>OX465277.1:50228394-50663394 GCA_949987645.1 Tachina grossa | reverse complement strand
GCGTTAATTTGAGAATAAAAACCTATATTAAGCCATTTAAAGAGGAGAGTTTAGAGTGTAAAAGCTGAAAGTATAATTTCAAATGGAACAAATCAAGTTTAGGGGCACATCCCAGAAATTTAAAAACAGTATCCTATCCTATACGAATATGGCCAATATTGGTATCCCAAAAATTTAAAAAAAATACCGTATCTTATAGAAAATTGAAAAATAAGAAGAAAAAATTCAACAAAAACACTGGTGGCGAGGCTTAATTTCTGAGTTATGGGCCTCTGAAATTGTAATTAAAAAAAAAACTTAATATATAATTATAGTGTTTCCCTAGACGGCGCAGCCTACGAAAGATTTTCTGCCTTGCAAGGTTTTATTTCCTTATAACGTTTTCTCCACCATGATGTTTCCCGAGACAAAGCAGCCTAGTAAAGATTTTCTGCCTTGCAAAGTTTGCCTGTTTAGATAATAGCATTTTCCCCTGCATGGCCGACAAAGAGTCTGTTTTTACCATTTCATGAAAGGTATTCTCGAAAGCTTTAAGAGATACCAATATTGGTCATATTCGTTGGAAAACAACGTATAATCACAATGTTGTATTAGAATTTCAGAGGCCCATAACTCGGAAAGTAAGCCTCACCGCTAAGTTTTTATTTAATTTTTTCTTCTTATTTTTTAATTTTCTATAGGATAGGATACTCTTTTTAACTTTCTGGGAGGTGCCCCTAAACTGTATTTAAGCCAACATCATGATTAATTTAATAAAAATACGTATGTAAAAACAAATAATAAAAAAACTAGGAGTCAAGTAATATAGATTCTTACACACATATATACATACACACAATAGTAGATGAAGCTAAGGCTTAGATTAAGATTTGTATGTTACTGAAAAATCATTTACACATAAAAATGCATTAAAAGCATCATCATCTTAAGTACTCTTAACTTAAAAGTTTTTGTTTTTGCGATATTCATTCTTATTCCAGTTGTCAACATTGACAGCACGTCAATACGATATCAAAAAATTGGGGCTTGGCTACCCGTTGTCTACAACAACTCACTGCTATTGATAACCTAATGCTTTCAATTGTTCTAGTATGATTAAATATTTATGTAAGCTTTAGCAAATGCTTATTGCATACTTTCAATCAATTATTATGCAGAGAATTATTTCGTACCCTCCAGTTACTTCCGTTTTCTATTTTGCAAAAAAAAAGTTAAATTTTTTAAACCCAATTATAAAAAATTTTCTACATTGCTTTTAACATAGTTTCCGTTAGTGTCATTAAAAACAATTTAAGAAGGCTCAGTCAAAAAATGTTGCTATTAGCGCTTAAAAGTAATTTAGTTTTATTGGTTAAAAATATTTTTAAAATTTAAGTTTAAAAAAACAACTAACTAAAAATATTTTTATTTAACAAAAAAGCGCCAAAATCACTGTAAGAAATTGTAAAAAGCACTGTAAATTTCGCGTTCATTTGTGTTTGGTCCACTATGTGTGGTGAACGCTGATGATGATGGTTTAGTGGCCTTCGAAAACGGCTGGCTGTTCCGTTCAACTATGTGTTGTCAGAATATTTACAACTAACTTTGGTGTTATTTGTCCATTAATAATTATCACATGTAATTTTGCTTAAAAAGCGATACGAACTTTAGCCTGTTAAAATCATAAATATAAAACTCATTTTGATTTGACCTAATTTTCGAGTATAAAATGACGATTATTTTATAGTTTATCGGGTTATCGACGATTTTTTGATAATTTTATCTGGCAGCTCTGCTTACGTCGCCGAAGATTTTCGTGATTGTAAAACCTATAACTTGAATAGGACAATTGTGAGAAAATAAGTCCCTGTCCAGACTTGAAATTTTTGTTACAGCAATTCTTGAGTTTATTCGTGAGAGAGGTGAGAAGATTTAAGTAGAGCACAGTGTAGTCAAGGAGGGTTTTAGAGTTAAACTCCCTCAATTTTTTTGAGCCTGTTCATACTCGACTACATCACATTCTTCATTAGTTAGAATATTGAAGAACTCTTTTCTACTAGGGAGTTAGTTTCGTTAAACTTAGTCATAGAATCCATGATCATGATCATGATCGAATAGTATTAAAATCATTGCTATCACTCTCTGTGTTCTGGGGAATCACTTTTATTGCAACATTTTTTATAGTAGAAAGTTCTTTGAAAAATAGATGAATATCATATGCAGAAAGATTATGAAAAATAACCATTATAAACTGAGGTGTTTTACAATTCATATTGCATTCGCTTTGAGCTGCCCCACGATAATTACTCATAAGATGACAAAACTTTATTTATTTAAAATTTTCTTACATACATATGTATATGACAATTTTGTGTATTATTATATTGATCTATTTCTTGTGTGTTCATGAACATTTTCTTAACTTTAAGTAAATAATTTAAATAAACATCTGTACCATAATGTCTATATAAATTATTTTTTCTCGTAAAATAACCCAATGCACACGCATGATGTTTCTGTATATTTGTAGTGCTTTTAATTGCCGCATCATCAATTTTTTCCAAAATAGATTCAAAGTCCACGTAGATTACAAATGGTACATGTACCTGGTTGTAGTAGTTCTTAAACTTGGTATAAGTTTCATTTTCGGGCATCCTGATGACTATTTTCCACAAAAATTTTTATGATGATTATACACATAATCATCATGTGTATAATATAGGCACGTATTGCAAATATAAATCGTGTGATCATGCATTGAAATGCTGGATCAAAGAAGTCTATAAAAGAGAGAAAAATAAAATAATATGTAAATTAATATAACAATAACAAGTAACTTTTTCAATAGGGAACACATTTTGTACAAATGCAGAAATAAAACTTACATTGATATATCTTTGATGAACACATGGTGGAATTTTTCATTTGACTGGAGCAGTAGCAGATTAAGATGAATGTGTTTCTCTCTTATAAGTGATGTTCCATTATGACCAAATATATTTATGCTCACATCATTTTGATTCTCAAATTGTTTTATCTGCTTCAATGGGACTGGAAACTCTAGGCCTTAAAAGTTTAATACAATTGTCTTTATATTAATATTATCATCAGAAATGCTTGTTATATTATAGTTTCTATAGTTTTTCCATCGTTTTCGATCTAAACTACTATCTGTGTGCAAGGCCGAAATGAGGGACCATTTAAAGCAATAAATATAATTGTTCTCGACATTTATGCATGCACATTTCACTGCAATATTTTTTGAGAGAGGGATTGAGCTCGATTCTCTTATTATAGACGCCTTTTTATATTAACTTCAAGGGAATTTATTGAAATCAAGGTCCATCCGCTATCCCTTTCTTGAAATTCCTCCAATTTGGATCTTCACATCCGTTTGTTTCTTGTACATCTCCTCTATGTCACCAGAGAGGGTCACCAACATCATTTTTGAGATGTGTACAAGTTGAGTAACATTCATCTCATCATTCACCACCTTCATATAATCACATGTGAGATCCATATTAAATTTAAAGGGAGTATGTAACGTTCATTTAGTTGTTTCACTATGCAGCTCTTTGCAGATGCGAGAAACTCCTCCGGAAACAACACGCCCACATTTTTGTTGAAGATGATGTATGCCTCAATCATCCCATTGAAGTTATTTGTTCTTCTAGTGAGAAAATCACTTATCCTTTCTTGCTGACAGCTGTTTTTGTGTTTTGTGGTTCTGACATGAGCCATATAACTATTTGATGGAATCATCTCATCACAATATTTGTTTTGAAGATTTAGCTTCTTAATTTCAAGCACAGCCTTTGATTGGCTAGCATAGGAGTGTGTTTCTATATGCTGATATAGCTTTGTTTCAGTCATAAAGACTTTATTGCAGATGGTACAACTTGCAGTAATCATTTTTTTAATTATTTATTTATTTGGCTATTATTTATTTATTTGGCTTACAATCCAAAAAAGCTTTCAGCAAATTGAAATACGATGAATCAAAACAATTCACATATTCCATTTGCAATAATGCTAAGTATATAAAGCACACACAGTGGACCAAACTCAAATGAACGCTGATGATGAAGGTTTAGTGGCCTTCGAAAACGGCTGGCTGTTCCGTTCAACTATGTGTTGTCAGAATATTTACAACTTACTTTGGTGTTATTTGTTCATTAATAATTATCACATGTAATTTGGCTTAAAAAGCGATACGAACTTTGGCCTGTTAAAATCATAAATATAGAAACAAATGGAGTTCGAATAATAATTAAAATTAACCAAAATGAATTTTTTTTAACGTTTATTTGGAAATTGAAACCATTGTCCGATCTTAACCCCTCATAACTTTGCTCCCCTTAGTGGTAAAATTATGAAAAATATTGGCCAGTTTTGGTCTCAATACTTGTGATGGCCAACATTTTTGATAGAAACTTGGCTTTTTTCACATTTATGTGTTTTGAGAATATCAGTTTACACAGATACCAATATAATATAAGGAGTGGGCAAAATTATACCAAAATCTTTTAGTAAGTAAGTAATACATAAATTGTAATAGTCGATTTTTCATAAAAAACTGCCAAATTTTAACTTTTAAAAAATCGTAAATTTTAAATGAAAAAATCGTCAAATCGTCACTTTGCTATTTTCGGCACCAAAAATCGTCAAAATGACGACAAATCGTCAAATCTGGCAACCGTGATTGTACGGTATGAAGTGACGAATACGCGAGTCAACAATCTGAAGTACCAAAGTGCTAACGGCGTATTTATTTGTCCTACATGCCGTATATATGCAACAGGTGTCATATTTTTGTTTTTTTAATATTTTTAAATTCAACAACTTTATGTTGACATACTTTAAATTTGATGACAGTTTGAATTCAATAATTTTATATTGGAAAAAAAATAATAATAATAATGATAAACAGTAATTATTCCGAAAAATAATAATGAAATTGCAAAGGCAATATACATAATTAAATAATGCATCTTTAAGAAAAAATAAATGCATTGAAAATCGATAGGTATATCAGAGTATGGTCAAATATTTAGCTTTAAATTAATATTAAATGAAAAAAATATATATAAATAATGACACATGTATGTATAGTAAAAGGGGAAAAAATTGTATTTGAAACAAAACACCCAAAAAGTATAGTTAGAATTTATTGTATACCATAGAGATAAGTGCAACTGCGGCGCAATGACAATCCCCAGAAGCAAATACAGATAACTCATGGCGAAGAGTTTCCTGCAGCCAACAATATTACAGACAGATTCTTCAAAAACAAAGTCAAGAGAAGCTGAAGCATCCAGTAATACTCTTATCCAACGGGCATGTTAGATGAATTTTTGACTGCCATAACAGAACTCCTAGTAGTCTGCATGATCAGATTACTCCGGGAATTCAAGTCCCAGTAACACTTCAGAATATATCTATGTATAGATTACAACTCTATGAAATCAATTACAGAATAGTGACATTCATTTGAGTACCCCTAAATCAGTTATTTTACGGATTTATATTTATCTTGCATTGACAAATTGTGCAATAGCGATATTTCGTGATTGGGTCATAAGCAAAATAATATTAAGAAATAGGTTAGCAAGTTACCATAATAATACTAACTATTAAGCATAATATTAATATTAAATTATGATTAAGTTTTGCATAAATACTTCAATTTAGGAAACCAAGTAGATAGTTGCAATAAGTAGTTGTAATCAGAATGTTGTAATTAGTCAGTTGCAGATAGTTGTAATTAGTGAGATGTAATCAGACAGGTGCAATTAGAGAGTTGTTAGTTGTAATTAGCTGAAGACAGTTAAAGTTATATAAATTTACAAAAAAGATACTCGTTATTATTGACAAAGCCTTTTTGATGTGTAAACATCTATACGCTAGGGGATAAAAATCTTTTTCACAATACAAACACAAATTTTGAGTAAGATGCACACCGCAATCAGTTCTCGTGGTACGTTCATAGCGAACAGTCGATTAGCGGAATTTTTCTTACTTACAAAAAATTAAACAAACAAAAAAAAAATTCGTAGTACATATTATTCGTAATAGGTACATACTGTCTTTAATAAATAAGCTTTATGCTTTGCTAATATTTTTACATAGTAAAAATAACAAAAACAAAAAAAAACCGCAAACAAAAAAAAATTAAACAAAGTGATATTGAGGAATACTATATGTATATGTGTACCTCTAAACAAATAAACAATCATAAATAACAAAAACAAAAAAAGACCGCAAACAAAAAAAAACACAAACGAATATCCCTTGAGGAATTCTTTGTATGAGTGCCTCAAATACAAAAAAATTTGAAGTGAGTTCTAACGACAGAAATGCTTATTTTACTGGGAGATCTGAAACTCTTAATGAAAATAATATAAATAATAAACCTGATGAAAGTCTTTTTTTAACGGCAGAGCCAATTTTCCGTCAGCGATCAACTTCGCTTTGTCCAATGTCAAATAGTAGTAATTCATTAATATTACAGTTGCCTAGTAGTTCTTCATATAAGTCAGTAATAGCATCCCCTTCAGGCTAGTGTTCATCACTTAACAAAGTTATCAGTGCAGATAACAGTAGCTCAAAACAAAAGGTACAAGTCGGAATCGACAGATATATAACCGTGGTAAAGCGTGGGCGAAGCCCGAATTCTTCAAAAATTTCATCTGCTCCAAAAATGTCTAAGGATAACAGCGCAGCCTCAACTAATCGCCAAAACCGCTTTAAAATTTTGCAAGATGACAACGACAAAACCGAGGTATTCTCGAATAAAATATCCAAGCCGACACCAATCTATTTGAGACAAAAACTTCAAATGCCCTTATTAAAAAATTAATTTCGGTCATTGGTGAGAATAAATTTCACATTGTTCTAATAAAACGTGGCAACATCGATGAAACTAAAGTCCAAATTTATAACGAAAAAGATTTCCGCAAAATGGTTTCTGAATTTAAAAAAAAATAAAACAAGCTTCTACACATACCAGCTTAAGAGCGCTAAAGACATGCAGATCGTATTGAAGGGCATAGATTTTTATGTTGTTCCCGATGAAATACAAGATGCACTCGTCCTCCAGGCGTTTAAGTAAAAAATGTGTCCAATATAATAAACAGAGAGAAGATTCCCCAACCCCTATTTCGTGTTGAACTTGAGCCTAATGATATAAAATTGAAAAAAAAATGAGACGTATCCAATTTATAATTTGAAATACCTCTTGTACCGAAAAATCACAGTTGAAGAGCCAAATAAGCGTTCAGGTCCTGTACAGTGCCATAATTGCCAAGAATATGGCCATACAAAAACATACTGCAATTTACCCTCTGTTTGTGTTGTGTGCGGCGAATTACACGGCACTGCTAGTTGCAATAAGCCAAAAGATCAAAGTGATAAAAAATGCAGTAATTGTGGAGGTAATCACACCGCTAACTACAGAGGTTGTCCTGTGTACTCTTTCGTAAAGAAGACTATGGTGCAAAAACCTAAATTAGCTCCAGCTCAATCAGCAAACGCTTACTCTGCCACTTTTGCGCAAATGAGCCAACCAGTTACTTCCCGTGTATTGTATGCAGATGCTGCTAAGACAAATTCAATTCCCACACAAAATGTTTCCCCGCCAAATAATTCAAAAAATACTGACGCAAGCTTTAATTTTAATCGTCTACTATTGAAAATCTGGTGCAAACTATAAACAATTTTACAACAAATATGACTAGCGTGATGCAAGAAATGCTGCGAATGCAGAATACTCTGCTTCAAGCATTAATTAATAAGCCATGAACACGTTAACAATATGTTTCTGGAACGCAAACGGCATTCGCCAACATAAAAATGAACTTGAGCACTTCCTCACGGAAAAAAATATTGATGTAATGTTAGTATCTGAGACTCATTTGACTTCGAGAAGTCTTTTTAAAATTTATGGCTACATTATATATGATACAAAGGATCCTAGATGAAGAGCTTGCGGTGGATCAGCAATTCTAATAAAGTCACGACTCAAGCACTATGTTCTTGATAACATTTGTGAAGAACACCTTCAAGCAACATTTATTGGCATTGAACGTTTTTGTACAAATTTTGTTATATCATCAATTTACTCCCTTCCGAGATTTTCAATCACTGAGACTCAATGTGAGGATTTCTACAAATCTCTTGGACCTTGTTTTGTGGTAGCTGGTGACTACAATGCAAAACATACGTTTTGGGGTTCGCGTCTTATTACACCCAGAGGCGAGCATTGTTCAACACAATTTCTAAAATGGGCTTGGATGTCATTTCGAGTGGGGAGCCCACTTATTGGTCTACTGTCATACAAAGAAATTCCGGATGTTATAGATTTTGGCGTCATAAAAAATATCTCTAGGGATTTAATTCAGGTTCAAGCTTCTCTTGATCTCTCGTCCGATCACTCGCCAACGATCATTATAATTTGTAGCCTATTAAGAAGTAACTTAACTGACCCATATGTGAAGATGATCAATCGTGTTAATTGGCTGGGGTTCAAAAAATATCTCAGTAGTCATTACACGGAAAATATTACGCTAAGAACACCCAATGATATTGAATCTAGCATTGCCAATCTTAACAAAAACATTAAACAGGCTGCTGAACATGCCACTACCTCCCATCCGCAGACTGGATTTAATAGAATTTATTCTTTAGACATTGAGCGTCTCTTATGTGAAAAAAGAAGAGCTAGAAGGGAATGGCAACAGCACAGATCACCATAAAATAAAATCAGATTTAAAGAGCGCACTAAACGACTCCAAGAGTTGCTTGCATCTGAAAAAACTGCATCTGTTACAAATTATCTGGAAGGTCTTGATGTCACACCAGCGTCTAATTACTCTTTGTGGCGCGCTGCTTGAAAGCTTAAAACACCCATTGAGTATAAGCCACCTCTACGCACATCTACCGGAAGTTGGGCAAGAAGCGATACTGAAAAAGGTAAAATATTTGCTGAGCACTTAAAATCCGTTTTTACGCCAAACATATGTACTGGTGTTGCTGATTTGCCGAATGCAGTTGTTCTACCCCCTCAACACATAAATTTTAAGACGCGTGATTTACTAAAATTAATTGCCGAACTCAACCCGAAGAAAGCTCCGGGTATTGATGAAATTAGTAACCAGATGCTTATGAACTTGCCTCGTATTGCAGTGAGAATCCTATTATTCATATTTAATGCCATTTTACGACTGGAGTATTATCCACACAGCTGGAAGCTTGCCAAGGTTAAAATAATTCCAAAGCCGGGCAAAGATCTAACAAAGGCTGAGTCATATAGGCCAATAAGTCTACTATCAACTATGTCAAAGCTTTTCGAAAAACTGCTTAAAACAAAATTGTCCCCAAATCTAATTAGTAGTGGGTGCATACCAGACCATCAATTTGGTTTTAGAAGTCAGCATAGAACCATTGAACAAACTCACAGACTGGTTCAATTTATAAGAAGATCTTTTGAGGAAAAAAAGTATTGTTCGGCGCTATTTATTGACGTTTCCCAGGCATTTGATAAAGTGTGGTATGAAGGCCTAATTTTAAAATTGAAGACTTACTTACCAATATACATTTTAAATCTTTTGGAAAGTTACATTATTTCCCGTAAGTTCACTGTTGTGGAAGGAGACTTTACGAGTAGGCCTGAAACTATTTCATCCGGAGTGCCACAGGGGAGCATACTGGGACCAGTTTTATATTTGACTTATACTTGTGATATGCCCGTGAGCAGTAGTATCCATACTTCCACATTTGCCGACGATACAGCCTGCCTTAGTATGCACGAAAACCCTGATGAGGCATCCCGCAAACTCCAGGAACACATTAGCCAGATGGAGCTTTGGTTAAACTTATGGAGAATTAAAGTCAATAAGCAAAAGTGTGTCCATATAACGTTCACCCTAAGAAAAGATACTTGCTCCCCCATTCGGATTAACAATCAAGTTGTTCCTCAAGATTCACATGTGAAATATCTTGGTATACACCTTGATCGACGACTTACATGGAAACATCACATTGACTCTAAGTTAACTCAAATGAAACTTAAATTAACTCAGGTACATTGGCTGATTGGTAGAAATTAAACACTTAGCCTAGACTGCAAACTTTTAATATACAAGTCGCTTTTAAAGCCAATATGGTGTTACGGAATTCAACTATGGGGCACTGTTTCAGCTTCAAATGTAGAGAAAATTCAACGAAGGCAAAATAAAATTTTACGCATGATAACATCGGCTCCATGGTACACCAAAAATTCAAATATACATCGCGATTTGAATATGCCACTAGTGACTGAAGAAATTGTAAAATACGCAGGCAAATATCTAACAAAACTCGAGTCACATCCTAATCCGCTTGCTCGTAATATTTTGAACTTGACTGGACACATCCGCTTAAAAAAGAGAGATACACGGGCTCTAATAGTCAACCCTCTAGATGATGAAGCTGCTTGAAAACACTTTTTTCTTTTTGTTGCTTATCACTACTCATGTATTATTAATAACTATCACTAAGCTTATGTCCGACATTGGTCGGGCCTAATAATTTTTTTTTAGATTTAAGATTTGAATACTTATTGTTAGTTCATATTTGAAGATACAATAAATAAAAAACATGCATTAAAAAAAAATGCACACCGCGTTATGAAATCGGTGTGAGCTATATATGAGTGCATTAGTGTTTGAAAGAATCAATACAAACTTATTTAAAATACTGTAAATATATAGGAATTTGCTGGTTTTTGTTTGTTTTATTTAACTTGATAATTGCTTTATTGGGGTTCCGTACACCAAAGGTGAAAATGAACCCTATTATTTTCGCTACGCTATCCGTTCGTCTGCCACAGGGTATTTTTCCGAAAATATGAAATTTGGGCACAGTGTGTAGATATTTGGCCGCTACAACAACAAATACATGAGAGTTAAAAATGTATGTACATATATAAAATTGAAATTTGTAAAGTTATTGTATTTTTATACAGACTACAACAATCAACACTAAATTCAAAAAAAAATTTAAATTGAAGGGTGTTCAATCAGTTAATGCAATTTTGAATTTGTAATTTTGGCTACTTGCTGTATCTTGGTACCGTAAGAGCAAAACTCTTGAAATTTTCAAAAACGGTAAAACTAAAAAATCGCCAAAATGAAAAATCGTCAAATCTAAAAAAATCACCGAAACGAAAAAGCACCAATTTAAAAAAAATTTCTAGGATTAAAATAAATCGCGAAAAAGCGGAAAAATCGCCAAAATGAAAAAACCCAAAAACAGAAAAATCGCCAAAACAAAAAAATCGCAAAACTTAAAAAAACCCTTAAACAAAAAATCGCCAAAATAAAAAAACCCCAAAAACTGAAAAAAATTGCAAAAATCAAAAAAACCAAAAACAGAAAAAAATCTCCAAAATGAAAAAAAAATGCGAAAATGAAGAACCCTACAAAGAGAAAAAAAAGCCAAAACAGGAAAAAACCGACAAAACTGAAAAAATCGTTTAAACTGAAAAAAACTAAAAAAAGAAAGAAGACGCATAAAAAATGCTCCAAACCGAATGTACGGAACCCGCAAGGCAAAGTCGCACTTTACTGAATTTATTTTAATTGCAATTAGAGCGTGGCACAAGCTTTAAAAAAAAGACTTACAAGCACTCTCATTAATTTCAAAATGTGTGTGTATATTGCGTCGTTATTTTAAAACAAAACTTTCAAAAGAGATGTGTTTTGTTTACGATTAGAATACTGTAGAACAGAACAAAACTGCAATAGAACAATGTTGAAGTAAAACCAAGCCTTTCAAAACAAAAAGCAAATAGAACATCAAAATTAACACAGAACATTCAAAACATGCTTGAATGTTTTGATAGCAAAGAAAATTTTGCATATAAAAGAAACATTTGCGTTTCGTTAAGAATATGAAAGCTGAAAAGAGGTTTTATTTATGTTCAATGAAATAATATGGTACATATATACATTCATACTTATGTACATACATACATTTGTACATTTATATGTATATGCAAGTACCTATATAAGTTTTTTAGTTTTATTTTCAAAAATTTAAGTGTTATGATCTACATACATACATACATATTTACTTAGATTTTAATTTTTTTAAATTTAAATTAAATAAAGAATTCACTTTTTACAAAGAAATAAAAAAATATATGTACATGTACATATGTATGTATGTACAAATGCATATACATACATACATATGTACATATGAACAGTAGAGCGAATCATTGAAACACATACATATATTGCTACTCCCCTCAAATTAAAATTCGGTATTTTTAATGAGTATTCCCAAAATATTTAAACGTTCGTGAGTTAGACCGTGTCTAAAAAAGGTATATTTTTGAAGTTGTTTATATATTTTCGTATTTTTCCAAAGACAGCATATGAAAAAAGTTTATATTCTGAAAAAAAATTTCCAAACCGCATCCAATGCACAGTAGGGACTTTTGAAAAATAAATGGTAATAAATATGGTACTTCTAAACTACTGATTGGATTTATATGAAACCTCGAACATCCGTAGAGGAGGACTTAGGCTTTATAACAAATGTCTTGGCAACCGTCTGGCTTAAGCTGGACAGGAGTTACAGTGGGCCTAAGTTGACATCATGGGACTAAAAAAACATTCTGAGGCTTGTAACTTTTAGAAAAATTATCCGATTTTGATGGGATAAAGCGTTTTGATCTAAGCTCAACATTTTTAAGAAACAATATCCATAGATGTATTTTCGTATTGGATGCGGATAGGAATTTTTTTTCAGAATTTATACTTTTTTAATATGCTGTTTTGGAAAATATTAAAATATACAAACAACTTCAGAAATATACCTTTTTGAGCCCCGGTCTAGCTCACGAACGGTCAAATATTTTTGGTATCTTCGTTAAAACGACCGAATTTTAATTTTGGAGGGTAACAAAAACTTTTTTTCATCTTCATACAAAATGAGTCACTCCAGTGTACGTTTGTTATAAATTCAAAATAACAATGATTCAACTATTGTAATTTAAAAACATAATTTGAGATACCGTATCAGTATTACCACCCAATGCACATCTTTTATCAGTCAACAAGCTTCGAGCAGCAGAAAAAACTCTTTCAGATGATGCACTTGACGCAGAAATAGCAAGTATCCTGAGACTAGCCTTATATAAAAAAGGACATTGATTTTTATTTGTCTCCCACCATTTTAGTGCATCGAAATGGTCATAAAAATGTACGACTGTATTTTCATACATCGTGAGCTCTTCTACAACCATTTCTGTGGAATTTGCTCGGTTTGGATGGGAAACAAATCTACCAAATAATTCGCTATTGCTTTGAGAAAGTGCTGTTGTGGTACTTAATTGATTGTTTGCAGAGAATGCGGACATAATTTCTATTGTTACTTTTTTTATGGCTATTTTTTCCTCATCGTTGAATTGCAAAAGTTTGTTTGCGGGTCGAAATAAGAAAAGGGCTACTTTGTGAAAAATATTTAGGTTTTCTAAAACTAAGTTCTTTAAATAAAATAAAATTTTTTCTTTAAAAAGCCTGATTAATGATATGTCACAATCGTTGATGGTACATGTTCGGGAGCGTGTCAATATATACAATTACTAAGTGTAAAGTGGGATAATTTTCACCCTCAAGTTTTTTCAGAGCCTCTTCGAATAGCTGTAATACTTCAATCAAACAACTTATATGAAAAACACTCAGATCGCCTAATCTGAAAAGCTCATTCTTTTCTTGCAATATTTGTGTAATTTCATTCCAGTTATCTTTTATGGACTGAAATAGATAATAGAAAGTATTCCAACGAGTCGGTGAAAAGCTTTTTAAACTTGTTGAAAAATTTGAATTGTTTCCAGACTTTTTAAAGTATCTCACTAATTTGGAGCCAGTGCTGCACATATCAAATATCTGCTTAACTTCATCCATCGATTTCTTTAATGTATTTTGTAACAAATGATTAATGCAAAACAAGTGATTATAAGGTCGAAAAGCACTGACCATATTTGATGCTCTGTCAGTTACCATTATTGCCTTGCTGTCTAAAACACACCCAAAGTCCGATAACAGTTTGACTATTTTGGCATGAACATTTTGAGCTAAAAAAAATTAATATAATTATTTACTTTATTAAATGTTATTATAAAAAACCAACATGTATTTCTTTCATTGTCCATTGCTTTCATTCCCAATAGTCTGGAGTAAATTTTGCCACCCATCAAATAATGTATTGTTAGGGCTAAATACGACTTTCTCAAGTGATTGTCAGTCCACAAGTCTGATGTTAAGCCGTATCCAATATCAACAATTGCTGAAATTTCACTTTTTATTTCATTTAATTTATTTCCATACAATAATTCATCATTGCGTGAAATTGTTGTTGGGTCAGGTATGAAAGTTGCGATATCAATATTTGTACCAAATTTAGCTCCAACGGAAACAAAAAAATTTACGATTTCTTTTAAACCATAGTCAGTGACAATTTTAAAAGGTCTACAGTTTACCAAAACCCATTTTGTGATTATATCCACTAGATTTTTTTTTGTAGCATTGTCTGCAGTAACTTTGGGTGTTACCGAAATGTTTTCTCTCTCGGCCTGCATGTAGCACCTATGTCTCACCAAATTTGAGGTTGTCAGTTTGTTATATTTATAAATGTTTGTACATTTACTACAAACTAAAAACCCGGGTATTTGCACACCGCCGTCCGTCTCCACACTTCGGAAAACGTTCCATACTTTGTTGCGTCCCACCTTTCAAATTAGTTTGTACTCACCAGACAATACTTTTGCTTTTATGTCGTTTGAGTTACTAGCAAAGGTTTCGCTTGTAGGGTCCTTTAAAGTTATTTTAAATTTAACAAATCTAATGCATCCATTGCTCTTCACAAGATAACGATCACTATTAATTTTTTTAACTCTTATGTTTCAGCGTTGCTAACCTTAAAATTTCAAAAAGCACTAAAAGACGAAAACCGCTACAGCCATTGTTGCCATTTTAGCATTTTCACTGCCAGATTTGGCATTTTCATTAGTTAAAAAGCATTCAACTTTCAAAAAATTCTGCTAAATGCTTTCTGGCAGAATTTGTTGACAATAAAAAAATTTTAATTTGTTAAAAATATTCTTCTGTGTATAGGATTTTTCTTATTAATATATATGTATTGCAGGGTAAATGCGCATAGGATCCAGAGAACCCCTCAATAATCAGTTTCAATGTATTTTTAATAAAAAATATTTTGCTGAATATGTAAAATTATATTTTGATATTATTAGTGCGTTAAAAATTTTTAACGTAATTGTAAAATATCAAAAAAAAAAATGACCAGTTATTAAATATTTAATGCTTGTATGTGGTATAAAAATACCTGTAAATACTAATAAGTTTGTATAAACGTGAAATTCAAAGCTCTTTCAATAATTTTCTTCATTTAAATCTGGCATTATACTTTTTTCTGTAGAACATTTTAGCATTCTCTCATCATCATTTTCTGGCAATACAGGCAACAGCAAAAGTAGCCTTTCAAATTGATAATTATTACAATGTTGTATATATATATATATTATTATATAAATTTTGATAATAAAATAAAATTAATAATAAAAAAATAAAATTCTAATTAAGTAAACTTTGCTAAAACTGCATTTGTCATATTTTCTAAAAATATTAAGGCTTTCTTCAGTCAAAGTTAAATGCTAATACATCTAGCAGTCAAAATAATAAAATGGCAACTCTGCCTTTTTATTTATTTTGGAGTGCGTTCTATTGCACTCGTTGTTTCTGCTATGATTTAGTGTTGTTTTGTTTCATTCTCGTTTGTTGTGTTGTTCTACTTGTTTTGAAAACACAAGCACTAACAAAACTGCAGAGAAAAACTATTCGAATGATGCTTGATTTATTTTAGTGAGAGTCATGTTTTGTTAGTTTTGTTTTGTTATTTATGATGACACTAGAACAGACTGCTTGGCAGTAGTGTGAAATAGAATACAAAACTTTTAGAACCATTTAAGCAGCCCTTTAATAGCAATGCGTACACAACAACAAGAACTACAACAATTAAACGATGAACAACAGAAATCAAAAAGTAAAAGTAAAGGCATTTACCATAGATGGGCACTTTGCAATACCACTAAAATTTCAATAAAAATAATAAAGATTTTTTAACCAGTAAATTTTTACTGATTACTAAAACTTTTTTCTGCAATTTTATAAAGTGCCTAAATGATTTATTATATGATGAGGTTTATTGAATTTTCAATTCATAATGAAATTCTATCAAGTGGATAATTGTTTTTCATACAAAAGTTTCAAAATTTGAATGAAAAAAAAAACTTTATCACTTGCTACAATTTTATTATAAATACGGCCCTACGATTTTACTGGTAATGCAAATTAAATTTCATTAGCAGTAAAAATTTACCGAATTTTTTCTGCAATCAGTAAATTTACTGCTTACTGCAATTTTTAATGCAGTACATACATATATACTGCAGTCTGCCATTTACTAACCAACTAAGTTTAATAAAACAAATAAAAACCAACGAATTCCTATGTATTTACAATATTGAAAGTTTTGATTCTTTTAATTAATTAATTAAAAAAATACACTAAAAGCAAAAGTACTTCCAACTTAAAAAAAATTTCATTACTAGATGTTTACACATTTCCTCTGTGATCGGATTCACATTGCTTTTTGATTTAAGAGATTTATTATTCGACATATTGTCAGAAGATAATTTTAATTTGAAATTTATTTGCTGGTGCTTCAGCGTTGTCTATATGCATTTCATTGTCGCTGTAACAAATCATCAGTAGACTTCAACCACACATTTTGAATAGTCACAAACCTCTTAACTTTTGCCAGGACTTTCAAAAACTATTTCAGAATTCACAAATAATAATATTTTTGAAAATCACAAAAGAAAAATAAGCATAGAAGGCTTAGAAACTTATATCAATGCCGACGGCAAAACATGATTATTATTTTTTTTCAAATGCTGACGGCAAGACATTATTATTTTTTTCAAATGCCGACGGCAAAACGTTGTTATCATTTCCTAATGCTGCAGAAAAATTGTCAGTGTTGCCAAACTGCAGAAATTTGTTATCATAATATCTACTATATCAGTAATATCAGAGAAATTAGGTTTGATGACTGCTAGGCGATTCTCATATGAATCGTGGGAATGTGCTTGTGTGATTTCCTCACGCTAATAAATTGTTTATAAATAAAATAATTAAATAAATTAATAAAATAATTAAATAAACGATTTTATTTATTCATAAAACGTTCTCATGTATGTGAACACCCCTAATGCTTGTGTGTGGGGGGTCCAGCATGTTTGTCGCTGGTAAGCTTATATTCTGTTTATTTGTTTAAGAAATATTTTGTATGTATGTATGTATGTACGATGCATGTACGAATGTATTTATGTATATGTATGTATGTATGTATGTATGTATGTAATGTGTGTATGATGCATGTATGTATTTATGTGCGATCGAAGGAACTTGTGCCTGGAATATTTTGTGGCTATGTAGAATACATTTATATTTTGCAACGTAGTCATTTCTTTGGCTGCGATTATTTTAAAGCAGCAAAGTTTCAACTAACTACAGGCATCATCAGAGAAACAAAAAGTAAAAATTTGCAAGTAAGCAAAAAGACTAACTTCTCCTCCTCCTTCCCACTTCCTTCTCTTTCCTTTATGTGGTTTGTATTTGAAATAAGAAAACACTTGTAGATTTTTTATTTTTCTACACATTTATTGTATAAAATTTTTTAAAATTTTATAATAATACATACATTAATATTTTAAAAAGTGAAAAAGTTCATTTAAAGCAAGATATTTCTTTTGTTAGTAAAATAGCATTTTTTAATGTGCAAACACCAAATTTATGATAACTACAATAAAAATATGATATATCCTCAACGTTAAAAGTTTTTCGGTATAAAATTTTTTCCAACCATCGTTTTTTCTCTTCGCCTTTTACATAAATTTTAGAACATCTTGCGTTGGCTTTTAAAAAATTGCAAACGCTTTGAAAAAAAGCTGATCCAGCAGTCCAGCTGAGGTGATGGTAGTTTTTCGTTAGCCACTTTGATTCTCTTTGCTTTTTTATTGATAAGCATTTAAAATCAAATGGTGGTTTTATAATGAAATTGTTATATTCATAATTGTTGAAAACAATCGCTACTTCTTTTACGATGAAATCATTTGCATTACTTTTGAAACCTTGTACATCTATAAAAATTGTGTTATTTTCCATATTACTCAATTTATATGACTTTTCGAACTTGTCCTTTGATGGCTATATATTGTATTATGCGATCATGAATAAGAATGCAGTAAGCTGATGTCTTTGCTGCAATATTAGTTGCTGTTTCAAATGCTTTTTTTATATCAATCGGTCCATTATTGAGTGAATCATTCTGGTGACTGACATCTACTACGATAATAGGAGCTTTTGTCTTAAACTCTGATGCAGTTAGAAGCGGTTGTGATTATTTGTTGTAATCTTAGATACATATCATATAGAATTGCATATCGTTCATATTTGAACTTTATGTTAAGATCATTATATGGATATGAGACTGAATTTAAATGTACTTTTAAATTAGTCAAATCACAATGAACAAACGGGAGCGTTCTCTATTTGCAGCCAGTTTAACGTTCCAAATGTGGTTAGTTCCTGTGTTTAATTGTGGATTAACATGACAATCCCAACTGCGAAATGCCATAGGTATAGAAGCACCATTGTTAATACTTATAGTCTTCAGCGAATCCTAGAAGTATTTTGAGAGGTACATAAAAATTGAAAGATCCATTTTCAAGAGTGACATCGTCAATGTTGCTCCATCCAGCATTTTGCATCACATTGCTTTCTGTTGGAGACAGAGAAACCAAATTTTTTATGGTGCTTGTGGCTCCTAAATATCTTGTATGGTCAATTTTAATTCCATTGATCTCATAGCGAATTTCATCAAATAGATATGCTACAAAGTTGTTCTTTAGTAAAAAATTATCCGAAGAAGAAGATTTGGGCTTATTATCATTAGCGACAAACCCCTATACATAAATGTAGCTCTCACTGGGTAGAACGTACAAATCGTGATTTTGTATTGAAATTCTAATTTCATCATTGTTGTTGTAAGATTGTAAGTATGGTACATATGTATGATAGTCCTTTTTGATTATATTCTCATCAGACAAGGGTTTATCTAAGACATCTATTAATGAACTAATTTTGTCTTCAATTTAAAATTCAAGGGCTTTAGAAAATTTTTATTTGATGTTGTTAGAGCTTTTTGTTGAGCTGGTCGCTTTAATGTTGTTGTTCTTGCTGCTATATTTTTCAATGTATTTGTGTTGTATATTAGCATTATTTAGTTGGCCTTAAATGTATTCCTATTTTAATTTCCTCTCCTCGGAAATTAATTAAATCACCGTGTTGATCAAGTACGCGCAGCGCTAGTGAACTTATCTCTCTGGTGTTTACAGGTAAATAGATGAGATTTCTTGGAACCTCATCTATTTTATAGCCATTAATCACATTAATCGGAAATTCATGAAGTGTATGCGATTTGGAGTTATTCATATATGTGTTTATAGCGATACTACTTTCAATTCGCAAGAGATTCACTTTAAAAATCTTAACTGGAAGATCTGAATAATAATATTTGTTTGGTGCTAGGATTTTGCTATTGAATCCTAAAAGTTTTCCAATTGTATTGTCTTTATTAAAATATACAGGATCCTTGTAACTATTAACTTTACTTGCATTGTATTGTTATTGGCTTCAATAAAAATCTTATTTGCTTGGCAGAGTCGTTTGTATTCCTCTTCTATAAAATCAACTATATCATTTAATTCGTAAGATCCAATTGGTATTTTAATTATATGTTCCCCTATATGAAACATATTGTTGTAGGTGTCTACATTTGGAATACTGTTGTATGAATGAAAATCAGTTAGAGCACACTCATATGCACCATGTAATTCAATAGTAGGAAAGTAACTAGCAGATAGTTCTGATGAGTTAGAGCTCAGAGTAAGTGTTATTGACATTATAACAGACTGATTACAATAAAATAATGTTTAGTACATAGTATGGTATATAAGCATGATTTACATATTTATTTAATTTTCTTATTTTAAAATTAAATAATAGTTTAGGTGCATCCAGTTCTCGTTGAACCTTCATAGTGAAGAGCCGTTAAAGCGGATTTTTTTTTTACATGCATACATACGAAACAAATATAAAAAAACAACAAAATCAAAAATCATACAGAAAATATTCGTAATACATATTCACCTTGTTAAATAAGCTTATTGGCTTTACTAATATATTTTACATAGCAAAAATAGCAAAAAAAACCGTAAACACAAACAAAGTACCCTTGAGGAATAATACTCTGTATGAGTACCTCAAAGGAAAAAAATTTTGAAGTGAGTTCTAACGGCAGAAATGCTTATTTTACTGTGAGTTCTGAAACTCTTAATGAAAAAATATAAATAATAAATCTCATGAAAATGTTTTTTTTTTAACGGAAAAGCCAATTTTTCGTCAGCGATGAACTTCGCTTTGTCCAATGCCAACTAGTGAATCGTTAACATTACCATTGCCTAGTACTTCTTCTTTTAAGTCTGCGATATCATCCGCATCGGGATCGCGTTCATCACTATACCAAGTTATCACTACAGATAACA
Source organism: Tachina grossa (assembly GCA_949987645.1). Classification (NCBI taxonomy): domain Eukaryota; kingdom Metazoa; phylum Arthropoda; class Insecta; order Diptera; family Tachinidae; genus Tachina; species Tachina grossa. The sequence goes on along the minus strand of OX465277.1, from coordinate 50,642,681 downwards.
GTAGTTCAAAACCCAAGGTACAAGTGGGAATGGACAGATATATAACAGTGGTAAAGCGTGGGCGAAGCCCAAATTCTTCAAAAATTTCATCTGCTCCAAAGATTTCTAGGGATAACAGCGCATCATCTACCAATCGTCAAAATCGTTTTTCCTTATTGCAAGACACCGACGACAACCCTCTACATCATCGCAAAAGTCTTTTAAGCCACCACCTATTTATCTGAGAGAAATAAATTCTAACGCGCTTATAAAAAACTACTGTCGACCATTGGTGAAAATACTTTGCACATCATTCCAATTAAACGAGGTAATATTGATGAAACTAAAATCCAAATATATAATGAAAAAGATTTCCGAAAAATTGTTAGTGATTTCGAAAAAAATAAAACAAATTTTTACACATACCAACTTAAGAGTGCTAAAGGCCTACAGATATTATTAAAGGGCATAGATTTATATGTTGAACCCGAAGAAGTAAAATGTGCACTTGTCGACCAAGGATTCAAGGTAAAAAATGTTACCAACATATTTAATAGAGAAAAGGTCCCCCAAACCCCTATTTTGGGTTGAACTGGAGCCGAATGACATACAATTGAAAAAAAAATGAAACTCATCCAGTTTATAACGTAAAGTATCTCTTACATCGAAAAATCACAGTTGAAGAGCCACGTAAGCGTTCAGGTCCCGTACAGTGCCATAATTGCCAAGAATATGGCCACACGAAAACTTACTGGAAGTTACCTACAGTGTGTGTTATCTGCGGTGAATTGCATGGTACTGCAAGTTGCACTAAGCGAAAATATCAAGCAGAAAAAAATGTAGTAATTGTGGAGGTAATCACACAGCTAACTATAGAGGGTGCCCTGTATATTCTTTCGTTAAACAGGCTATGGGTCAAAAACCCAAATTAACTCCAGCTCAACCAGTAAACGTGAACTCCCCCACTTTTGCTGAAATGAGTAACCAGTTACTTCACGTGTATCGAATGCTGATGCTGCTAAGACTAGTTCAATTCCCACGCAAAATGTTCCACCACCAAATAATTTAACGAGTTCAAACTCAAGCTTTAACTTTAGTGGCCTTAAAGCTACTATTGAGAATCTGGTGCTAACTATAAACAACTTTACTACAAGTATGACAAGTATGATGCAAGAAATGCTGCGAATGCAGAATACACTGCTTCAAGCATTAATTAATAAATCATGAACACGTTAAAAATATGTTTCTGGAACGCAAACGGCATTCGCCAACATAAAAATGAACTTGAGCACTTCCTCATGGAAAAACATATTGATATAATGTTGGTTTCAAGAAGCTTATTTAAAATAAATGGTTATACTTTATATGATACAAAGGACCCGAGAGAGAGAGCATGCGGTGGATCAGCAATTCTGATTAAGTCAACACTCAAGCACTATGTCCTTGACAACGTTAATGAAGAATATTTGCAAGCAACGAATATTTTCGTAGAAAATTTTTGTGCGAATTTCGTGATATCATCAATTTACTCACCTCCCAGATTTTCAGTTACCAAAGATCAGTATGAGAAGTTCTACAAACCGCTTGGATCTTGTTTCGTGGCAGCTGGTGACTACAACGCAAAACATACGTACAGGGGATCGCGTCTTGCTACACCTAAAGGTCGAGCCTTGTTCAATACAATTTCAAAAATGGGCTTAGATGTCATTTCGAGTGGGGAGCCTTCTTACTGGCCTACTGACGTAAGAAAAATTCCAGATGTTATAGATTTTGCCGTCACGAAAAATATTCATAGGGACTTAATTCATGTAGAGGCCTCTCTCGATCTGTCCTCCGATCACTCTCTAACAATAGTTACAATTTTCAACCCACTAAGGAGTGATTTAACTAACTCATATGTGAAGATGATTAGTGGAATTAACTGGCTGGCATTCAAAAAATATCTTAGTAGTCACTGCGTAAAAACATTCAGCTTAGATCATTCGATGATATTGAATTTAACATTGCCAATCTTAACGAAAATATTACACAGGCTGCTGAACACGCCTCCTATCTGCAGACCGGCTTTAACAGAATTTATTCTACGGAAATTGAACGTCTTGTATGTGAAAAAAGGAGAGCTAGAAGAGAATGGAAACAACACAGATCACCCCTAAATAAAATCAGAATTAAAGAATGTACTAAACGACTCAAAGAGCTGCTATCGTCGGAAAAAACTGCACTACTGGAAAAGTATTTAGCAGGTCTTGATGTACCGTACGCACCTAATTACTCTTTACGGCGCGCTACTAGAAATCTTAAACGACCCGTTGATCTTAAATCACCACTGCGTACTGTGACCGGGGGCTGGGCAAGAAGCGATAGTGAGAAAGGTAACTTATTTTCTGAGCATTTAAAATCTGTATTCACTCCCAATTCATGTACGGGTGCTGCTGATTTACCGAGTGTAGTTTCTCTACCCCCTCGTCCCTTGAGGTTTAAGATGCGTGAAGTACAAAAAGTAATTGCTGAACTCAACCCGAAGAAAGCTCCAGGTATTGATGGCATTAGTAACAAAATGGTCATGAACTTGCCTCATATTGCCATAAGAATCCTGCTATTTATTTTTAATGCTATTTTAAGAATGCAGTATTTTCCACATAACTGGAAATTCGCCAAGATCAAAATGATTCCAAAACGGGCAAAGATCTTACTAAGACTGAGTCATATAGGCCTATAAGCTTACTATTTACAATCTCAAAACTTTTCGAAAAGTTGCTCATGACTAAATTGTCCAAAATTTTAACTGATAATGGGTGCATCCCGGACCATCAATTTGGCCTTAGAAGTCAGCACAGTACGATTGAACAAACGCATAGACTGGTCCAAGTTGTAAGAAGAACATTTGAAGAAAAGAAGTATTGTTCTGCTCTCTTTATTGATGTTTCTCTGGCGTTTGATAAAGTATGGCACGAGGGCCTAGTTTTAAAATTGAAGACATATCTGCCAATAAACATTCAAAAGCTTTTGGCAAGTTATATTATTGATAGGAAGTTCACTGTTGTGGAAGGAGACTTCACGAGTGTGCCCGAATCTATATCTTCTGGTGTGCCACAGGGTAGTATTCTGGGTCCTGTCTTGCATTTAATATATACTTGTGATATGCCTGTGAGCAATAATATTCATATTTCTACTTTTGCCGATGATACAGCCTGTATGAGTATGCACGAAAACCCTTATGAGGCATCCCGCAATCTCCAGGAACATATTACCCAGCAGGAAATATGGTTGAACTTATGGAGAATTAAAGTCAATGAACAAAAGTGTGTCCATATAACGTTCACCCTAAGAAGAGATACTTGCTCCCCCTATCGAATCAACAATCAAAATATTCCTCAACATTCCGAAGTGAAATACCTTGGTATACACCTTGATCGAAGACTTACATGGAAACATCATATCGACTTTAAGTTAACTCAGATGAAACTTAAGTTAACTCAAATATATTGGTTGATTGGCAGAAACTCAACACTCAGCCTAGACTGCAAACTTTTATTATACAAGTCGCTTTTGAAGCCAATATGGTGCTACGGAATTCAGTTATGGGGCACTGCTTCAGCTTCCAATGTCGAGAGAATCCAACGAAGGCAAAACAAAATTTTACGGTTAATAACATCGGCTCCATGGTACATCCAAAATTCTATTATACATCGTGATTTAAATATGCCACTAGTGATTGAAGAAGTCACAAAATATGCAGGCAAATATTTAACAAAACTTGAATCCCATCCTAATCCGCCTGCTCGTAATATTTTGAACTTTACTGGGCACATCCGCCTAAAAAAGAGGGACACACGGGCTCTTATAACTAACACTCCAGATGGGACTACTTGAAAATACTTTTTCCCACCTTTTTTGATTATCACTACTAATGTTTTATTTATAACTACCACTAAGTTTATGTCCAACACTGGTCGGGCCTAATAATTTTTTTTATACATTTAAGATTTGAATACTTATTGTTAGTTCATATATGAATATACTATTAATAAATATATGCATTAAAAAAAATTTAGGTGCATTTGTCAAAGAAATTGTGCTGCTAGTATCGTTTAAATAGTGTGCAAATTTAGCAACAGACATACTCTATATACTTTATTAAACTTAGTGTATTATATTCGCTTCACGTACTTCTTCAATAATTGATGCAATCTCGTTATTGTGATTAGTATGACCTGCACTTTGTGATGCGAGCACTAGTCGAAGTCTATCTAATAACTCATTTGGATCGTCCCAGTATATATGATTGGGCTTATTGATGTTAAATTGCATTACTCCATCACCTAAATAGCTACCTTTGGGCTTATATTCTGTTGATTCGGGTAAATTTTTCTGGTTTTTCTCATCAATAAATTAATAATATATTTATATTTATATCCTCTAGTACCCTTAATTTGCCATCAGGTTTACAGTCTCTTCTATATGAATTAGTAGTGATTAAAATCTTTTTATAGATTCAAGTTCAAATTTATCATAATTTTTTGGTATTTTAGAGGTACATTAGAGAAAATAGTCCCAGTGTTAGAGTACATGTTTGACCACCAACTTGTATTTTATCTTCATTCAGTTTAGGTTACTATCACCAAATTTCCATTCATTATTGTAATCTTTATGTATGCCATAGTTTGTATCTAATTCATTTCTTCCTTCCAAAACTGATAAATCAGTATAAGTATCTTCTGTATTGGAAGTCTGTGAGTAAAACTCATCTTCATCATCATTTTCAGTATTAACATCATTAAATAAGATGGTATTATCAAATATTGTCCCTTCTACTAGTTTTTTTGGTGTACTTGTCTCTATCTTGACTGATGGGTTTTCAGGCTTTAAACTTGTATTATTTTCAACTTCTGTCTTCGACTTTTGCTCGCATTACAAGGTGCAGGTCATACTAATCACAATAACGAGATTGTATCAATTATTGAAGAACTACGTGAAGCGAATATAATAAACTAACTTTAATAAAGTATATAGAGTATGTCTGTTGATAAATTTGGACACTATTTAAACGATACTAGCAGCACAATTTCTTTGAAAAATGCACATACTTTAAGAGAGACAATACTATAATACGAGAAGATATTCAAATGCAATTTGAGGAACTACAACGCGAAATAAAATTAGAGATAGAAGAAAATTATAAAATTGAAAAAGATATTCTATAAATTAAAACATCCTTTGAAGAACAAATTGACCACCTAAATGAAAAAATTTATAGATTAGAAAATTACATGTTTGTATCAATAGCTGAAAGTGCGTCAAGTAGATCACAACACTCTGCAAAAAATCTCTAAAAACAACTTAATGTCTTCAAAAAGAAATTTAGTAAACGAACTACATAAGCAAGCACGAAAACATTTTGTGCGTCGCAGAGTTGTAATGAAAGCAATAGATGATTTTTGGCAAGCTGATTTGGTTGAAATGGGGAACTATTCTAAAGAAAATAGAAATTATCGATTTTTGTTGACTGTAATTGACACATTCTCAAAATTTGCATGGACAGTACCGCTAAAAACAAAAACTGCACTCGAAACAACCAAGGCAATAGAAGATATATTTGATTTGGGACGAGTACCAAAAAACTTACAAACAGATGATGGTAAAGAATTTTTCAACAAACACTTTAGAAAATTAATGCATAAATACAACATTAATCACTACTCAACATATAGCAGTATGAAAGCATCAATAGTAGAACGATATTGTTAATTCTTTTGATTCTTTTTATTTGGTATCAAAATAAAAAGAATCTCTAGTCGAATTAAACTTTAAGCAAAATGCTTACTTCGTTTTTGTTTAACTTTTTTGTTCATATTTTCGCCAAGTCTCAAGTGCACTTAAATTCTTTCCCACAATTTAATTAAAATAAAATTAATTTATTTCTCACACATTTGTCAAGCCAGGTATGAGAACCATCATGTCAGCATAATTGACAAAATAAATAAAACATTTTATTTTCCACGTGTGTTTCAAATTACCAGCCAGACAGTAGTGAAATTGAATATCTGTTTTGCTTAGCTTACGGTGGGAATGACTTTGGCAAGATGATAATGAACAATTTCTGGCCATTTTAAATTATGTTTGTATTCTTATTCTTATTTTTTATTAATTCTACTTTTTGTTATTGTATTAGTTTTAAGTTATTTACATTTTGTATAAATATTAAAGTTATTGAATAAATTTGATGATTGCAACTTAAATCGTCATCCACTTCACTTCTTTGAGTCAATTGTATTATTCTGGTGTACTACCTTAATAACGAATTGATTCCTTCACAACTTCATTTATCCTTGTGTATCATTTGGATAAAAAACAACAAAATTTTTTAAATTGCATATCCTTGTGTACCACTTGTATAAGCCCCACCACTTACATCTCAGTTAAGCCAGGCAAACGAGTCTGGTATTAACATTTTTGGTGACCGTGACAGGACCTGCAATCCTTAAATTAACTAATAGTGCCATCACTACACTGCTTTCCACACAACTAATCCACCATGGAAACAACTTCAACAAAACTGCTCCGCCAAATAAAGGAAACGGGAGAACATATTGCAACCATTATTTGAAATTTCACCAAGGATTCAGCCAGCCGGAAAAACGCAACCTATTACAAGGAACGACTATCACGTCTAACGGCAGCTTGGACAGAGTTTGACACAGCTGATAATGAATTACGAGAGTTGAAGGACGTAGACACAGCTGGTGAATATTTAACTTCTGACTACTATACTCGAATGGAAGCCATGGCAACGAAATATATAGCGATAATGGAACGTGATCTCGATAATTAAGGTAAAGAATCCGGGAAAAAGGAACCTCCTTATCCCAAACCTGCAAATACAGATCAATCGCAAGCCGGGGCAACTGGGAGCCACGATCCCAATCCCAAACCTGCGAATACAGGTCAACCGCAAGCTGGGGCAACTGGGGGCAACGATGGATTAATCCGCTGGTCACTTGGAAAAATGGCGGCGCTTACTCGACAGCTAGAAGGTCTTCAGCTGCAACCAGGTCAAGATCAATCTTACTACGATGTAAAAAAGCCACTATCTCTCAGCTATGGCTTCAGTTAGAAAGGCTTAATGATGAATTACTGGACAAATATCCCGACCCAGACATCGCTGGTTACGATTCAAGCAGATATGTTCACCTCGAACAGGCTGCACAATCAGCAATCATACAGCTCACCACGGCCAATAGGAGCCACCACCACTCAACCACAGAAACTACGGCCAGACCATCAACCTTACCTTTGCCTACGATCACTATTACAAAATTTGACGGTGACTACATGAAATGGACATCGTTCTCCGATTTATTTACAAGGATCGTACATGAGCAACAGATGTCTGACGCTCACAAAATGTGGTATTTAAAAACCAACGTCATTGGTGAAGTAGCGAACCTCATTAATCATCTTGCGGTTACTGCAGAAAATTATCAGATGGCGTGGCAATTGCTGCAAGATCGATACAACAACAAAAGGATAATGGTAGCCACAACAGTTCAGCGACTACTTGACCAGCTACCTGGGGCATCCACATTAGGTGCTATTAAGCGATTGTACGATACAACGAAGGAATGCTTGGCAGCTCTCTCCAACATGGGGCTTCAAATATTATCGTGGGATCCACTCCTTATCCACATCCTGGTCAAAAAGTTGGATAAAACAGTGCATGCTCAATATGAGCAATCAATTTCTCACCCAAAGGAACTACAAACAATCAACCAATTTCTGACATTCCTTGAGAACTATTTTCATACTCTGGAAGCAATGGGACACAAGGAAAAACCTTCGTTTTCCACTAGCAAAATATGTGGGCTTACAGCCCAACCCCGACACGACAACCGGTTATGCATAGTTTGCAAGCGAGATTCTCATCCATTATATCGTTGCAAGAAATTCATCGATGTAAGCTCGTCAAACAGACTCAACATGATACAAAAACATAAATTATGTGTCAACTGCTTTAGTAGTACCCACAGTACCAAACAGTGCACCATTTCAGGCCGCTATCAAAAATGTGGGAAAAAGCACCATACCTTGGTGCATCTGGAACCAACCCCCCAAAGTAATTCATCACCAAGAAAAGTTACTCCTCCTAAAAAAGAAATTGACTCCGACAGAGAAGCAACTATACTTAACAACCCCTCCAAAACAAACGTGACATCTCTTGTTAGCACACCACAGGAAGAAGCTGAAAGCGTGACGGCTAGTTCCGTAGGCAGAAGACCATATGTCATACTAGGAACAGCGTTGGTAAAGGTCAAGGCAAATGGCTTAGAAACGGAATGTAAGGCAATTCTCGATTCGGGCTCACAAGTCAACCTCATTACAGAGAGATTAGTCACAACTCTAGGGCTCCCAGATAGAACCAGCTCAATTTCAATCAATGGAATTGGAAAAAATCGCACCAAAGTTCAACACCGTGTCAACATATCACTTCAATCCAGACTCAACAACTTTTCAACACGTCTTGAGGCATTTGTGTTGCCACAAATCATTTCTCCCTAACCTGCTCAACAGCTTACCATCGATAAGTGGGCGATTCCTAGCAGTGTCACACTGGCGGACCCAACTTTTAACCGACCAGAAAAAATTGACATTCTCTTAGGAGCAGAATATTACCACCAACTCCTTACCATAGGACAAATCAAACTCGGTGATGACCTCCCAATGTTACAAAATACCACCTTTGGCTGGATAGTATCGGGAAAGATATCTGGCGAACAACTCACATCAGCAATATGTGGTACTTTAACTGAAGAGGATAAAATGAATACGGCTATTGAACGATTTTGGAAACTTGAGGAAATTGAGAGCACTGAGCACCAATTATCCCCCTATGACGCACAATGTGAGGCACACTTCAATCAACACACTACTCGTAACAAAGAAGGACAGTTTGTAGTGCGACTTCCATTCTGCACTGAAACATATTCTTTAGGCGCCTCACATAATACTGCCTTTAACCGCTACCTCAGCTTGGAGCGTCGATTAGCAAAATATGCTTCCCTAAAGAATCAATATATGCAATTTATGAAAGATTACGAAACAATGGGACATATGTCGAAAATCAACATAGATGAAGTTGAAGGGTCTAAGTACTTCATTCCTCACCACTGCATTCTACCACCTGACAGCAGCACCACTAAACTTCGGGTGGTATTTGATGCTTCAGCAAAAACCTCGTCAGGAAAATCTTTGAATGATATTTTGCACATCGGGCCACCACTATAAAATGAGCTGTTTACGGTTCTTCTGCGATTTCGGATTCCACGTTTCGTGTTCACAACAGACATAGAAAACATGTACCGACAAATATTGGTCCATCCTAAAGATCAACAGTACCAGATAATTCTATGGAGAAATAATGTTTCTGAACCCATCAGTTATTTCAAATTGAACACAGTGACATATGGAACCAGACCTGACCATACTTGGCAATCAAATGTCTTAAGGAAATAAGCCATGATAACAAGATGCAGTTTCCGTTAGCAGCCAATTTTTTGAAAAAGAACTTCTATGTGGATGATGGCTTAGGGGGAGCCGATAGCCTGAACACGGCCCTAGAAACTCAGCGTCAACTACAACACGTCATGTCAAGGTACGGATTTCATTTACGAAAATGGTGTGCGAATCATACCCAATTGCTCCGCAATATCACCAATGATGATCAAGAAGTTAGTCTTGATTTCTCCACAGACGAAACCGACTATACAAAAACTTTGGGATTAGTATGGCTACCCAAGGATGATCTACTTAAAATTAAAGTCAACATACAACCAATCAAGGCTGTGACAAAAAGGACAGTTACCTCAGATCTAGCGCGCATATTTGACCGACTCGGACTACTGTCTCCAGTAGTCGTCAAAGCAAAAATAATTATCCAGGAATTGTGGAATTTGAATCTTTCGTGGGATGAGGCGGTGCCTTCAGAATTTGACTCACGCTGACGAAGTTTTCGAAGTAATCTTAGTGAACTAAAAACCGTTTCAAGCTCAACGACATATATATAAAGGATCGATTCCACGTAATACGCAAGTTCATGTGTTTACAGATGCCTCCGAAAAGGCGTATGGTGCCACAGTATATATCAGAGCATTCTTACCAAATAAAACAGTTATTGTATACTTGCTTTGTGCTAAATCCCGTATAGCCACTCTCAAGCAACAAACGCTGCCTAGGCTAGAATTATGTGCTGCCCAGTTGGGTGCCAACTTGGCTGCCAAAGTTAAACATGATCTGGGCATGAATACAACGCCAACATTCTACTGGTCCGATTCAAAAATCATAATAACATGGATAAATTCGCGATCATCTTCGTTACATACATTCGTAGCAAACCGAATAGCTTCGAGTCAGGAAAACTCCACACCGGATCAGTGGCGTCATGTGAGTTCCAAAGACAACCCAGCAGACATAATATCTAGAGGCTTGGATCCGAGGCAGTTGCAGCATACACCCCAATGGATGTATGGTCCATTCTTTCTTCATGGAGATGAGAAACATTGGCCTTCGTTGTTCTGTCCTAACCCTGACACACCCTTACCTGAACAGAAAAAAAATTCGTATAACATGCTGGTTTCATTACCGAATGAAATTTTTTTGCATTGTATCAATCACAGAAATTCCTTTAAAACCCTTCAACGTATTATAAGATACATCTTCAGATTCATAAAAAATACTAGAACCCCTAAGGCCGACCGACAACTCAAAGAGCTCCGACACCTTTCGAGCTTCACGATTCACTTCTTATAATTATTAGAGAAACTCAAAAATTTGCATTCGCAGAAGACATCAACCAGCTGCAAAAGCGCAAAAAACTAAGGCTGTCAAGTCCGATCAAAAGTCTAACACCATTTTTAGATGAAAATTTCATTTTAAGAGTCGGAGGCAGACTAGAAGAATCCACATTGCCATTCGATACAAGGCATCCAATGCTCCTCCCTTATGATGATCTAATCAGCAAACTAATATTTGAGTCAATACACAAAGAAAATAAGCATTGTGGAGCTCAGGCTCTCCTTGCAAATGTCCGACAACGTTTTTGGCCCATCAAGGGAAAATACTTAGCACGAGAAACCATCCATAAGTGCGTAAGTTGCACAAAATCAAAACCAAAACTTCTTCAGCAGATCATGGGAAATTTACCTGCAACGAGGGTTACACCAGCAAGACCATTTATAAATACCGGGGTTGACTATTGTGGTCCAATTTGGGTTCACTTTAAAACTAGAGGAAAACGACCTCAAAAAGCGTACATTGCGGTATTCTGCTACTTCGCCACGAAAGCAGTGCATCTCGAATTAGTTACAAGCCTAACAACAGAAGCGTTCCTGGGAGCACTAAACCGATTTACCAGTCGCAGAGGTCACTGCCAACAGCTTTACTGCGATAACGCAACAAACTTTGTCGGAGCACGAAACCAACCAGCGGAATTATCATCAGCCCTTTTTACCCCCACAGCTCAAGAAGCCATTTAACGAGAATGTGCAAACAAAAACATTCCTTTTCATTTCATTCCTCCTCGAGCACCTCATTTTGGGGGATTATGGGAGGCCGCACGTAAGTCAGCCAAAAGGCTATTACTCAAAGAAATGGCAAACGCATCCCTAACGTATGAAGAAATGGAAACTGTAGTCATAGAAGTAGAGGCAATACTGAATTCCAGACCTATTACAGCATTATCAAATGACCCTAATAATGCAGCTGCCTTGACTCCTGGCCATTTCCTGATTTGGAAACCTCTCACGGCACAAGTCGATGCAACTGCTCAGTCAATGTCGCCATCACTTGTTAAATGATGGGAACTGGTATCAAAAATAAAACATCATTTCTGGCAACGATGGTCCCACGAGTACCTCACTGAACTCCAGCAGTGTAACAAATGGCAATCAAAGTCTGAAAATCTGCCAGTGGGTAATATAGTTATAGTTAAAGACAACACTCCTGTCATGACGTGGTGAATCGGAAAGGTGATCGAAACATTCCCCGGGCCCGACCGTATCGTGAGGACGGCAACAGTCAAAACATCTACAGGTATAATTAAACGAGCAATTCACTTACTTGCTCCACTTCCTCTTGACACATCCTACACCACTACTGGCAATGAAAGTGTACCTGATCCGCTTCCTCTGAATACACCCACAACCACTGCGAGTATTGAAAGTGCAAAAAGTAGTCGCCTTCCCAATTAAAACTACCAATCTACAGACAAAAATAAAGGAAATAGCTCGGACCTCAAGCGAAACGAACCACCCACTGACAAATAGAAAAGTTCACCACCCTCAAAACGCTGCACTGTAACTCCAATCAGCCTAATAATGATTCTCGCCTTATTCCTTCTATTAGTGGTATGCCAGCAAGGTACCTACACAAGGATCACTAGCTCTCCTGGGTTACACTTTGAACAGATTGGTCAAGTTAAAACAATCATCTCAGAATGGAAGCTCCTAATCTACTTTGAACTATCCCCATTTCTCAATGAAGTACAACTTCTAGCAAACGGAACTACTACCTTAATGAAATGTTGCAGCAGTTCAGATCTCAATCACCAATGTCTCGCGCTCGTCGCGCATTTTAACAACGTTAGGCTTAAAGTGGATACCAGTCTCGAAAGCCTCTTAAGAAGAAGGAAACGAGGCGCAATCGATTTCGTTGGAAATGTAGCAAATTCATTATTTGGAGTTCTGGACTCGCAGTATGCGGAAAAAATGACCGCCACCATCAACAGCATAAAGAATAACGAGGATCACTTGGCACACCTTCTACGGAATCAAACATCATTCTTGGACTCCACCCTTAATATTATGAAGCAAACGGAGGTTCATACTCAGAATAGCCTCGATAAGTTAAACTTTAGGCTAAAAAGACTCGAGAACTTTACAGTTAATGGAACCCAGCAGTCTCAACTAATTTTATCGCTTAGCATACAGTTGATTATCATCTCAGGCAATGTGCAAACGATGTTAAAGGCCATAATGGATCTGCCAACCGATACGTATCATGGTAGAATAATTCCCTCTCTACTAACACCGCAACAATTTTCTTCGGAAGTGGACAACATAAAGGCAAACCTGCCATCGGATTTAATACTACCAGTCACGGATATCATTCACCTATAAGGTTTAGTAACAGCTAAGACAGCCGTTTCAAACCCACACATTATTTGAACATTGGAAATTCCCCTAGCCCATAAAGAAGAATTCGACCTCTTTTATCTTACACGAGTTCCACAATTAGTAAGTGACTCGTTGGTTGCCGTTATTCCAACAACCAAAATGATGGCCCTCAACGCTCACCGAGACGAATATTTCCCGGTTGATGATACCAAACTTCGTGATTGCCACATCCTTGAACACGATACTTTTTTATGCCCAAATATCCAAGCTACGTATTCCAAAAATTCACCAATGTGTCGTTGTGAGACACATTTATTTAACAACGAGTCAGATATAAGTTGCAATACCGAGGTACTAGCCAATAGTAATGTGTGGTACCAACTTCATAAAAAGAACCAGTTGCTACTCGCAACTCAGCATCCACTCAAATTAAGTATGGTGTGCAACGGCATCAGTGGTTACCAGGTCTTGCAAGGAACTGGATTACTTGCCTTACCAGCAACAATGAAAAATGAGTTGATCACCGTATATGACCACCAAACTATCACCTCGACTTCGTATCCCTCCTATACAAGCTCAGGCGTTACATTGTCCCATTTACAACAAAAGGTCTTCAACATAACCGAAACTTTACCAGACCTAAGAGTCATTGGAAACTTAACCCGACTGCAAGAGGAGGTAAGAGAACAGATGCGGAATATACCCACCCCAACCATCAATCATGGCGTGCATAGCTTGATAGTCAGCTATGTAGGATTATCTCTGATTTTGACATTGCTAACTATCCTGTTAATCAAAATATTATTACAAAGAAGACTCAATACGCGTCCAATAGCACCACAGCCATTACCGAGGTTAAACTGGAACATTTCGTTGGACCCTGGCGCTTAATTTACTTCAGCATAAATTGCCGGAAATTGTTCACTTAATTGCCTATTGATATTAACGATCCCCCTGGGGGCGCAATATGTTAATTCTTTTGATTCTTTTTATTTGGTATCAAAATAAAAAGAATCTCTAGTCGAATTAAACTTTAAGCAAAATGCTTACTTCGTTTTTGTTTAACTTTTTTGTTCATATTTTTGCCAAGTCTCAAGTGCACTTAAATTCTTTCCCACAATTTAATTAAAATAAAATTAATTTATTTCTCACACATTTGTCAAGCCAGGTATGAGAACCATCATATCAGCATAATTGACAAAATAAATAAAACATTTTATTTTCCACGTGTGTTTCAAATTACCAGCCAGACAGTAGTGAAATTGATTATCTGTTTTGCTTAGCTTACGGTGGGAATGAATTTGGCAAGATGATAATGAACAATTTCTGGCCGTTTTAAATTATGTTTGTATTCTTATTCTTATTTTTATTAATTCTACTTTTTGTTATTGTATTAGTTTTAAGTTATTTACATTTTGTATAAATATTAAAGTTATTGAATAAATTTGATGATTGCAACTTAAATCGTCATCCACTTCACTTCTTTGAGTCAATTATATTATTCTGGTGTACTACCTGGATAACGAATTGATTCCTCCACAACTTCATTTATCCTTGTGTATCACTTGGATAAAAAACAACAACATTTTTTAATGTTGTGTACCACTTGTATAAGCCCCACCACTTACATCTCAGTTAAGCCAGGCAAACGAGTCTGGTATTAACAGATATAATAGAACATTGAAAGGAATGTTGTGGAAAGAATTTAGCTATAATGGTTCATATAAGTGGATTGATATATACAAAGATTTACTCAATGCATACAATAGAAAAGTTCATCGTACCATTAAAATGTCTCCTATTAAAGTCAACTCAACAAATGAGGAAAAGCTGCTAAATACAGTATACAGTCATTTGAAAATGTATAAAATGTCGAAATTTAATTTAGGAGATCATGTTCGCATAAGCAAATATAAGCACACATTTGAAAAAGGTTATACTACAAATTGGACTACAGAAATTTTCACAATTTCAAGAGTTCAAAATACAAATCCTGCAACATACATATTAGAAGATTATCTTGGCAATCATACTAAGGGTGGCTTCTATACTGAAGAACTTTCAAAAAGTAGATTTCCAAATACATATCTAGTTGAAAAGGTTCTTAAAATTAAAGAGAAGGAGGTATATGTTAAATGGCTGGGATTTTCTAATCAACACAATTCTTGGATAATTAAAGATGAAATATTATAGTTGGAAGAAAAACTAAATTAGCGACAACAACATCAATAACAACAACAACAATAGCATCAATATTCAGAAAATAATGTTAATTTTAAAATAAGAAAATTAAATAAATCTGTAAATCATGCTTATAAACCATACTATGTATTAAACATTATTTAATTGTAATCAGTCTGTTATAATGTCAATAACACTTACTCTGAGCTCTAACTCATCAGAACTATCTGCTAGCTACTTTCCTACTATTGAATTACATGGTGCATATGAGTGTGCTCTAACTGATTTTCATTCATACAACAGTATTCCAAATGTAGACACCTACAACAATATGTTTCATATAGGGGAACACATAATTAAAATACCAATTGGATCTTACGAATTAAATGATATAGTTGATTTTATAGAAGAGGAATACAAACGACTCTGCCAAGCAAATAAGATTTTTATTGAAGCCAATAACAATACAATGCAAGTTAAAGTTAATAGTTCCAAGGATCCTGTATATTTTAATAAAGACAATACAATTGGAAAACTTTTAGGATTCAATAGCAAAATCCTAGCACCAAACAAATATTATTATTCAGATCTTCCAGTTAATATTTTTAAAGTGAGTCTTTTGCGAATTGAAAGTAGTATCGCTATAAACACATATATGAATAACTCCAAATCTCATACACTTCATGAATTTCCGATTAATGTGCCTCCAGGCTATAAAATAGATTAGGTTCCAAGAAATCTCATCTATTTACCTGTAAACACCAGAGAGATAAGTTCACTGCGCGTACTTGATCAACACGTTGATTTAATTAATTTCCGAGGAGAGGAAATTACAATACCAATACATTTAGGGCCAACTGAATAATGTTAATATACAACACAAATACATTGAAAAATATAGCAGCAAGAACAACAACAACATTAAAGCGACCAGCTCAACAAAAAGCTCAAACAACATCAAATAAAAATTTTCTAAAGTCCTTGAATTTTAAATTGAAGATAAAATGAATTCAATAATAGTTGTCTTAGATAAACCATTGTCTGATGAGAATATAATCAAACAGGACCATCATACATATGTACCATACTTACAATCTTACAACAATAATGATGAAATTAGAATTTCAATACAAAATCAAGATTTGTACGTGCTACCCAGTGAGAGCTACATTTATGTAGAGGGGTTTGTTGCCGATGATAATAAGCCCAAATCTTCTTCTTCTTCGGATAATCTTTTACTAAAAAACAACTTTGTAGCATATCTATTTGATGAAATTCTCTATTAGCTCAATGGAATGGAAATTGGACATACAAGATATTTAGGAGCCACAAGCACCACAAAAAATTTGGTTTCTCTGTCTCCAACAGAAAGCAATGTGATGCAAAATGCTGGATGGAGCAACATTGACGATGTCACTCTTGAAAATGGATTCTTAAATTTTTATGTACCTCTACAAATGCTTCTAGGATTCGCTGAAGACTACAACAAATTTATATTAAATGGTAAACATGAATTAATACCCTTGCGCAATTTCACTTATCTCATGGAGAATACCTCATGTACAATTATCAGGCTTTAGCAAATTGAATATGATAAAAATTATTAACAATGGTGCTTCTATACCTATGGCATTTCGCAGTTGGGATTGTCATGTTAATCGACGATTAAACACAGGAACTAACCACAGTTGGAATGTTAAACTGGCTGCAAACAGAGAACGCCCCCGTTTTATATTGATTGCTTTTCAACAAGAAAATAAGTTTGTTCATTGTGATTTGACTAATTTAAAAGTACATTTAAATTAAGTCTCATATCCATATGAGGATCTTAACATAAAGTTCAAAAATGAACGATATACAATTCTATATGATATGTATCTAAGATTCTAACAAACTACTCTATGAAAGAATCTCAACCGCTTCTAACTGCATCAGAGTTTAAGACAAAAGCTGCTATTATCGTAGTAGATGTCAGTCACCAGAATGAATCACTCAATAATGGACCGATTGATATAAATAAAAATAGAATTTGAAACAGCAACTAATATTGCAGCATCAGCTTACTGCATTCTTATTCATGATCGCATAATAGAATATTGTTGCGTTTTTCTCTCCTCAAAACCGCTTTTCCGTAGACCCGAAGATTTGCAAATGAATACAAGACCCGAGTGTAGTAATTAGGGTTAAGAATGGTACAAGTTTTATTTACAAATACACTTAAACTAAATTACTCAAGAGCTTAAATACACTAATACAGCTTAAACTAATAAATTACACACAAATATTCACAACTGGTTACCACACGCCTTCGTCGTTGTTGTTTACGCACGTGTCTTAGCTGGCTGCGAAAGTATTCACGTGACACCTCTTTGTCTGCTGCTCGTCACTTACGAGACTCGCTTCGCCGTCACTTACAGTTGTTACACCAATACCTCTTTGTCTGCTGGTCGTCACACACGACACTCACTCTGCCGACACTCACCGTTGATACACTAATAACAACTCACTGGCTGTACTTACACCCTTACACACGTCTAATCGCTGCGCTGTTCCCTTTACTCCAGTCAACTCGATAGACTCCACAATAATCTCAATTCCTCGTCTGACTTTGCTGTCACTATAGACTGTCCTATAGTTCCTCATTTTCCCAACTCACATGTAAAGCACAGACTGCTCTTAACTATCAACTCACCACTGTATCGCAGACTATTATTAGCTCAGAACTTAATTATCAACTAACTTGTTCGCAACTGACTTGTTCGCAACTGACTCAAAACTGCAACTCGTTCTCAACACAACTATAACTGACTCGCAACTAACTAGCTCATGGGATGCGTCACCGCTTTTTATACTTAACACGGATACCACTAGAAGTTTCAAGCAATGTCTATACGATCATTATCATCTTATATGCTGTTTACAAAGTGGCAAATTAAGTTCATGTGGTAACTAGGTACATACATGTGTATATGCATACGTGTATACATCATTAACTAAGCAATACACGGTGGTTGTGTATCTTTTGCTTTTTGTTTGAATTGGCATGTATGTATGTGTGTAAATATGTGTATTTTCTGAATAAGCAGTCACTTTTTGTTGTGGCTTTTGCTTGTTTACGTGTTACGCATGCTTATTTAGTTGTTTGCTACTATTCTAGATTATTCGTTATATTGACCCTTTAGGAATATTTTCGCGTAACATTTACATTAACCCTGTTGGAATATTTTTGTGTAATCCTGCTTAACCTTGTCGACGGCCATTTTCGTAACAATATATACCCATCAAAGGACAAGTTCGAAAAGTCATATAAATTGAGTAATATGGAAAATAACACAATTTTTATAGACGTACAAGGTTTCAAAAGTAATTCAAATGATTTCATCTTCATCGCAAAAGAAGTAGCGATTGTTTTCAACAATTATGAATATAACAATTTCATTATAAAACCACCATTTGATTTTAAATGCTTATCAATAAAAAAGCAAAGAGAAGCAAAGTGGCTAATGAAAAACTATCATCACCTCAGCTGGACTGCTGGATCAGTTTCTTTTCAAAGCGTTTGCAATTTTTTAAAAGCAAACGCAAGATGTTCTAAAATTTATGTAAAAGGCGAAGAGAAAAGACGATGGTTGGAAAAAATTTTATACCGAAAAATTTTCAACGTTGAGGATATAGGCTGTATCAACTTTAAACAAATAGAGATTAAGTATCCAGAAGATTTTTATTGTAGTTATCATAAATTTGGTGTTTGCACATTAAAAAATGCTATTTTACTTACAAAAGAAATATCTTGCTTTAAATGAACTTTTCCACTCTTTAAAATATTAATCTATGTATTATTATAAAATTTAAAAAAAATTTAAACAATAAATGTGTAGAAAAATAAACAATCTACAAGTGTTTTCTTATTTCAAATACAAACCACATAAAGGAAAGACAAGGAAGTGGGAAGGGGGAGGAGAAGTTAGTCTTTTTGCTTACTTGCAAATTTTTACTTTTTGTTTCTCTGCTGATGCCTGTAGTTAGTGGAAACTTTACTGCTTTAAAATAATCGCAGCCAAAGAAATGATTACGTTGCAAAATATAAATGTATTCTACATAGCCACAAAATATTCCACGCACTAGTTCCTTCGATCGCACATACATACATACATGCATCATACACACATTACATACATACATACATACATATATATGTATACATATATACATACATATATGCATCGTACATACATACATACATACAAATATATTTCTTAAACAAATAAACAGAATATAAGCTTACCAGCGACAAACAAGCTGGACCCCCCACGCACAAGCATTAGGGGTTTTCACATACGTTTTATGAATAAATAAAATAATTTATTTAATTATTTTATTTATAAACAATTTATTAGCGTGAGGAAATCACACAAGCACATTCACACGATTCATATGGGAATCGCCTAGTGGTCATCAAACCTATTTTCTCTGATATTACTGATAAGTATTATGATAACAAATTTCTGCAGTCTGGCAACACTGCCAATTTTTTCTGTAGCAAAAGGAAATGATAACAACGTTTTGCCGTCGGCATTTGAAAAAATAATTATCATGTTTTGGCGTCGGCATTTGAAAAAAATAATAATCATGTTTTGCCGTCGGCATTAGGAAAAATGATCATGCATTGCCGTAGGCATTAGGAAAAATTGTCATGCATTGCCGTAGGAAATAGGAAAAATTATCATGCATTGCCGTAGGCAATAGGAAAAATTAATAATCACTATTTCACCATTGGTATTAGGAAAAATCTTTTCATGATTTTCCCGTCGGCATATACTCATAAAAAACCTCAAAAAAAATCACCCGTTATTACAATTAATATTACAAGAAAAAATCACCAGTTCCCACAGGGGTTAATGTAAACAAAAAACTCCTTATGTAAACAAAAAACATCAAAGCGCCGCCGAAAACACAAATTACCAAGAATTTAACAATTTTCAAATTTTAATTACCCAAATTTAACAATTTCAGCAACAATTTAACAATTTTAATTGTACCCGAATTGGCATTTCCCTTTTACTTTCATAGCTTTTAAACTAATGCCTAAAGCAGTGTATTCTGCATTCGCAGCATTTCTTGCTTTTTGATAGTCATATTTGTTATAAAGTTGTTTATAGTTAGCACTTATCAATAGTGGCTTCAAGGCGACTAAAAGTAATGCTAGAATTTGCATTTGTTGAATTATTTGATGGAGACAATTTTTGAATGGGAATTGGATTAGGTTTTTGCCTCATTTTCTGCTTAAATAAAGAGTACACAGAAAATCCTCTGTAGTTAGCAGTGTGATTACCTCTACGATTACTGCACTTTTTTCGTTTTGATTCTTTGGTTTAGTACACCTAGCAGTACCGTGTAATTCACCGCAGATAACACAAACTCTAGGCAAATTGTAGTAAGTTTTTGTGTGGCCGCGTGAGCGTGACCTTAAAATAAATTATTCGTGCGTGAGCTATTTTTAATAATCACGCACGAATTATCACGCTCTCACGAGATATCATTCCTGAATAGGTGAGTATCAATATATTATACCATTTTGCATATGCTACGATGCAAGACCATTTGCACAAGATTGTATATTCGGCTATTGTTATAATTTTTTCAGGCGTAGCAAACTGGCTCACATGAAATTCAAATACAGTAGTTTTCGTTTATAGTCAATACCACTTATTGTCACATTAATGATATAGTCCATATTTAATGTTTTTGTGACTTTTGAACTTAATTTCATTGAAAAAGTTGACGATATAGTCCATTTACTATATAGTCACATTTGGCATGTATGCACCAACTTTGTGGTAGTCAAAATCCATATTATATGCAAACAATTCGCGTTATAGTCACACAAATTTTCAACAGATTTTTTTTAGTTATTTATTTAAGTCATAAACCAAAAAGTAAATCTAAATTTCAACCTCCATCTACTGTTTAGTAGAAGAACATGTCTTTAGAACAAAACATTGTTGCATAAAAGGCAACACAAATGTGCGTTTTAAATACAACATTATTTTGTAATTGACATAATTGGATTGTATGGAAATTCTTTTATATACCTCTACATTAGCGATATAGTCCACAATTTCTGTGCAATTTTAAATGTGACTATAAGCGAAAACTACTGTATACCAATGTAGAAAAATAAAATTATTTTAATATATTTTTTATGATACACAACTATATTTTCCCTAAATTTTGACTTTTTTCAGAAAAACTATGCGTGCATCCGAATTTATGAAAAGGCACTCTTAAATTTTAGCTAAAAATGTATAAAACTATGTACATAATAAAATCTTATAGTTGAAACTTTCAAAATCTACCGTCACTACTTTTTATAACTGCTTAAACACAAACAAATATATAAGCACATTCATAATGCATTGTCTTTAGCGCTATGTAATGAAAAAATTAAACATGTATTAAACGAAGTTTTTTACAAAACTGAAAATAGTAAAGATACTTAAAAAACACATGCCTTTTTCAATGTAATTTTAAAATTTGGATTTTTTAGCATTTTCCCGATTTCACAAATGGATATGTTAATAAATTTGTTTCCTATTTTTATTTAAAATTTTGTCAAAAATTAAATGCTGTCTTTTAACTTAAAATCCAACAATCAACTAAAATTACATAATATGCAAACTACTAAAAAATATCAAGGCAAAAAAAAATTATTTTGGCTTAAGTAAAATATCCTACGAGAAACACATCTTGGGAAATTATTTCTTAAGAATTTCAAGTTTATATCAAAATGCTTTATCCCGTAAAAATCGAAAAATTTTTAAATAAGTTACAAGCCTCAAAATATTTTTTTAGTCCTAGGTAGTCAACTGTAGACCACTGTAACTCATGTCCAGCTCAAGCCAAAAGGCGGTCATGACATGTGTTATAAAGCCTCTACAGATGTTAGGAGTTTCATATTAATCCAATCAGTAGTTTAGAAGTTCCAGATTTATTGCCATTTACTTTGTAAAAGTCCTCACTGTGCAATGTAAATTTTACATATACACGTGCATACATATGTACATACTTCATAGCTGCCCACAGAGAAAAATGAGAGTAAATAATAAGCGTATGTATATTCGTTTGTATAAAAAGCCGATTGATGTTCGGCACTCTTGCGCTTCTCTGGGCAGACTGGACATACACACATACATATGTACATTAGACCGTCTCACTTTTTACCTTTTTTTTTGTTGAAATTCCTTAATGAACATCGATTTTCTTAATTCACTATAAAAACCAAGAATTTTGGTATATAACACTCAAATATTGATGAACCGGAAGTGCTCTCTCAAATCGTTTTTTTGTTTTTTTTTTTAAGAAAAATGCCTTTTGGAAAAGATTAAAAAATCTTACTTTAGTAATTTGCCTCTAACTCATGCAGTTCTTAACGAATTGGAACTTAATTACATGTACTAGAAAGCTTATTGAATTTCCTAAATATCTTTTAAGCAACGTTTCTATTTTGTTCAATGGGGTTTTATTCATAGCATTACTAATTCAGATTTTCAAAGACGAACTTATAATTGTTTTAAAATTTTGCTTACTTTTTCTTATATAAAAATTGAACGAGACAAAATTTTTATACTCTATATATGCAGAATGGTAGTAAATTTTATGATAAAGATTTTGATATAAACAACGGTAGCATTTTGTTAAAACACACTTTAGTTTTAAGCGAAATGCCGAAATTACTGAATTTTTTTGTTTGTCAATTTGCTTCAATTTCATACATAAGTACATTACACAGGTCAACACGATTTCTGAGGTCAGTACTTTGTTAATAAACTTTCATGCATATGATACTGATTTCCAATACCTATAAATTAATTTTTTTGAATTGACTCTGTATCTCGAGATTTTCCGTTATTAACAAAAAAGAGGTTGCTGCATCACATAATTTGCATTTACTTGAGAACCAGCTCTTTGATCAAATAACAGAATACACAGAAGGCTAAAAAAGAAATTGACGTCCTTATTAATTTTTTTAACAGTCTTATAGTTTCGGAGATATTCAGAAACTTTTATACAAAAAAAAAAATAAATTTTTTCAAAAAATTAAGACTATCAGTAATTGTGAAATCCCACTCCCACCGCAATTAAAATTGTTAAATTGTGGCTGAAATTGTTAAATTTAAGTAATTAGTCATATATATATATATTTACATATTAATATCCGAGGGCCCGCCGAATTTACTAAATAATTGAAATCGATAACTGACTTAAAAATGAAGGACTTCTTCGAACATATAAGATATAAATATAATATAGAAACTTGTACATTACTAAAGAAATACTGCAGACACATAAAAAACTTAGCAAAGCAAATGGGAAGACTGAAATATCTACTGGCATGTAGAAAAAATTGTTTGACACCAAGTCACTTAATAAATACAACAAAAAATACGATGAAACTATTTAGCACGACAGAAATATCACGAGAATATGTTAAGACAGAGCAAAATTTTCACAAGAAAATTCTTAATTTAGAAATAAAAGAAACTAACATAAGCATAGGAGTTACACGAAAGAAAATAGACAACATGAAACATGAGCTAAAATCAACATTAAATACGTATGAATACACAAATTTCATTAAAAAACAACATATAAGATATAAGAATTTTATATCATCAGAAAAATCGACGCACTTAGCCAAGATAGGAAAACTAAAACGAAAAGAATTTGAAAAATATGAATTAAAGTTTAACCCCTCATGGTTTATAAACAAAACAAATATTGAATTCACAGATGAAATAAAATGGTTACTTTCATTAGGATCTAAATTTTCTTTACCAGTAAATAAGAACAATTTTTCAACGATTAATTTAGTAGCTGATTTAGAACAATGGGTACAAACACTTACAGATGATAAAGCAAAATATGTTGTAAGATCTAGGATAACAAATAGAATTCTAACATACAAGAGGACTTCAAAAAACAACCCAAAAGAAAAATTTATACTGAATATATATGAAGATACAAAACGAATACTACGTAGACATAAGAAGAATATAGTTATCCTAAAATCTGATAAAGGAAACAAAACGGTGATTATGTATAGAGAAGACTATAAGAGAGGGATGAACAAACTTTTACAAAATAAAACAACATATAAAACATTACGTGCAGACCCCACAGAGAACCTCCAACGGAAAAACAACAAATTAATAATGTATTTATACAAACAGGGATATATTACTCAATTTGAGAAATCAGGATTAATTTCTGATCACGCTACAGCACCGAGACTATACGGCTTACCGAAGATCCACAAACTTGACGTGCCTTTACGGCCAATATCATCATCTGTGGAAGTACCATGCTACAAATTGTCTAAATATACAGGCATAATTTTAAAGAATGTAATTTCAACAAAATTCAACATTAAAAATTCAATAGAACTAAAAACGAGATTGGAAGATATTATTTTGGATGACGACGAAATCTTCGTATCATTGGACGTGGTATGGTTATTTACTAACATACCAACACATTTAGCTATAAGAAATATTATGGAGAAATGGGAAATTTTGAAAAATTACACAAAAATACCCAAAACACAGTTTTTAAAATTATTACAATTTTGTTTAAATGAAAACAATTATTTCATATATGAAGGCACAGTTTATAAT
The DNA here is from genome assembly GCA_949987645.1 of Tachina grossa. Lineage (NCBI taxonomy): Eukaryota > Metazoa > Arthropoda > Insecta > Diptera > Tachinidae > Tachina > Tachina grossa. The sequence continues at coordinate 50,617,681 of OX465277.1, read as the reverse complement.
CAAACATTTGGAATGCCAATGGGGAACCCTCTATCCCCAACCATCGCCGACATTGTGTTAGACACTCTTGTAGAAAAAACAATGAAAGAACTAGGAGATAAAAACATAGAAATAAAATTATTGACAAAATATGTAGATGACCTATTTGCCATTATTAAAAAAAGGACGAGAAAATCATAATGGAGGCCTTTAATAATTACCATAACAAACTTAAATTTACTATTGAAAGGGAAATAAACAATTCACTTCCCTATCTTGATATGAGAATAATAAGACACAATGATAGAATTATAACGGATTGGTACATGAAACAAATAGCTGCAGGCAGAATAATAAATTCTAATTCAACACAGCCCTTTAAACATAAGACAAACACAATTACAAACTTTATTAATAAAGTGTTACATATAACCCATAACAAATTCAAAGATAAAAATATTAAATTAATAAGAGAAATACTTAAAAACAATAATTATCCGACATATTTGATCAATAATCTAATAGACAAATCAATACATAACGAAACAAAAAACAATAACACAAAAACAATATCTGGCAACACTAAATATATTTATAAGCTTATCCTATGTTCCAAAGCTGACTGAGAATAATAAAATAGAAGAGATAATTAATGAAGAAGGAATTATATTTGCACACAAACCAAACAAAACAACAAATACACTGTTCACAAATCTAAAAACAAAAATAAATAAAAAAGATCAAAGCAATGTAATATATGAAATAAAATGTAATGGAAACGCACACGAAAGCTGTAAACAAGTTTACATCGGGACAACAAAAAGGAATCTAGGAGTAAGAGTAGCTGAACATGAGAATGATATTAAAAAAGGACGACAATCTACTGCGCTAGCTCAACATTGTTTGGATTATTCTCACTCAGCTGATCTGGAAAATGTGAAAATACTACACAAAGAGAGAAAATACAACAAAAGATACACCTTGGAAAGCTTAAGTATTCAACAAAAAATGGACATAGCAATGAACAACAAAACTGACAAAGACAAAACTAATGCTACTTATAGCATTTTATTAATTTAAGTTTTAGTGTAACTCCAGCTGTGATATTAGAACGTTAAGAAAAGCTTTATACTGTGATATTTACAATTTTGATTATTTTTGCAATTATTTTTAAATTATGTGTTTTATGTTGTATGTTGTCATGTCGCGTAAAATAACATTATTAAAATTTAAATGCAAATTTTATTAGATGATAGTAATTATATGTAAGTTAAAGCAAAACACTAATTGTTTTATTATTATTGTTGTTGTTGCATTAAAATCGTTATTTTATTTATCAATGTTACCAGATTTCAATAAAAATAGTATCCCTGAAGATGTTGGAAAATCCCAACGAAACGTCGGATATGAAAAAATGAAATAAAATTGTCTTTTATTTGCATTTAAATCAATTTGAATGACCTTGGAAGCCTGAATAGAGTAATTCTATAAAAACCACATCATACGTCAAATCAAAAAGGTCGAATAGTCATATATATATATATATATATATTTAAGTAATTAAAATTTGAAAATTGTTAAATTCTTGGAAATTTGTAATAATTTGATACCTACGAGGGTGGTTCAATAAGACCGTATTATTTTTCGAGGGTGGTTCAATAAGTCCCTCTTATTTTTGTTTACATTAGGAGTTTTTATTTACATTAAGTGTATGTCTGTCTGTCTGTCTGCTTGACCGTGGAAATTTGTGTGTGGAATATTTTGTGTGAATGTATTAAGTAAGGGGTTTAATAAGATTAGTTTTTCCTAATGCCGACGGCAAAACATTATATTTTTTTCAAATGCCGACGGCAATGCATGATAATTTTTCCTAATGCCGACGGCAAAATATGATTATTAATTTTTCCTAAGGCCGAGGCCACGTTCTAAGCGTCTAAGCGGTAAGCGGCTGAGCGGTAAGCGTCTGAGCGGCGAATTTGAGCGGCAAGTGGCCACGCAATGAGCGTCATTTCTGAGCGGTTAGTGCAGTTAATTGTTAAAATGCCCTTGTCAAGAGAGGTTTGTTTAATGTTTTTACGCGAAAATCGTATTCATATTTACAAGAATTTAATGCGTTTAAGAAAAAAAAGAAGATTTGGCATTCATCCTATAAATCAAGTAAGGCGACATTACGGCGAATTTAACCATTTATATACAAATCTGCGCAAATTTCCAGACAGATTTTGGCAATACTGCCGTATGTCGGTGAAATCCTTTGATTTGCTGTTGCAAAAAGTTAACACCAGATTGAAAAAACATGGACAAGCAATTTCTGTAGAGCAAAGGCTTGTTTTAACTTTGAGGTAAGTTAATTTTTTATTTATTTGCTTTGAATTGTGTACATGTATATTTGCAGGTTTTTAGCTACAGGACATTCCTTCCGAGATTTAGCGTTTGCTTTTCGAATGGGTAGAAGCACCGTCAGCAATATCATTTCAGAGACATGCATTATCATATGGGAAGAACTTGTTCAGGAATACATGTCTATACCAACAGAAGAGCACCTTAAAAAAGTGATAAGCGAATATTACAGGCGTTGGAGGTTTCCAAACTGTTTTGGTAGCATTGATGGAAAACACTGTCAAATTAAATGTCCGCCGCATTCTGGGTCGCATTTTTTTAATTATTTACACTATTTTTCTATTGTACTGCAAGGTGTGGCTGACGCAGACAAAAAATTTATTACAATCGAAGTGGGAGGAAGAGGAAAGCAAAGTGATGGCGGTACTTTTGCTGGATCTACATTATTCAAATTGCTTGAAGCAAATAAATTCAATGTCCCTTCACCACGACCACTGCCTGGGTCAAATATTGTTGTGCCGAATTTTTTGATTGGTGATGAAGCGTACCCACTCAAAACGTATTTGTTAAGACCCTATCCTCGTAGAAATTTGAATCCGCAAACCGAATTTTACAATGAGCGTCTTTCAAGGGCAAGAAAATGCATTGAATGTGCATTTGGAATTTTAACCTCAAAATGGCGTTTTCTACAAAAAAATATTGAAACAAAACCAAAAACTGCAATTAATCTTATAAAATGTGCATGTATATTGCACAATTTTGTACGAGAATGTGATGGGGACAGTGATCTTGATTATGTACAAGTAACTGCAACGTTAAACAATGAGTCAACAGAAATAAATACGGATGAACAATCCCGTTACAACAGAAGCAGCAGTAGAGCGTTGAATATTAGAAATGAATTAACACAGTATTTTTGGGATTTTAGACAATAAATGAAATGTATTAAATAAATATATATGTATGTACATAAATTAAATAAAATCTTTCCAGGTAAAGTTTATTTATTATCTTTGGATTTCAATTTTTGTAGTATTAAATTTTGGATTTCTCCTCGAATTTCTAATTTTTCGAAATTATCAAATTGTTCCATAAAGGGTAATAAACTTTTAAAAAACTGCAGGTCGGCATTATCTTCTTTTTTCTCCACCTCTTTTTTAAGTATTTCCATCCTTTCCCTTTCCAATTTAAGAAATTCTGCATCAACATTCATTGCTGCACTCTTCCTTTTTTTTCTTAATGGGAATGGAGTGCAGCAATCAGATGTATTGCTAGCGCTGGGCATATCATCAATCAATGCCAGCTCTTCATTACTGGTGGTGATATTGTTTACAAACATAACATCCTCCTCATTCAATAAATCGTTAATAATATCTATTTCAATGGGTGCAGTATCTGGCTCATTCAAATTTCCTTCGGTGGGATCTGGAGCAACAGTGTCTTTGATGAAAGTCATCATATCAAAATATTGCCATTTTGTTTTGCTTGTATGAGCTCTAGAGCCATATGTTGCTGGCGGATTTTTTTGCAAAGCTTTTCGGAATGTGTCCTTTAAATTTTTCCACTTTGTTTTCGCTGCCTCTCCTAGAAATATAAATAACATAATTATAATAAAACGCATTAAATTAATATAAATTAAATAAAATCTTACCTGTGCAACCACAAATTTCACCAACTTCACTCCATAATTTATCAGTAATATTTTTATTTTTTAAATTTGGTAACCTATCTTGCCATAATAGCGGTCGACTTTGTACAGATGAAATTATAAGCTCCGCATTCAATTTTGCCATGTTTATACTTTGCCGCTCAGAAATCAACTAAAAATTAGAACACATTCTATTCCTGAGCGGCGCCGCTTAGCCGCTCAGAAATTCCGCTTAGCCGCTCAGAAATTTCGCTCATAACGTGGCCGCTTCAGTAGTATTCCATATGTTTTAATTTTTTTCCGCTCACCGCTCAGCCGCTTACCGCTTAGACGCTTAGAACGTGGCCTCGGCCTAATGCCGACGGCAATACATGATTATTTTTTCCTAATACCAATGGGGGAATTGTGAATATGATTTTTCCTAATGCCGACGGCAATGCATGATTATTATTATTTTTGTTTCAAATGACGATAGGAAAATGATTTTTCCTAATGCCGACGGGAAAACGTGAAAGTTATTTTTTCTAATGCTAATATAGGTGTTGATAGACTGTGAGAATTTAAGGCTGAGCGTGATTTGAGTGGGTGGCGTTTTTGCCGTAATATGTAATCATAGGAATTTGTCGGTGTGTCTGTCTGTAAGAATTTAGGCGAGAGTTTGATTGGCCGGGGGCGGGGTGTAGTAGAGGTAGATCGATTGCGTGTATATATGTGTGTATCTGTGTGTATGTTTGCAGGAATTTCAATGTATGTATTTCTGTAGGAGCTTAAGGCTGATTGTGATTTATTGGGGCGCGGTGATCTAGTAATATGTAACCGGCGGAATCTGTGTGTTTGTATGTCTGTAGGAGTTTAAGGCTGACCATGATTTGGTTGGGCAGGGTTGTTGACGTAATATGTAGCCATATGTGGATGTGTATGTCTGTAGGAGTTTCAGGCTGATCGTGATTTGAGGTGGGTGAGGATGTTGTTGAGGTAAATTGGTTATGTGTATGTATGTATATATTTCTGTAAGATTTTAAGATGATTATGATTTATTAGGGGCGATGTGTTCTTGTAATATGTAACCGTGAAAATCAATGTGTGTATAATATGTCTGTAGGAGCTTAAGACTATCTATAATTTCGGGTAGGTGAGAGTGTTGTGTTGTTGAGATTAATCTTGTATATTGTATATTTATGTATGTATGACCATGGGAATTTGTGTATGTATAACTGGGGGAGAATTTAAGGCTGGTATGATTTGTGAAAGGTGGGGTGTTGTTGAAATTTTCTTGGATATTTCTTATATGAATTCTGCTATGTGTGTATATTTGCGCAGGTATTTATATGTAGGTAGAAATAAATTGTTTTCAATATCGACATTTGGTACTATAAAATACTATCATATATCTGAACTTCCCTAATCCTAATATGTTTTATGCTTACGATTGCTTTATATTTTCTCATGCTTAAATTTGTCTCGCGTTAAAGTCTGCCTGTGTGAAATTTGCTTATATTACAGATTTTGTTTACTTAACTACATTCGCCTTCTTTGACTGGACAACTTTTCTACACCCAGAGAAAAACCAACTTAAAATCAAGAAAAACCATGTTGAATTAATAAGAAACATTAACGAAGGTTTAGTCATATTGAAATTTCCTATTTCAATATGGACAAAATATTAATTTAGAGTATTCATTTATTAAACTCATTATTTTGTAGATATCTCAATATAAATTTTCTATTATATTGAAAATTATTGAATTAATGTGACGCATTATTCTTTTTAAGCTGCAGATTTTCCCTGAGTGTATGGATTGTTTATCTTTGCATTGTGCTTTGACTAAACGACTCTTCATATATTTTCATGATGTAGATATGTAAGTGTGATTGTTAAGATCTAATAAATACTTCAGTATAGATAAGAAATTTAATATGTATACATACATACCTACAAATTGATTGTATGTATGTATGTATGTATCTATGTGTTTAACTCAATCTTTGAATACATTTTTTTTGTCATATGATGTCTTTTGTTGTTGTAAATATTCGCTTGTGTATAGGTAGATGTGAAATAACTTCATAGTTTTTTATTTGAAATTAAAAACGTTGTTTTAATTTTTATCTGCGTTTACTTAAAAGTTTATGAAGATTTTCTGTTTTAAGTATAACTAAATTCCTGAAGATACATACTCTACAGTAATAGTACCATAATAGAAATATTTCTTATACTTAATTTACATTTTTTTAAAGTTGATGCAACGTTAGTCAACGTTTGAAATTTTTGGAGTATACAATTTTTTCTAACTATAGCCTTCTACATTTATTTTGGAAATCTTGCTTTGCTTTTTAAAAATGTATAAACATTTTTAAATGATACTGCTCCGGCACTCCAGCTTAGGTACTGATAGTTATTTTTTGTTGTTGTTAGTCATCTTACTTCTTTTTTATTGATAAACATTTAAAATCAAAAAGTAGTTTGATACACAGAAAAAACTAATTTTCCATTTCAAACACATAATTCTCTGAATATATTATTATTCTCTGAAATATTAATTTTTTCAATTTAGGTCCTACAAAGAAATTTGTAAATTCAAATACAAAATTTTGTAATAATTTGTTTGAAAAAATCCCGATTTTTTCAATCAACAAATTGTCTGATTCAATAAAAAATTTTTTTATGGAAATAAAAAGCAATTTATATAAATAACTATTTTGTACAGTATGCAATTTCTATATTTGAACATAAATCTTCTCTTAACAATTTTGTTAAAAATATTACTTTATACTTATTATATCAACTAGAATTTTTCACTCCATGCTGTTTTGTGTAAAACCAAATGTGTTTGGGATGAGTCGAACCTGCAATCTCTTGACTAATACACTAACGTACTTACCACTCAGCTAAAGAAAAAATCGTTTTTTGATACGCAAATAATGAATACACGCAAAACATGATTTCTTTTGTTTCTTCTAATCTAAAAATAACTTTGTTGAGTAAAAAAAAACAAACCACGATGTTTTTCGGCTTCTTGTCCGAATGCACACCGAACCAGAGCATTCAAAGAAAACAACAACATACGCACATGACCACGTTGAGTCCAGGGTGACCGATGACATTTTTCAAAAAGTGGCACCAAATAGGGGATTTTTCAAAATAAAGGGGCAAAATTAAAAAAAAATCGAGAAAACTGCACTAAACTCTTTATTTTTAATGTATTTTCATATAACTCACCCTAAAAAAAAGGGGGACAAAAAGTGGCAAGGCAGTCGAAAAAGTGGAAAGGCAGTCGAAAAAGTGGCAATTTGCCACTTTAGTCGGTCAAACGGTCACGCTGGTTGAGTCAATCAACAAGCAAGGAAAACACCAACACAAACAAATGAAATTAAATCAATGCTGCCCACAGAGAGAAAAACTATTGAAATGTATAAGCGTATGTGCATTCATTTGTACAAAAAGCCGATTGATGTTCGGCACTCTGGCGCTTCTATGGCCAGCAGTGAATTAAATGATACAGTTTTTTTACATACAACAAAATTGAAAAAAATAATTTACTGGAACAGTAAAAATATTTATCGAAACTAAATTTTATTTCAAAACACACGTTTGTTTGAAATTTTTTTGGGAATAATTTTTTCTGTGTATTGAAATTATTATTTTCATAATTTTTGAATACAATATCTACGGTTTTTGCGATGAAATCATTTGAATTACTTTTAAGACCGCGTTTATAAAAATTATGTTATTTTCTATATTGCTTTATTTATAAGACTTTTAGAATTTGTCCTTTGGTGGTTATATATTCTAGTATACGATTATGAATAAGAATGCAGTAAGCTGATGTCTTTGCTTACTGTTTCAAATTAAAATTTTATTCAATTGAATAAAAGGAGCTTTTTTCTTAAACTCTAATGTAGTTGGAAGAGCTGGAGATTCTTTCATATCACAGCTTTGTTGGAATTTTACATACATATAATATAGAATTGAATAACATTTATTTTTAATTTTTATGTTAAGAAGTACGGATATGAGACTGAATTTAAATGTACTTTTAAATTAGTTAAATCATAATGAACAATCTTATTTTCTTCTTGAATAGCGATTAACAGAAAACGAACTCGTTTTCATAGAATTTAGGTATATCCTCTCGACGGTTCCTCTACAATACAAGATTACTTTGTGTGACGAAATTTCTGTTGCTTTATACTGATAATATGTTTACATTAATAAGATACATATATGTATGTTTATTTTATGAATATATGTATGTAATATATCTATGTTTATTTTATGATCATTTGATGTTCTATATGATTTTTATTTTTTTTTCATCTTATTAAAGTTGAACGTATTGGGTATATATTTCTGAAATGTTTAAGTGTGCTTTGTGTGCCTATCGGACAGAGTGTACGTATCAGTTGGTCAGTCAGTCTCTATTTTTATTTATTTTTTGCTTCTAATGTGCAACTCATTTTTTACATTTTACTACTTGAAATAGAGAATTTTTGTCTAATTTTTTGCTGGGTACATATATTAGGTAAATATGTGTATGTATGTAGAAATTAGTTTACTACAAATAAATGCATGTTTAATAAACAACTATTGTAGCAAATCGATCTCAAATAACTCAGTTACATCTACCAGCAATTGTCGGTGTTTTCATAAAGTGTTAGAAACATTGAAATATCTATGTTTGAGAGAATTTTTCCCTCAAGTATTTCTACATGAGGTTTGTTGGTTGACCCCTATCTCATTCTAATGTAATGATTTCTCACTTAAAAAAGGTCATCATCACCATCAGTCATACCCGTATACAACACATTCATGAGTTGGGTTGATCCAGATACAATTGCTATCTGCGAATTAATGATTAAAAATAAACTTCTCATCGCCTTCTAACAAGTTTATATATTTTGCTAGTATGCATGCCTTAGCATGCTTCTATCTATAGTGACGTAAGAGGACGAGATGTAGTAGTGTTACAATTAAAAATCTTTACTATTAAAGGTTACCAGTTCACTCTTTTGAATTTTTTACAAAGTATATATACATATACATATGTATTTCATTTGCAACAAGGCAAAAAAAAATTTCTGTGCTTGCAAAATTGTATGACGTGAGGATTTTTTTTGAAGTTATACATGCTTCGGCATGCTTTCTTTTTTTCTGTAAATTTATTTGATACTCATACAGATACAGATATAAAGTAAGATCTGCTTACATTCCATTTTACAATTTATATATGCTTCAGCATGATGCTAGTTGAAGTCAATATTTGTTCACTAAGTTTGTTTGATACATATTGATACTACACATGTACATTCTTAAAGATTGGATATCAAAGTCCAAAAAGTTTATCTATATTTTTTAAAGATCTGATAGCTAAAGAAAAAATAGAGCGAAGATCTTCTATAATAATCCCATCTTCACATTAGTAGTTGTGAAATGGGAGGTCAAATAGCGGAGCCACAGAACTGATGTTTTAGCAAAGACACAAACCTAAATCGAATATTTAGCCATGATTCATTTCAGACACAGACCTTTTGTAATTTACAATAGATGTCACTGTTGGTTGTTTTAAACAACTTTTTCAATGTTTTCATCGCAAATGGCCCACATTACATGTGGGCGCTGTTTCTTATTTCTCAACAAGATATATTAATTTTAAATATTAGAAAATATCCGTGGGGAGCATATTTTTTATTTTTTTTTACCACTGATGGCGTTTGCTATTGTCATAAATGTCATGGGTGAATTAATTTCCAGAACCTTTTGCATTTGAGCGAAAAGGGTGCTGTTTCTTGTTTGATTTTGTATGAAATATAAAACAATATCAGTTGTCAACAGAAGCAGAGGAGAGATAATTTTTTTCTCAGCGTGTGTTCTGTATATAAAACGTTACTGCGAGACATTCTTCTCATTATTGTAAAAAGTGTACTTAACATAATTCCAAAATTAACGCTAGAAATAAAATATAAAATAAATAAAACAAGTATAAAATGAACACATTAAGCAGCAGCCCAATTTTAATAACATTGAACGGCTCACAAATGTCGCTGGATGAGTTTGTGAGATTGTTCTCCAGAAATCGGGAAGAGATGGGGGATTTTGTATATATATTGTTTTTTAATTTCAAGTATGTGTATGGCTGTGTTTTAATGAATTTTTAATGACGTTTAGATACATTTTCTTTGAATCTAAATAAAATGATTTACATTTTGATTCTACAATACGGACGATTGTTTCGTCCGTTTGGTATATCTAGTAATTGTATTAAGGGCTCTCACTACATTCCGTTACCACCAGCAATACAAAGAAAGCATGTTTGTATCAACGTACAAAATAATGATGAATATTGTTTCAAGTGGGTAATAATATCAGCACTATACTCAGTTGATCTCCATACAATAGATCTACATCTTACAATATTAGAAATATTGAAGATGAAATTATATCACTGGATAATAATATTGTTTTAAATTTTAAAAACTTGGGCTATGTGCTACCAACAAACAAAATAAAAGTCTTTGAAGCCAACATCCCTCAATGTGTTTGGGTTAGATGGTGATAATGTAGTGGGTCCACACTACTTTACTGCAGAGGAAAACGTCAATCACATAAATTTATTACTCCTAGAGAATGTAGAAAGATTTCGCTATGTGTGCATCAAAAATATCTCAAGGTATGCTACGGATATTTATTTGTATATGTTATGTATTAAAAGATTATTCTACTTCTTTCCTTTAATTACAGATTAACTTAGAGATAGTTATAAATAATACATAAGTAGTGATAATCAAAAAAGGGAAAAATAAATGTATTATCAAGCAGTACCATCTGGAGTATTGAGTATAAGAGCCCTTGTGTCCCTCTTTTTGAGGCGGATGTGTCCAGTAAAGTTCAAAATATTATGAGCAAGCGGATTAGGATATGACTCGAGTTTAGTTAAATATTTGCCTGCGTATTTTCAATGTCTTCTATCACTAGTTTGATATTTAAATCATGATGTATATTTGAATTTTTGATGTAGCATGGAGCCGATGTTATTAACAGTAACATCCCAGTACCCCATAACTGAATTCCGTAGCACCATATTGGTTTCAAAAGCGACTTGTATAGTAAAATTTTGCAGTCTAGGCTGAGTGTTGAATTTCTGCCAATCAACCAATATATTTGAGTTAACTTAAGTTTCATCTGAGTTAACTTAGAGTCAGTATGATGTTTCCATGTAAGTCTTCAATCAAGGTGTATACCAAGGTATTTCACTTGGGAATGTTGAGGAATATTTTGATTGTTGATTCGAATGTGGGAGCAAGTATCTCTTCTTAGGGTGAACGTTATATGGACACACTTTTGTTCATTGACTTTAATTCTCCATAGGTTCAACCATATTTCCAGCTGGGTTATATGTTCCTGGAGATTGCGGGGTGCCTCATAAGGGTTTTTGTGCATACTCATACAGGCTGTATCATCGGCAAATGTAGAAATATGGACCTAATAATTATATTTTAGATTTAAGATTTGAATACTTATTGTTAGTTCACATATGAAGATACAATAAATAAATACATGCATTTAAAAAAAAATTCAACTGGCACAATGATCATGAATACAAATAAAACACACTACAAATTTTAAGTTTAAAAAGTGTTATTATAGAAAATTTGTCAAAAAGCAATGAGATCCTCACAAAAACCTAAATGTGAAAAAGGCCAAGTTCCTATCAAAAATTTCGGCCATTAGAAGTAGTGAGATATAAATTTTGACCAAGTTCCTATGCGCTCTTGTGATTCCCGTATGACATAATAGACATTTTTTGCAATATCTTTGCAAAGCTGCAGTGCAATATTTCCTCAATCTTGCTGGCAAGACAAAAAAGCGGACGTAGGAATATTGCAGGAATACTGCAGGAATATTGCCTGTGACATTACAACGTTACGAGACAATATTCCTGCAAAATTTCAGCAATATTTTGTTCTCTATGGGAGGCTATGCACCTAATGTACCCAATTTCTGCCCCGCCGACACTTTCAAATCGATGTAAATGAAATTTAAAAGACATGGGTGTAGCAAAACACACCGATTGTAGCTACCCAGCAAAAAATTACACATTACCATCAGAACTACTTGCCATATAATGACTTACTTTTCTAAAAATTCTAAAACTACTTTCATACAATTTAAAAAAAAATACTGTGTAAGTTGATAAATGAGGAAAATGATTGTTTTAGATTTAATAGATTACGTGAACATGTTGCGAAAGAAAAAAAGGAAATATTTCTCAAGAATCGATTGTTTTAGCCTCACGCCTTGTTAAAATCATTAAGGTTGTAATCCAGTAGGGGAGTGCCTCTACCAAATATGCTTAATTCCAAAATCGATTACCTTTTTTGAAATTTTTTGCTGGGTAGTAATAATATACAATTAAATATACATATGGATGTATGTATAAATTTTATTGCATTAAAAAAATATTTTTATTTATTTAATTATTCAGCATTATTCTATTTGGCGTTGGCAACATCGTCGTCAATTTTGAAACAACATCAATTTAACACAACATCAATGCTAACTTTGTATTTCCCAATACACATATCCAATATTTGAGTCAGCTGATTCATTTTGTTTACTATTTTTGCTAAAATGTTTTTCTTTCCTATTAAAAAAATTAATAGTGAAAATAAGATTTCTCAGACAAGTCATGCATTTGACAGCTGCCCAAGGAAAAGTAAGTGATAAATGCTGTCATGTTTTTTGGAAGATAATGAGTAATGTTCATCCTTTTAATATTTTAAAGTTATTTTCGGCTGAACAAAATATCATTTATGCATGTATTGGATACAATAGAACCTAATTTTGGAAACAAAATGGGTCAAACCAACGTTTATTGGATATTGGAGCTTCCTCCAAAGGGACTCAGTGCTAATTGTTTATATATGCAGCCTCCAGTTGCTTCACACTCAGCATTGCTTGCAACCTTTTTTGAATTTAGGCCTCAAGTCCAGCCAGATCTGTAAAAATAATTCCCATCATACAGCATACTTTCCCAAAACACTATTTACCTTATATTTTGCCATCCATCACTTGTTCTAATCGGTGAACCGAGGGAATTTAGTGCAGTCGCAACACTTTCCCACTGTATCTTGAAATAATTAGGAACACTACCCCTGCGGAATCGTCTAGCAAAAGAAGGTTTTTTCAACTCTTCGACAAACTTTTCAAATTGGTTAGGGTTTGGTAATTTTATTTTTGTCCATATTATATTTTTCACTTTTTTTAAAGAAATTTTTTCAAGTAAATATGTACATTTATATATATACTTTGATATTTCTTATATTTCACGTTTTTACTATTTAAATTATTTTTCAAATTTGTTGAGGTATGCACACAACAGAATGCGACATCAAAAACACTGACGACAAAACAAACGGCAACATCAACATCAATTTTTCTTACAGAATACCAAACATATATATGTTGACAGTCATCGATAAATGGCACGATAGATGTGCACTAGACATTTGACACTCATGCATTCGGGCAAATACCGCTGCATGAAGTGTTAGATAAATGCATTGACAGAATGCAACGTAAATATGTATTTTGTACAACGCCTATTTGACACTCTCAAGTCTGATCAAAGGCCGCAGCATAAAGCATTTGAATAAATCATATTTAATAATAATATGTGTTTATAAAATCTAGGTTTTACAAGTTACTTATAAGACACACGCCGCACGTCTACCGTTAGAAACTAAAATAGAACAATTTGCCTATTAAGCATATACCTTTTCTTTTCCTTATGTTAAGATAGGTTAAGCATTATTCTCATAGTTAGTATATAAGCAGATGTAATTTAGTTTTAGAATGTTAATAATTATTAAACAACATTCCTAAGAGCTCCTAGCTGAGCTCAGGAAAATTAATTAAAAACCCATTTTTATTCAACACTAATAAACCAACATTACATGGCGATCCTGCCAACATCTGGAAGTGCTAAAACTCTGAACCCAGAATAAACCAATAAAGATTTATACTGGCAAAATACAATAAATCTTGCCAGGTGCGACCTTAGGGCGCAGAAGAAAGAAAACTATTGAGTCCTGACAGACCAGCCAAAAACGATCTGTTAGTAGAAGGAAGTCCGCCTGGCCTAAAGGCATAAAAAGAGACGACAAGATCAGTAGAAGATGTCCGCCTGGCCAAAAGGCACAAGAAAATTAGGGAGCCAACAACATCATGAACAAGATCTGCTTAAACATCAGCACCAGCAGCAGCAAATAGAGGTAGAACGAGAGAAACAACTACATTTGTGACAGCAACAAAGCATGGGAAAACCGAGAACACAACCCATAACGATAGAGGAGTACAAAAGACGAACTCAGCGAAGAGAAAAAAAGAGCAAATAACCATCCCAATAGTCAAAAAGGAAAAACGCAGGGGAGGATATCTCTGCCGACTAAAAAGGGAAAAGGCACTTCTCCTCCGAGAAGTCAACAGAGATCCCCCACCAACATGGTCTGACTCGACCAAAATATGGATAAGAATTGATGAGCTGGACCGGCTCATCCGACTTAAACTAACAAATAAAAAATAAAAATTTCTTTTAATCGTAAGATAAGTGCTTTAATTAGCACATCTAGGTCAGTAGGCGTTAACCGCCATTGACAAGTTATATATTTTTTCTCTCTTTTATCTTTTGAGAAATGTTTAAATGCAATTAATTTATAATAAAATTAATATATTTGAAGAAAATTTATTATTTGACATATTGTCAGAAGTGTACATAAAATAATTGAAATTTATTTGCTGGTAGTTTAGCATTTCTATATACCTATTTCATTGGCGCTTGAACCAAATCATCAGTACTTTAACCACAAATTCTAAACAGTCACAAACCTCTTACTTTATTCATAGACTTTCAAAAACTATATGAGAATTCATAAAATAATAATACTTTTGAAAATCACAAAAGAAAAAATAAGCTTAGTAGGCTTTGAAACTGATACAAGACCCAGCAAATAATTTATATCCAGGTTAACCCATTTTATTTTTCTACACCCTTATACAATTAGAAATCCATTGGATAACAATAAAAGTATTTACAAGGCTAAATAAAAATAAAACATTAATTGAACTTTAAAGAAAATTTATTATTTGACATATTCTCAGAAGTGTACATAAAATAATTGAAATTTATTTGCTGGTAGTTTAGCATGTCTATATACGTATTTCATTGGCGCTTGGACCAAATCATCAGTAGACTTTAACCACAAATTCTAAACAGTCACAAACCTCTTACTTTATGCATAGACTTTCAAAAACTATATGAGATATAGAGAAAATAATAATGCTTTTGCAAATCACAAAAGAAAAAATAAGCTTAGTAGGCTTTGAAACTGATACAAAACCCAGCAAATAATTTATATCCAGGTGAACTCATTTTATTTTTCTCCATATTTATTCACTAAGTTTGTTTGATACATATTGATACTACACATATACATTCTTAAAGATTGGATATCAAAGTCCAGAAAGTTTATCTATATTTTCTAAAGATCTGATAGCTAAAGAAATAAAAAGAGCGAAGATCTTCTATAATAATCCCATCTTCATATTAGTAGTTGTGAAATGGGAGGTCAAATAGGGGAGCCACAGAACCGATGTTTTAGCAAAGACACCAACCTAAATCGAATATTTAGCCATGCTTCATTTCAGACACAGACCTTTTGTAATTTACAATAGATGGCATTGTTGGTTGTTATAAACAACGTTTTCAATGTTTTTATCGCAAATGGCCCACATTACATATGGGCACTGTTTCTTATTTCTCAACAAGATATATTAATTTTAAATATTAGAAAATATCCGTGGTGAGCATATTTTTTATGTTTTTTACCACTGATGGCGTTTGCTATTGTCATAAATGTCATGGGTGAATTAATTTCCAGAACATTTTGCATTTGATCGTAAAGGGCGCTGTTTCTTCTTTGATTTTGTATGAAATATAAAACAATATCAGTTGTCAACAGAAGCAGAGGATAGATAATTTTTTTCTCAGCGTGTGTTCTGTATATAAAACGTTACTGCGAGACATTTTTCTCATTATTGTAACAAGTGTACTTAACATAATTATAAAATTAACGCTAGAAATAAAAAATAAAATAAATAAAACAAGTATAAAATGAACACATTAAGCAGCAGCCCAATTTTAATAACATTGAACGGCTCACAAATGTCGCTGGATGAGTTTGTGAGATTGTTCTCCAGAAATCGGGAAGAGGGGGGATTTTGTTTATGTTTTTTTTTAATTTCAAGTATGTGTGTGGCTGTGTTTTAATGAATTTTTAATGACGTTTAGATACATTTTCTTTGAATCTAAATAAAATTATTTACATTTTGATTCTATAATACGGACGTTTGTTTCGTCCGTTTGGTATATCTAGTAATTGTATTAAGGGCTCTCACTACATTCCGTTACCACCAGCAATACAAAGAAAGCATGTTTGTATCAACGTACAAAATAATGATGAATATTGTTTCAAGTGGGTAATAATATCAGCACTATACTCAGTTGATCTCCATACAATAGATCTACCTCTTACAATATTAGAAATATTGAAGATGAAATTATATCACTGGATAATAATATTGTTTTAAATTTTAAAAACTTGGGCTATGTGCTGCCAACAAACAAAATAAAAGTCTTTGAAGCCAACATCCCTCAATGTGTTTGGGTTAGATGGTGATAATGTAGTGGGTCCACACTACTTTACTGCAGAGGAAAACGTCAATCACATAAATTTATTACTCCTAGAGAATGTAGAAAGATTTCGCTATGTGTGGATCAAAAATATCTCAAGGTATGCTACGGATATTTATTTGTATATGTTATGTATTAAAAGATTATTCTACTTCTTTCCTTTAATTACAGATTAACTTAGAGATAGTTATAAATAATACATAAGTAGTGATAATCAAAAAAGGGAAAAAATAAATGTATTATCAAGCAGTACCATTTGAAGTATTGACTATAAGAGCCCTAGTGTCCTTCTTTTTGAGGCGGATGTGTGCAGTAAAATTATGAGCAAATATTATGAGCAAGCGGATTAGGATATGACTCGAGTTTAGTTAAATATTTGCCTGCGTATTTTGCAAAATCTTCTATCACTGGTTTTATATTTAATCATGATGTATATTTGAATTTTTGATGTACCATGGAGCCGATGTTATTAACCGTAAAATTTTGTTTTGCCTTCATTGAATTCTCTCGACATTGGAAGCTGAAGCAGTGCCCCATAACTGAATTCCGTAGCACCATATTGGCTTCAAAACGACTTGTATAGTAAAATTTTGCAGTCTAGGCTGCGTGTTGAATTTCTGCCAATCAACCAATATATTTGAGTTAACTTAAGTTTCATCTGAGTTAACTTAGAGTCAGTATGATGTTTCCATGTAAGCCTTAGATAAAGGTGTATACCAAGTTATTTCACTTGGGAGTGTTGAGGAATATTTTGATTGTTGATTCGAATGGGGGAGCAAGCACCCAGCAAAAAATTACACATTACCATCAGAACCACTTGCCATATAATGACTTACTTTTCCGATTACCAAATTTCGTTACTTGCTTACAAAACACATTACCTAAGATTTAAAAAAATTATGTATAAGTTGCTAAATGAGGAAAACGATTCTTTTAGATTAAATCGATTACATGAATAAGTTGCGAAATAAAAAATGTAAGTACTTCTCAAGAATCGATTAGTTTAGTCTCACGCCTTGTTAAAATCATTAAGTGGGTAATCCATTTAGGAATAGCTTCAACCAAAAATGCTTAGTTCCAAACTCGATTACCTTTTTTGAAATTTTTTTGCTGGGTATCTTTTCGCAGGGTAATCGTTAGATGGAAACACTTTTGTTCATTGACTTTAATTCTCCATAAGTTCAACCATATTTCCAGCTAGGTAATATGTTCGTTGGAGATTGCGTGATGCCTCATAAGGGTTTTCGTGCACACTCATACAGGCTGTATCATCGGCAAATGCAGAGGTATAAATATTATTGCTCACTGGCATATCACACGTGTATATTAGATACAAGACTGGGACACCAGAAGAAATTGATTCGGGCACACTCGTGAACTCTCCTTCCACAACAGTGAACTTCCTATCAATAATATAACTTTCCAAAAGCTTTTGAATGTTTTTTTGTGGCAGATATGTCTTCAATTTTAAGACTAGGCCTTCGTGCCATACTTTATCACCCCCTGAGAAACATCAATAAAGAGAGCAGAACAATACTTCTTTTCTTCAAATGTTCTTCTTACAACTTGGACCAGTCTATGCGTTTGTTCAATGGTGCTATGCTCCCCACTCGAATTATTGCCATTCTCTTCTAGCTCTCCTTTTTTCTCATACCAGACGTTCAAGTTCCGTAGAATAAATACCGTTAAAGCCGGTCCGCGGATAGGAGGTAGTGGCATGTTCAGCAGCCTGTTTAATATTTTCGTTAAGATTGGCAATGTTAAATTCAATTTCATCGCATGATCTAAGCTGAATGTTTTCTACGCAGTGACTACTAAGATATTTTTTTAATGCCAGCCAGTTGATTCCATTAATCATCTTCACATATGAGTTAGTTAAATCACTCCTTAGTGGGTTGAAAATTGTAACTATTGTTGGAGAGGGATCAGAGGACAGATCTAGAGAGGCCTCTACGTGAATTAAGTCAATATGAATATTTTTCGTGACGCCAAAATCTATAACATTAGGAATTTTTCGTACGTCAGTAGGCCAGTAAGTAGGCTCCCCACTCGAAATCACATCTAAGCCCATTTTTGAAATTGTATTAAACAACGCTCGACCTCTAGGTGTAACCAGACGCGAGCCCCAGTACGTATGTTTTGTACTGAAAATCTTCGGCAACTGAAAATCTGGGAGGTGAGTAAATTGATGATATCACGAAATTCGCACAAAAATTTTCTACGAAAATATTCGTTGCTTGCAAATATTCTTCACTAACGTTGTCAAGGACATAGTGCTTCAGTCCTGACTTAATTAGAACTGCTGCTCCACCGCATGCTCTCCCTCTCGTGTCCTTTGTTAGTTGTAGATAAGAAAAAAAATTTTTTTTTAGCAATTTGTAGGTATGTTTTTTTTTCGAAACATATGAGAAAAAAGCAATACAAACTTATTTAAAATATTGTAAATATTTGAATTTGCTGGTTTTTGTTTGTTTTATTTAACTTGATAATTGCTTTATTAGGGTTTCATACACCAAAGGTGAAAATTAACCCTATTGTTTTCGCTACACTGTCCGTCCGTCTGTCACAGGGTATTTTCTCGAGAACCGTAAGAGCTTCGGACCTGAAATTTGAACACAGTGTGTAGACATTTGGCCGCTTAATGTTTTTCATACAAAAGTTTCAAAATTTGAATGAAACAAAACTTTGCCACTTGCTACACTTTTATTATGAATACGGGCCTACGATTTTACTGGTAATGCAAATTAAATTTCATTAGCAGTAAAAATTTACTGAATTTTTTCAGAAATCAGTAAACTTACTGCTTACTGCAATTTTCAATGCAGTGCATATATACTGCAGTGCGCCCATTTACTAACCTAATAAGTTTAATAAAACAAACTAAAACCAACAAATTCCTTTGTATTTACTAGTGTTGTCATTCGAACAAAAATTGTTCGAATATTCGAACAACTTTTTATCATTTCTGTTCGAACGAACAAAAATATTCGATTTAGAATAAAAAATTATTCGAATCATTTTTGTCGAATATTCGAACAATTTCCTTAATTACTTTATATAAAAAGTATTTCACATCTCATTACTTTTTAATTTGTTAACAATATGTTATTAAGTAATCAAATTACTCCAAATTATAAATACTTGTGTAAGCTTTGTTTGTATGTACATATGTATGTATACATACATAAGTATGTTCGCTAAACTCATCTTTTTTCTTTTTGGGAAAAGGTAATGCTTCTTCTAGAAAAAAAGCTGATTTTCGCTAATCAAAAGCGTTAAAAATCGAATTATTGAACGACGTAAAAAAAGCATTAAATACCAACTTTTTAAAATACGTCACAAAAAGAGAAAAAAATTTATAAGTTTGTAGTGTGTGTCTGTGTATCTGTTTGTTTTTACGAGTCCACGTACAGACCAAACGGCTAGACTGATTTTGATTTAGTTTTTTCTGTTTGAAAGGTGACTTGGTCGAAAGTGTTCTTAGCTATGTTTAAAGAAAATCGGTATAGCCGCGTAGAAGGTATCACATCGTTTTAAATTATATTCTGTTAGATCTGTGTGTCTTTGACGCCGTAGCTCCCGAACGGCTTGACCGTTTTTAATTTGCTTTGTTTTCGTTTGAAAGGTGACATGATCGTATATCTTCTAATTTATACTTGAAGAAAATCGGTATAGTCGATTGGAAGTTATCTTAAATTTTCTATATATTAATTTACTCTCTTCTTTTTTGCGATTCTGCTACTTCAATAGTATTAGTGAAACATAGAGTTCTTAACTTATACTACAGCGTCAACTGCGGCAAAAGTTCTTAAAATTTTTAAGTTTTGTTATTAATATTTCTAAATCTATTATTGAAATCATATGTTTTTCGTTTGTAATGAATAATTTTTCGTTAAAATTAAACTAATACACATACGTGTCGTTTTTTGCAAACTTTTTAAAGACTATTCGAATATAATTTTTATTCTTTGTTCGTTCGAATATTCGAACAAAAGTACAAAATTATTCGTCTGTTCGAACAAGAAAAAAATTATTAAATTTTATTCGAACAAATATAAAAGACGAATAATTAACAACACTAGTATTTACAATATTGAAAGTTTTGCTACTTTTAATTAATTAATTAAAAAAATATACTAAAAGCATAAGTACTTCCAACTTAAAAAAAAATTCATTACTAGATGTTTACACATCTCCTCTGTGATCGGACTCACATTGCTTTTTTTTTGCATAAGGTGGTAACAAGATTTGTTCAGTAGACTATTGGCTACATTATTGCCATATATAGTTAAGAGCTATCACCGAGTCTGAATTAGCTGTTGGCCAAAAACTGATGACATCATTTTTTTAGGGCGCAGTAATTTTTTGTTTTTGTTATTTTTCTTCTTTTTCTTGGGTTCACCCTCTCCACCATTTTCTTCAGCTGCAGCAGGTGGTACGACTTCTTCGGAATTGTTATCTTCAAACATAGCTAAGAAAACTCTCGATCAAGTCAGAAAAAAGCAACTCAAAACCGGTCCAGCCGTTAGGTCTGTACATAGGCTCGTACAGACACATATACATACACTACAAACTTATAACAACCCTTACTGATACTAAACTGTGGAGTTCTTGTGGCCAAGTGTGCAAATTTCTTGTTGTTGTCATTTTGATATTTTAATGCTAAAAAATTAAGCAATCAAAACAAGAACAATCGTAATATGAAAGTTTACTTACCTTTTTATTGTTGGAGATTGCAGTTTTGAATTTTTCTTATATTCTTATTAATTATTTGCCCTTTTCTATTTGTTTTGTTTATTTTGTGCACAATTTTTGTAAACACGAGTAGAATATGTTATTCGTCCACCTTGACGTTTATTGTGAGTCAAATCGCTTTGTACAAACCCAAAATAAACTGACATCAGTTACGTTTTTTTTAGATCTGTTCTCGTTCAACCTTCATAGTGAAGAGACATTAAAGCGGATTTTTTTACATACATACATACGAAACAAATATAAAAAACAACAAAATCAAAAATTATAAAAAAATATTCGTAATACATATTCACCTTGATAAATAAGCTTATTGGCTTTACTAATATTTTTTACATAGCAAGAAATAGCAAAAACAAAAAAAAAACCGTAAACACAAACAAAGTTCCCTTGAGGAATAATACTCTGTATGAGTACCTCAAAGGAAAAAAATTTTGAAGTGAGTTCTAACGGCAGAAATGCTTATTTTACTGTGAGTTCTGAAACTCTTAATGAAAAAAATATAAATAATAAATCTGATGAAAATCTTTTTTTAACGGCAAAGCCAATTTTTCGTCAGCGATCAACTTCGCTTTGTCCAATGCCAACTAGTGAATCGTTAACATTACCATTGCCTAGTACTTCTTCATTTAAGTCTGCGATATCATCCGCATCGGGCTCGCCTTCATCACTAAACCAAGTTATCACTACAGATAACAGTAGCTCAAAACCCAAGGTACAAGTGGGAATGGACAGATATATAACAGTGGTAAGGCGTGGGCGAAGCCCAAATTCTTCAAAAATTTCATCTGCCCCAAAGATGTCTAGGGATAACAGCGCATCATCTACCAATCGTCAAAATCGTTTTTCATTATTGCAAGACACCGACGACAAGCCCTCTACATCATCGCAAAAGTCTTTTAAGCCAGCACCTATTTATCTGAGAGAAAACAATTCTAACGCGCTTATAAAAAAACTACTGTCGACCATTGGTGAAAATACTTTTCACATCATTCCAATTAAACGAGGTAATATTGATGAAACTAAAATCCAAATATATAATGAAAAAGATTTCCGAAAAATTGTTAGTGAATTCGAAAAAAATAAAACAAATTTTTACACATACCAACTCAAGAGTGCTAAAGGCCTACAGATAGTATTAAAGGGCATAGATTCATATGTTGAACCCGAAGAAGTAAAATGTGCACTTGTCGTTCAAGGATTCAAGGTAAAAAATGTTACCAACATATTTAATAGAGAAAAGGTCCCCCAACCCCTATTTCGGGTTGAACTGGAGCCGAATGACATACAATTGAAAAAAAATGAAGCCCATCCAGTTTATAACGTAAAGTATCTTTTAAATCGAAAAATCACAGTTGAAGAGCCACGTAAGGGTTCAGGTCCCTACAGTGCCATAATTGCCAAGAATATGGCCATACGAAAACTTACTGCAAGTTACCTACAGTGTGTGTTATCTGCGGTGAATTGCATGATACTGCTAGCTGCACTAAGCCAAAAGATCAAGCAGAAAAAAAAATGTAGTAATTGTGGAGGTAATCACACAGCTAACTCTAGAGGGTGCCCTGTATTTTCTTTCGTTAAACAGGCTATGGGTCAAAAACCCAAGCTAACTCCAGCTCTACAAGTAAACGCGAACTCCGACACTTTTGCTCAAATCAGCCAACCAGTTACTTCACGTGTATCGTATGCTGATGCTGCTAAGACTAGTTCAATTCCCACGCAAAATGTTCCACCGCCAAATAATTCAACGAATTCAAACTCAAGCTTTAACTTTAGTCGCCTTAAAGCTACTATTGAGAATCTGGTGCTAACTATAAACAACTTTACTACAAATATGACAAGTATGATGCAAGAAATGCTGCGAATGCAGAATACACTGCTTCAAGCATTAGTTAATAAACCATGAACACGTTAAAAATATGTTTCTGGAACGCAAACGGCATTCGCCAACATAAAAATGAACTTGAGCACTTCCTCATGGAAAAAAATATTGATATAATGTTGGTTTCTGAGACTCATTTGACCTCAAGAAGCTTATTTAAAATAAATGGTTACACTTTATAAGATACAAAGGACCCGAGAAAGAGAGTATGTGGTGGATCAGCAATTCTGATTAAGTCAAAACTCAAGCACTATGTCCTTGACAACGTTAGTGAAGAATATTTGCAAGCAACGAATATTTTCGTAGAAAATTTTTGTGCGAATTTGGTGATATCATCAATTTACTCACCTCCCAGATTTTCAAATCGCTTGGATCTTGTTTCGTGGCAGCTGGTGACTACAATGCAAAACATACCTACTGGGGATCGCGTCTTGTTACACCTAGAGGTCGAGCCTTGTTCAATACAATTTCAAAAATGGGCTTAGATGTCATTTCGAATGGGGAGCCTACTTACTGGCCTACTGACGTAAGAAAAATTCCAGATGTTATAGATTTTGCCGTAACGAAAAATATTCATAGGGACTTAATTCATGTAGAGGCCTCTCTAGATCTGTCCTCCGATCACTCTCCAACAATAGTTACAATTTTCAACCCACTAAGGAGTGATTTAACTAACTCATATGTGAAGATGATTAATGGAATCAACTGGCTGGCATTCAAAAAATATCTTAGTAGTCACTGCGTAGAAAACATTCAGCTTAGATCATGCGATGATATTGAATTTAATATTGCCAATCTTAACGAAAATATTAAACAGGCTGCTGAACACGCCACTACCTCCTATCCGCAGACCGGCTTTAACAGAATTTATTCTACGGAAATTGAACGTCTTGTATGTGAAAAAAGGAGAGCTAGAAGAGAATGGCAACAACACAGATCACCCCTAAATAAAATCAGACTTAAAGAATGTACTAAACGACTCAAAGAGCTGCTATCATCGGAAAAAACTGCACTACTGAAAAAGTATTTAGAAGGTCTTGATGTAACGTCCGCATCTAATTACTCTTTATGGCGCGCTACTAGAAATCTTAAACGACCCGTTGATCTTAAATCACCATTGCGTACTGCGACCGGAGGCTGGGCAAGAAGTGATAGTGAGAAAGGTAACTTATTTTCTGAGCATTTAAAATCTGTATTCACTCCCAATTCATGTACGGGTGCTGCGTATTTACCGAGTGTAGTTTCTCTACTCCCTCGTCCCTTAAGGTTTAAGATGCGTGAAGTACAAAAAGTAATTGCTGAACTCAACCCGAAGAAAGCTCCAGGTATTGATGGCATTAGTAACAAAATGCTCATGAACTTGCCTCATATTGCAATAAGAATCCTGCTATTTACTTTTAATGCTATTTTAAGAATGCAGTATTTTCCACATAACTGGAAACTGGCCAAGATCAAAATGATTCCAAAGGCGGGCAAAGATCTTACCAAGACTGAGTCATATAGGCCTATAAGCTTACTATCTACAATCTCAAAGCTTTTCGAAAAGCTGCTCATGACTAAATTGTCCAAAATTTTAACTGATAATGGGTGCATCCCGGACCATCAATTTGGCTTTAGAAGTCAGCACAGCGTGATTGAACAAACGCATAGACTGGTCCAAGTTGTAAGAAGAACATTTGAAGAAAAGAAGTATTGTTCTGCTCTCTTTATTGATGTTTCTCAGGCATTTGATAAAGTATGGCACGAAGGCCTAGTTTTAAAATTGAAGACATATCTGCCAATAAACATTCAAAAGCTTTTGGAAAGTTATATTATTGATAGGAAGTTCACTGTTGTGGAAGGAGAGTTCACGAGTGTGCCCGAATCTATATCTTCTGGTGTGCCCCAGGGTAGTATTCTGGGTCCTGTCTTGTATTTAATATATACTTGTGATATGCCTGTGAGCAATAATATCCATTTTTCTACTTTTGCCGATGATACAGCCTGTATGAGTGTGCACGAAAACCCTTATGAGGCATCCCGCAATCTCCAGGAACATATCACTCAGCTGGAAATATGGTTGAACTTATGGAGAATTAAAGTCAATGAACAAAAGTGTGTCCATATAACGTTCACCATAAGAAGAGATACTTGCTCCCCCATTCGAATCAACAATCATAATATTCCTCAACATTCCCAAGTGAAATACCTTGGTATACACCTTGATCGAAGACTTACATAGAAACATCATATTGACTCTAAGTTAACTCAGATGAAACTTAAGTTAACTCAAATCTATTGGTTGATTGGCAGAAACTCAACACTCAGCTTAGACTGCAAACTTTTACTATACAAGTCGCTTTTGAAGCCAATATGGTGCTACGGAATTCAGTTATGGGGCACTGCTTCAGCTTCCAATGTCGAGAGAATCCAACGAAGGCAAAACAAAATTTTACGGTTAATAACATCGGCTCCATGGTACATCCAAAATTCTATTATACATCGTGATTTAAATATGCCACTAGTGACTGAAGAAATTGCAAAATACGCAGGCAAATATTTAACAAAACTCGAATCACATCCTAATCCGCTTGCTCGTAATATTTTGAACTTTACTGGACACATCCGCTTAAAAAAGAGGGACACACGGGCTCTTATACCTAACACTCCAGATGGGACTACTTGAAAATACTTCCCCCCCTTTTTTTTTGATTATCACTACTAATGTATTATTTATAACTACCACTAAGTTTATGTCCGACACTGGTCGGGCCTAATAATTTTTTTTTTATAGATTTAAGATTTGAATACTTATTGTTAGTTCACATATGAAGATACAATAAATAAATACATGCATTATAAAAAAAAAGTTACGTTTTTTAACAAAAATCGTCAACACTCGTATTCTAAAACCCCAAAAAATAATTAATGCTACCATTTTAGCGCTTTTTATTAACGAGTCGTGTTCTACAAACAGGCTCTTAGTGTATTTTTATACAGACTACGACAATTAACACTAAATTTTAAAAATTTAAATTGAATGGTGTTCCATCAGTTAATGCAATTTTGACTTTGTAATTTTGACAACTTGCTGTATCTTGAAATTTTCAAAAACGGTAAAACTAAAAAATCAAAAAATTATAAAATCGCCAAGTGTAAAAAAATCGCCAAAAACAAAAAAAAAAACGCCGAAACGGAAAAAAGCACCAAATTCAAAAAAAATTCTAGGACTAAAATAAATCGCGAAAAACCGGAAAAAACGCCAAAATGAAAAAATCTCCAAAATGAAAAAACCCAAAAACAGAAAAATCGCCAAAATGAAAAAAATCGCCAAAAATAAAAAAAATCACCAAAATGAAAAAATCATCAAAATGATAAAATCGCCAAAATAAAAAACCATAAAAAAAGAAAAAAGTCGCCAAAATGAAAAAAATAGAAAAAAATCGCCAAAATGAAAAAAAAATTCGAAAATGAAAAAACCCCAAAAATTGAAAAACGCCAAAACGAGAAAAAAGCGACAAAACTGAAAAAATCTTTTAAACTGAAAAGAACTTTAAAAAAAGAAAAAAAACCACATCAAATAAAATGCTCCAAACCGAATGTACGGAATCCTTCGTGCGCGAGTCATAGTCGCACTTTACTGAATTTATTTTAATTGCAATGCGTACACAACAACAAGAACAGCAACAAATAAACGATGAACAACAGGAATTAAAAAATAAAGAGCAGCAGTACCTCTAAAATTTCAGTAAAAATAATAAAAAAAAATTTTAACCAGTAAATTTTTACTGATTACTAAATTTTTTTCCACAATTTTTATAAAGTGCCTAAATGATTTATTATATGATAAGGTGCATTGAATTTTCAGTAATCAGTAATGCCCTTATTCATAATGAAATTCTGTCAAGTGGCTAAATGTTTTTCATACAAAAGTTTCAAAATTTAAATGAAAAAAAAACTTTGCCACTTGCTACAATTTTATTATGAATACGGCCCTATGATTTTACTGGTAATGCAAATTAAATTTCATTAGCAGTAAAAATTTACTAAATTTTTTCAGCAATCAGTAAATTTACTGCTTACTGCAATTTTTAATGCAGTACATATATACTGCAGTGTGCCCATTTACTTAACAACTAAGGCCGGGTTTCCATCTTTATGTAATGTTACACACAAGCGTAAAAAAGCGTAACCAACTAATTACTAATAAAAACAGTTTGATTCAGACACGTATTTATTAAGTTTAACAGTTTCATACATGACTAATAGACAATTTTATAGAATCCAACATGATTGGAAACTGTTTAAATCAATAAATATATGTCTGAATCAAATAGTTTTTCATTAGTAATTAGTTGGTTACGCTTTTTTGGGCAAATGACATCAAGAAATACCAGATGTAAACTCAACCTAAGTTTAATAAAACAAACAAAAACCAACGAATTCCTATGTATTTATATATAATTAATTAATTAAAAAAATACACTAGAGGTTTACACATCTCCTCTGTGATCGGATTCACATTGCTTTCTTGTTATGTCAAAAATATATACAAAAAAAAAATAAATAAATTTAATTCAATAAATTTTCAATTTTTAAATTCAATAATAAAAACCAAATAATAAGAAACAATATGGAAGAGGTAAATTCATATCCTCACAAAAACATAAATGTGAAAAACGGCCAAGTTCCTATCCAAAATTTCGGCCATTAAAAGTTGTGAGATATAAATTTTGACCAAGTTCTTCTTTGCCACAATACCTAACACAGAAATATATTATGTGTGATATTTATAAATTTGTAATCGTAAGGGTGTCATATAATTTCAAAAATTCTTCTTATAAATTGAACCAATCTATGAGTTTGTTCAATGGTGCTATGCTGACTTCTAAGACCAAATTGATGGTCTGGTATGCACCCACTACTAATTAGAATTGGGGACAATTTTGTTTTGAGCAGTTTTTCGAAAAGCTTTGACATTGTTGATAGTAGACTTATTGGCCTATATGACTCTGCTTTGGTTAGATCTTTGTCCGGCTTTGGAATCATTTTAACATTGGCAAGCTTCCAGCTGTGTGGATAATATTCCAGTCATAAAATGGCATTAAAAATTAAGAACAGGATTCTCGTTGCAATACGAGGCAACTTGATCAGCATCTGGTTACTAATTTCATCAAAACCCGGAGCTTTCTTCGGGTTGATTTCGGCAATTAATTTTTGTAAATCAGGCGTTTTAAACTTTATGTGTTAAGGTGGTAGAGCGACTAGAGTCGGCAAATCAGCAACACCAGTACATATGTTTGGCGTAAAAACGGATTTTAAGTGCTCAGCAAATATGTTACCTTTTTCAATATCGCTTCTTGCCCAACCTCCGGTGGATGTGCGTTGGAATGGCTTATACTCAACGGGTGTTTTAAGCTTTCAAGCAGCGCGCCACAAAGAGTAATTGGATGCTGGTGTGACATCAAGACCTTCCAGATAATTTTTCAGAGATGCAGTTTTTTCAGATGCAAGCAACTCTTGGAGTCGTTTAGTGCACTCTTTAAATCTGATTTTATTTTGAGGTGATCCCTTCTAGCTCTTCTTTTTTACGTACGAGACGTTCAATGTCTGTAGAATAAATTTTATTAAATCCAGTCTGCGGATGGGAGGTAGTGGCATGTTCAGCAGCCTGTTTAATGTTTTTGTTAAGATTGGCAATGCTAGATTCAATATCATTGGGTGTTCTTAGCGTAATATTTTCCGTGCAATGACTACTGAGATATTTTTTGAACCCCAGCCAATTAACACGATTGATCATCTTCACATATGGGTCAGGTAAATTACTTCTTAATGGGCTACAAATTGTAATGATCGTCGGAGAGTGATCGGACGAGAGATCAAGAGAAGCTTGAACTTGAATTAAATCCCTAGAGATGTTTTGTATGACGCCAAAATCTATAGCATCCGGAATTTTAGTATGTCAGTTGGCCATTAAGTGGACTCCACACTCGCAATGACAACCAATTTTTGAAATTATGTTGAACAATGTTTGATCTCTGGGTGTAATAAGACGCGAACCCCAGAACATATGTTTTGTATTGTAGTTGCCAGCTGCTACAAAACGAGGTCCAAGAGATTTGTAGAAATTTTCGTATTGATCTTCAGTGATTGAAAATCTGGGAAGGGAGTAAATTGATGATATTACGAAGTTTGTACAAAATTTTTCAATGCCAATATTTGTTGCTTGTAGGTGTTGTTCATAAATGTTGTCAAGGACATAGTGCTTGAGTCCTTACTTCATTAGAATTGCTAATCCAACGCATGCTCTCCCTCTCGGGTCCTTTGTATCATATAAAGTGTAGGCATAAATTTAAAAAATGCTTCTCGAAGTCAAATGAGTCTCAGAGACTAGCATTACATCAATATTTTTTCCGTGAGGAAGTGCTCAAGCTCATTTTTAGTCGCAAACTGATTTTACATTTATTTTCTTTTTACATACTCTTACAAATACAATTTGAAGCTGAAAAAAGTCAGCCAATGTATTAGTGGTAAAGTAAGAAAATAAAAAAACATGTTGATTATTGAGTTCTTGTTTCAACTTTGTTATTTGTTTTAAGCTTCTCATTTGTTTAAATGAAAGTTTATAACATAATAACTCTAGTTGTTCTAAGAATCTTTGGGTAAAGGTCCCTGATGACCTGCATTAGCAACAGTGAAATGCGCATAGGATCCAGCTAAACCCCTCAATAATCAACTTCAATTTATTTTTAATAAACAAATATTTTACTTAATAAGTAAAATATTAATTTGGGATTATTAGTGTGTTTAAAAAATGTTAAACTTATATTGTGACAATTCCCATAAAAAAACCTAACTATTAACTTGACTGCACCCGGTCAAAAAAATACTTGTGTGGCAACACTCTAATCTTAAATAGCTGTTGTTGTTATTTATATTTATTTTCTTTTTACATACTCTTACAAATACAATTTGAAGCTGAAAAAAGTCAGCTAATGTATTAATGGTAAAGTAAGAAAATAAAAAACATGTTGTTTATTGACTTCTTTTTTCAACTTTGTTAATTGTTTTAAGCTTCTTATTTGTTTAAATGAAAGTTTATAACATAATAACTCTAGTTGTTCTAAGAATCTTTGGGTAAAGGTCCCTGATAATCTGCATTAGCAACAGTGAAATGCGCATAGGATCCAACTAAACCCTTCAATAATCAATTTTAATGTATTTTTAATAAAAAAATATTTTACTTAATAAGTAAAATATTAATTTGGGATTAATAGTGCGTTTAAAAAATGTTAAATTTAAATTGTAACAATTCACATAAAAAAAACACTAACGAAAAAAAGTATTGTTCTGTACTGTTTATTGACATTTCCCAGGCATTTGATGAAGTGTAGCATGAAGTCCTAATTTTAAAATTGAAGACTTTCTTACTAATAAACATTTTAAATCTTTTGGAAAGTTAAATTATTTCCCGTAATTTCACTGTTGTGGAAGGAGACTTTACGAGTAGGCCTGAAACTATTTCATCCGGTGTGCCACAGGGGAGTATACTGGTGTAGCGTGTTCTAACTATCACTATGACCAGTATGGTATAGTAAACATTTAAAGTCAACTTGACCGCAACATACATAACATCCAATTGCATTTGACACTCGCAAGTCTGATCAAGGGCCGCAGCATAAAGCATTTGAATAAATCATATTTAATAATAATATGTGTTTACAAAATCTAGCTTTTACAAGTTACTTATAAGACACACGCCGCACGTCTACCGTTAGAAACTAAAAGGGAACAATTTGCTTATTAAGCATATACCTTTTCTTTTCTCTCTTGTGTTAAGATAGGTTAAGCATTATTCTCATAGTTTGTATATAAGCAGATGCAATTTAGTTTTAGAATTTTAATAATTATTAAACAATGTTCCTAAGAGCTCCTAGCTGAGCTCAGGAAATTATCTTTTATTTAAAATAATTAAATAAAATAAATAAATAAATAAAATAAAACAAATAAAATATTTATTTAAAATAACTTCCTTTTACATTGGAACCAGTTTAATATTTGATTTATACTTGTGATATGCCTGTGAGCAGTAGTATCCATACTTCCATATTTGCCAACGATACAGCCTGTCTTAGTATGCACGAAAACCCTGATGAGGCATCTCGCAAGCTCCAGGAACACATTAGCCAGATGGAGCTTTGGTTAAACATATAGAAAATCAAGGTAAATGAAGAAAAGTGTGTTCAAGTAACATTTACCTTACGAAGAAATACTTGTTCCCCCATTCGGATTAACAATCAAGTTGTTTCTCAACATTCACATGTGAAATATCTTAGTATACACCTTGATCGATGACTTACATGGAAACAGCACATTGATTCTAAGCTACCACAAATGAAACTTAAATTAACTCAGGTACATTGGCTGATTGGTAGAAATTCAACATTTAGTCTTGACTGTAAACTTTTAATATACATGACGCTTTTAAATCCAATATGGTGCTACGGAATTCAACTATGGGGCAATGCTTCAGCTTCAAATGTAGAGAAAATTCAACGAAGGCAAAATAAAATTTTACATATGATAACATCGGCTCCATGGGACATCAAAAATTCAAATATACATCGTGATTTGAATATGCCACTAGTGACTGAAGAAATTGCAAAATACGCAGGCAAATATCTAACAAAACTCGAGTCACATCCTAATCCGCTTGCTCGTAATATATTGAACTTTACTGGACACATCCGCTTAAAAAAGAGAGATACACGGGCTCTAATATTCAATACTCCAGATGATGTAGTTGCTTGAAAACACTTTCTTCCTTTTGTTGCTTATCACTACTTATGTATTATTAATAACTATCACCAAGCTTATGTCCGACATTGGTGGGGCCTAATAATTATATTTTAGATTAGGGTTTGAATACTTATTATTAGTTCATATATGAAGATGCAATAAATAAAAAACATGCATTAAAAAAATATCTGTGTACATATGTATGTTTATCTACAAATTTTAAACACAAAATAGATATTCACTTTCTCACTAACATGCTTAAAAACTATGAGACCTAGGCCAAGTTCCGGCCAATGCACGCAGTGTGTATATTTACACGAAGCAACTCGAGCTGTTTTTACCCCCCCCCATAGCTTTGTTCTTCGCAATCGTAAAATTATAAAATGTAAACCATATTTAAAATGAATTCATGTAACCTCATATGCCAAGTTTGTAAGTTTTAGAATGAAGGCTTTCTGAGTAGCGTTACCGTTGAAAGTTTTCAAAAAGGTGCAAAAAAGGGGATTTTCCAAAAAAGGGGCAACTTCGCATCAAGAAAAATTAAAAAACCGAAATATATATAGGAAATTTTTACTTATAACAAGCACAACCAAATAAAACAAATTTTTCATGTCTAAGAAGTACAAAAATATTAATTTTATGATAACTCATATACTACATTTATACGCACGTCTTATTTGCAAGTAAAAATTCTAACTTACTAACGAAAACAATTACTGATTAATGGGGATGAGAACAATTATGTATATAAACAGAAAAAGGCACATTGTATCAAATTCTTAGTCTTACAGTTGCTTATTTGACGACTGTGAATATATATCTACAATACCGGCTAGTTAAGTATTTGCAAATACCGTTTCAATTTGTAAATAAGACGAGTATAAACGTAGTATAGATAGCTATTAAATATAAAAAAATATATCATAAAATCTGTGATAATAATACAAAAGTGGTCATATTGCGGCCTTTGATCGATCAAATCGATCAAAATTCCAATAAAAATAAATCGAAGTTTCGTTTTTTGCCTTAACGAAAAATTTAGAGATACAAAAAGAACAATATAAATATTCACGTATACCCTTAAATAATAACACCTTTAAGTTTCATTACTTACTTGTCCATATTATTTATTTTTCATACAATATTATCTCCTTTATCATTGTCTTTAACCTTTTAAAATTATGCACTTTTATCAAATCTGAAAAACCGAACAATCTTTCATATAATAAGAAGACGCGTCAAAATTTATAACGGTACCCATAACCAGTTGTATAATTAGTAGTATTATGATCTCTGTTAGGCTTTGCAAACAATCGCAGATTTCCATAATCGCGATTACGATTAAAAAATATGCAATTAATCGCGATTATCGGTTTATCTCGATTAATCAATAAAATATACAATTATAATTTTTTATAAAACCAAAATAAATTGCTTCATGAGTTATAGTCGAGCTTTATGGGTTTCGCCAAAGAAATTTAAGTATTTTCTATTGAGTTCGTGTTTTAATTTAATTTTTAAATTTTGAATTAATTTTTTTTTATATTGAGACAATTGTAAAGCATGTAAAATGTAGCTCGTAAATCAGAACTTATGAGTATCAAAAACAATACGAATTATGGACAATCAATCTTTTGATAGGAACTTTTTGTATCAGGAAGTATACTTCTACTTTCTTATCTTATTGTTTATTTAATTTTGTATCCACTTCTGATGAATTTATATCGTAATGAACGACCAAGTTAATATGAAAACAGTGTTTTTTGTAACATCTTTTTATACGAAGCTGTTCAATCACCATGAAATTAATCACGTTTGGACACTCATTTATAACTACATATATCCTTCTTTGGTATTTCTATGTTTTTTGTAATAATGCGAGGTCCCAAAGTAAAACAAACTGCACCTGTCTCCCAACCGAATGAAAAATATTTGCATCAATCGTAATAAAATTTTTGTTACATTATGACGTTTTTAAAATCAAATTGGGAGAAAAAAATAAAATAAAATAGTAAATTTAATAAGAGCTTAATTTTGATTTTAGTTATCGTTTTGTCTTATAATACTTTTATTGTATTAAAGTGTAGGAAAATAAAATAGATGCACATCGATTACAATTCTCTTCTTGTCTTTTGTATAAGTTTCTGAGTCTACTTGCTTATTCTATTGGAAACTTTAGTTTTAAAGAAAACACATTTGAGTTATACTTGCTACTTAGGTGCAATATAACGGTGAATGATACAAAAATTATAAAATTTGCTTTAGTTTTGACCACTAGTGTATATTTATTTATTGTGTCTTCAAAAATGAACTAACAAGTATTCAAATCATAAATCTAATTTTTTTTAAATACATGTATTTATTTATTGTATCTTCATATGTGAACTAACAATAAGTATTCAAATCTTAAATCTAAAATATAATTATTAGGCCCGACCAGCGTCGGACTATTGAGCATAAAAGCCCTTGTGTCTCTCTTTTTTATGCGGATGTGTCCAGTAAAGTTCAAAATATAACGAGCAAGCGGATTACGATGTGACTCGAGTTTTGTTAAATATTTGCCTGCGTATTTTGCAATTTCTTCTATCACTAGTGGTATATTTAAATCACGATGTATATTTGAATTTTTTATGTACCATGGAGCCGATGTTATTAACCGTAAAATTTAGTTTTGCTTTCGATGGATTCTCTCGATATTGGAAGCTGAAGCAGTGCCCCATAGTTGAATTCCGTAATACCATATGGATTTCAAAATTGACTTGTTTACAATATAGACTGAGTGTTTAATTTCTACCAATCAGCCAATGTATCTGAGTTATTTTAAGCTTCATTTGTGTGAGCTTTGTGCCAATATGGTGTTTCCAAGTAAGCCGACGATCAAGGTGTATACCAAGGTATTTCACATGTGAATGTTGAGGAACAACTTGACTGTTGATTCTTATGGGGAGACAAGTATCTCTTCGTAGGGTAAAGATTATATGTACGCACTTCTGTTCATTTACTTATATTCTCCATAATTTTAACCATAGCTCAAGCTGTGTTATATGTTCCTGAAGATAACAGGAACCCTCATGAGGGGTTTCATGCATACTAAGGCAGGCTGTATCATCTGCAAATATAGAAGTATGGATATTACTGCTCTCAGGCATATCCCAAATATAAATCAAATACAAAACTGGCCCCAGTGTACTCCCTTGTGGTACACCGGATGAGATAGTTTCGGGCGTACTCATAAATTCTCCTTCCATAACAGAAAACTTCCGGCCTAAAATATAACTTTCCAAAAGTTTTAGAAAGTTATTTGGTAGACATGTCTTCAATTTTAAAATTAAGGCCATCATGCCAAACCTTACCAAATGCCTGAGAAACATCAATAAATAGGGCTGAACAATACTTCTTTTCACCGAATGTTTTCCATATAAATTGAACCAATCTATGCGTTTGCTCAATTGTGCTATGCTGACTTCTAAAACCAAATTGATTGTCCGGTATGCATATAATATCTCTTAGCCAAGGCAACAATTTTATCATGAGCAGCTTTTCGAAGAGTTTTGGCATAGTAGACAGCAAACTTACTGGCACATATGATTCAGCTTTGGTAAGATCTTTGCCGGCCTTGGAATCATTTTGACCTTGGCAAGCTTCCACTGTTGTAGATAATACTCCAGTCGTAATATGGTATTAAAAATAAACAGCAGGATTCTTATTGAAATATGCGGCAAGTTCATCAGCATCTTGTTACTCATTCCATCAATACCTGGAGCTTTCGTTGGTTTGAGTTCAGCAATTACTTTTTGTACATCAACAATCTAATCCCATTTTTAAAATTGTATTAAACAAAGTTCGACCTCTAGGTGTTACAAGCCGCGAACCCCAGTACGTATGTTTTGCATTGTAGTCTCCAGCTGCCACGAAACAAGATCCAAGCGATTTGTAGAACTTTTCATACTGATCTTCGGTAACTGAAAATCTGGGAGGTGAATAAATTGATGATATCACAAAATTAGAACAAAAATTTTCTACAAAAATATTCGTAGCTTGCATATATTCTTCAATAACGTTGTCAAGCATATAGTGATTGAGTCTTGACTTAATTAGAATTGCAGATCCACCGCATGCTCTCCCTCTAGGGTCCTTTGTATCCTTTTGTACCTTTGAAAAAGCTTCTCGAAGTCAAATGAGTCTCAGAGACCAACATTATTTTTTTTTATTTTTTTTTTTTTTATAATGCATGTATTTATTTATTGTATCTTCATATGTGAACTAACAATAAGTATTCAAATCTTAAATCTATAAAAAAAAATTATTAGGCCCAGTGTCGGACATAAAGTTAGTGGTAGTTATAAATAATACATTAGTAGTGATAATCAAAAAAAAAAAGGGGGGGGGGGAAAGTATTTTCAAGTAGTCCCATCTGGAGTGTTAGGTATAAGAGCCCGTGTGTCCCTCTTTTTTAAGCGGATGTGTCCAGTAAAGTTCAAAATATTACGAGCAAGCGGATTAGGATGTGATTCGAGTTTTGTTAAATATTTGCCTGCGTATTTTGCAATTTCTTCAGTCACTAGTGGCATATTTAAATCACGATGTATAATAGAATTTTGGATGTACCATTGAGCCGATGTTATTAACCGTAAAATTTTGTTTTGCCTTCGTTGGATTCTCTCGACATTGGAAGCTGAAGCAGTGCCCCATAACTGAATTCCGTAGCACCATATTGGCTTCAAAAGCGACTTGTACAGTAAAAGTTTGCAGTCTAAGCTGAGTGTTGAGTTTCTGCCAATCAACCAATAGATTTGAGTTAACTTAAGTTTCATCTGAGTTAACTTAGAGTCAATATGATGTTTCCATGTAAGTCTTCGATCAAGGTGTATACCAAGGTATTTCATTTGGGAATGTTGAGGAATATTTTGATTGTTGATTCGAATGGGGGAGCAAGTATCTCTTCTTAGGGTGAACGTTATATGGACACACTTTTGTTCATTGACTTTAATTCTCCATAAGTTCAACCATATTTCCAGCTGAGTGATATGTTCCTGGAGATTGCGGGATGCCTCATAAGGGTTTTCGTGCACACTCATAGAGGCTGTATCATCGGCAAAAGTAGAAAAATGGATATTATTGCTCACAGGCATATCACAAGTATATATTAAATACAAGACAGGACCCAGAATACTACCCTGGGGCACACCAGAAGATATAGATTCGGGCACACTCGTGAACTCTCCTTCCACAACAGTGAACTTCCTATCAATAATATAACTTTCCAAAAGCTTTTGAATATTTATTGGCAGATATGTCTTCAATTTTAAAACTAGGCCTTCGTGCCATACTTTATCAAACGCCTGAGAAACATCAATAAAGAGAGCAGAACAATATTTCTTTTCTTCAAATGTTCTTCTTACAACTTGGACCAGTCTATGCGTTTGTTCAATCGTGCTGTGCTGACTTCTAAAGCCAAATTGATGGTCAGGGATGCACCCATTATCAGTTAAAATTTTGGACAATTTAGTCATGAGCAGCTTTTCGAAAAGCTTTGAGATTGTAGATAGTAAGCTTATGGGCCTATATGACTCAGTCTTGGTAAGATCTTTGCCCGCCTTTGGAATCATTTTGATCTTGGCCAGTTTCCAGTTATGTGGAAAATACTGCATTCTTAAAATAGCATTAAAAGTAAATAGCAGGATTCTTATTGCAATATGAGGCAAGTTCATGAGCATTTTGTTACTAATGCCATCAATACCTGGAGCTTTCTTCGGGTTGAGTTCAGCAATTACTTTTTGTACTTCACGCATCTTAAACCTTAAGGGACGAGGGGGTAGAGAAACTACACTCGGTAAATCAGCAGCACCCGTACATGAATTGGGAGTGAATACAGATTTTAAATGCTCAGAAAATAAGTTACCTTTCTCACTATTACTTCTTGCCCAGCCTCCGGTCGCAGTACGCAATGGTGATTTAAGATCAACGGGTCGTTTAAGATTTCTAGTAGCGCGCCATAAAGAGTAATTAGATGCGGACGTTACATCAAGACCTTCTAAATACTTTTCCAGTAGTGCAGTTTTTTCCGACGATAGCAGCTCTTTGAGTCGTTTAGTACATTCTTTAAGTCTGATTTTATTTAGGGGTGATCTGTGTTGTTGCCATTTTCTTCTAGCTCTCCTTTTTTTTTACATACAAGACGTTCAATTTCCGTAGAATAAATTCTGTTAAAGCCGGTCTGCGGATAGGAGGTAGTGGCGTGTTCAGCAGCCTGTTTAATATTTTCGTTAAGATTGGCAATATTAAATTCAATATCATCGCATGATCTAAGCTGAATGTTTTCTACGCAGTGACTACTAAGATATTTTTTGAATACCAGCCAGTTGATTCCATTAATCATCTTCACATATGAGTTAGTTAAATCACTCCTTAGTGGGTTGAAAATTGTAACTATTGTTGGAGAGTGATCGGAGGACAGATCTAGAGAGGCCTCTACATGAATTAAGTCCCTATGAATATTTTTCGTGACGGCAAGATCTATAACATCTGGAATTTTTCTTACCTCAGTAGGCCAGTAAGTAGGCTCCCCACTCGAAATGACATCTAAGCCCATTTTTGAAATTGTGTTGAACAAGGCTCGACCTCTAGGTGTAACAAGACGCGATCCCCAGTAGGTATGTTTTGCATTGTAGTCACCAGCTGCCACGAAACAAGATCCAAGCGATTTGTAGAACTTCTCATACTGATCTTCGCTAACTGAAAATCTGGGAGGTGAGTAAATTGATGATATCACGAAATTTGCACAAAAATTTTCTACGAAAATATTCGTTGCTTGCAAATATTCTTCACTAACGTTGTCAAGGACATAGTGCTTGAGTTTTGACTTAATCAGAATTGCTGATCCACCACATGCTCTCTCTCTCGGGTATTTTGTATCATATAAAGTATAACCATTTATTTTAAATAAGCTTCTTGAGGTCAAATGAGTCTCAGAAACCAACATTATATCAATATTTTTTTCCATGAGGAAGTGCTCAATTTCATTTTTATGTTGGCGAATGCAGTTTGCGTTCCAGAAACATATTTTTAACGTGTTCATGGCTTATTAACTAATGCTTGAAGCAGTGTATTCTACATTCGCAGCATATCTTGCATCATACTTGTCATATTTGTAGTAAAGTTGTTTATAGTTGGCACCAGATTCTCAATAGTAGCTTCAAGGCGACTAAAGTTAAAGCTTGAGTTTGAATTTGTTGAATTATTTGGCGGTGGAACATTTTGCGTCGGAATTGAACTAGTCTTAGCAGCATCAGCATACGATACACGTGAAGTAACTGGTTGGCTGATTTGAGCAAAAGTGTCGGAATTCGCGTTTACTTGTAGAGCTGGAGTTAGCTTGGGTTTTTGACCCATAGCCTGTTTAACGAAAGAAAATACAGGGCACCCTCTATAGTTAGCTGTGTGATTACCTCCACAATTACTACATTTTTTTTCTGCTTGATCTTTTGGCTTAGTGCAGCTAGCAGTATCATGCAATTCACCGCAGATAACACACACTGTAGGTAACTTGCAGTAAGTTTTCGTATGGCCATATTCTTGGCAATTATGGCACTGTACGGGACCTGAACGCTTACGTGGCTCTTCAACTGTGATTTTTCGATGTAAGAGATACTTTACGTTATAAACTGGATGGGCTTTATTTTTTTTCAATTGTATGTCATTCGGCTCCAGTTCAACCCGAAATAGGGGTTGGGGGACCTTTTCTCTATTAAATATGTTGGTAACATTTTTTACCTTGAATCCTTGGTCGACAAGTGCACATTTTACTTCTTCGGGTTCAACATATGAATCTATGCCCTTTAATACTATCTGTAGGCCTTTAGCACTCTTAAGTTGGTATGTGTAAAAATTTGTTTTATTTTTTTCGAATTCACTAACAATTTTTCGGAAATCTTTTTCATTATATATTTGGATTTTAGTTTCATCAATATTACCTCGTTTAATTGGAATGATGTGAAAAGTATTTTCACCAATGGTCGACAGTAGTTTTTTTTATAAGCGCGTTAGAATTTTTTTCTCTCAGATAAATAGGTGGTGGCTTAAAAGACTTTTGCGATGATGTAGAGGGCTTGTCGTCGGTGTCTTGCAATAATAAAAAACGATTTTGACGATTGGTAGATGATGCGCTGTTATCCCTAGACATCTTTGGGGCAGATTAAATTTTTGAAGAATTTGGGCTTCGCCCACGCCTTACCACTGTTATATATCTGTCCATTCCCACTTGTACCTTGGGTTTTGAGCTACTGTTATCTGTAGTGATAACTTGGTTTAGTGATGAAGGCGAGCCCGATGCGGATGATATCGCAGATTTAAATGAAGAAGTACTAGGCAATGGTAATGTTAACGATTCACTAGTTGGCATTGGACAAAGCGAAGTTGATCGCTGACGAAAAATTGGCTTTGCCGTTAAAAAAAGATTTTCATCAGATTTATTATTTATATTTTTTTCATTAAGAGTTTCAGAACTCACAGTAAAATAAGCATTTCTGCCGTTAGAACTCACTTCAAAATTTTTTTCCTTTGAGGTACTCATACAGAGTATT
The DNA here is from genome assembly GCA_949987645.1 of Tachina grossa. Taxonomy (NCBI): domain Eukaryota; kingdom Metazoa; phylum Arthropoda; class Insecta; order Diptera; family Tachinidae; genus Tachina; species Tachina grossa. Next base: position 50,576,971 of record OX465277.1, on the reverse strand, counting down.
ATTCCTCAAGGGAACTTTGTTTGTGTTTACGGTTTTTTTTTTGTTTTTGCTATTTCTTGCTATGTAAAAAATATTAGTAAAGCCAATAAGCTTATGTATCAAGGTGAATATGTATTACGAATATTTTTTGTATAATTTTTGATTTTGTTGTTTTTTATATTTGTTTCGTATGTATGTATGTAAAAAAAATCCGCTTTAATGTCTCTTCACTATGAATGTTCAACGAGAACTGAGCTTTTCGCTTATTTTCACATTTTCTATACAGAGCTACCACATAATATTGAATTAAATGGTGAATAAGATAAAGCGAGAGACTATCATAAAAAATATATTACAGAATCACATTATCATTATCGCAAGCGAATAAATATATCGATAAATATTACGATTTTCGGTTCGCAAAAAGTTGCTGAATCCAGGTACTGAACGCTTATGTGGCTCTTCAACTGTGATTTTTCGGTACAAGAGGTATTTTAGGCTATCAATTGGATGTGTCTCGTTCTTTACAACTGTATATCATTCGGCTCCAGTTCAACACAAAATAGAGGCTGGGGTATCTTCTCTCTATAGATTATATTAGTAACATTTATTACCTTAAATCCGTGTTCGATAAGTGCACATTTTACTTCTTAGGGGTCAACATATTGTTACGTTTAAATTTTATTAAACGTTTGAGTTCTTCTGATTGCTCAAAAATAAAAATAAATAATACACAGTTTTTATTTGCTACTGTATTTCCCTTTATTCTTAACGAAACAAATTACAACTTGTCTTTACTTAACTACTTCTTATCGTTATTATCCACTTTCAACGAGGTCTTAACTTGACTACTTTCTGATTAGTACTGAACTGTTCTTGCACATGCTGCCACTTTTTATAGTACATGAGTCGGTTCTCGAATGTTCGCCCGATGGGTGGCGTAATAACATGTCTGTACTTAGTAATGGCATCTATGCATGATGACATCTGTATTGTCATTTACTATTGGTAGCCAGATGTTCAAACAGTCCTGTAGCACAATCGGGAAAATTCATGTTGCTGCTTCTAGGCGTTTGTAGATAATTCGATTGGTCGTTATTTTTGAATTTCAAAGTAACGACTCTTATGTTGGCAATGCGGTTTGCTACTGGTAGTACAGTGCTCGCACTTTTATTTGTATGTGTGTGTGTGTCTGTAGCTATGTATACAATTATTGTTGTTGCTATAGTATTTGCACGTAAATATGTGTGTACGTTTAGTGCTTTAGTTAAATACTTCCAGATAGTACTTTGCTTTAATCCTGTAGGAATATTTTTACACTGCCGCCCACTTAAGCCTATTCGTCCCGAATAGGCACATTGTCCGGCTTTCCATAGTTTGCGAGTCGTTCTAAATGTACAACTTTCATTTTTGACCTTGGGCTATTGTGTTTTTGTATACATCGTTTAACCTTTTTACCACCGTATATGGTCCCTCCCAGTGAGTCTGTAGTTTTGGAGACAATCCTATTTTCCGCTGTGGGTTGAAAAGTAGAACCAATTGACCTTCATTAAAGACTTTAGAATTGGCAGCACGGTCGTATCTAACTTTCATCTTATTACTGACCATTTTAATTCGGCTACGGACAAATTCATGTAGCTCATTTAAATTTTCTTGCCTTTGGAAAGGGCCAGTATATGCTTCATTTGTTAGTGTAGGCTTGACGCCGAACTTTAAAGCTCCAGGCAACTTTAACTCAGCTCCAAAAATAATTTTTGCAGGTGTTCGCGATGTTGTGTAATGCACAGCTGACCTGTATGCTAATAGAAACTCCGGAATGTGCTCGTCCCAGTCCTTTCGATGCGTTCTCACCACTTTTCGCAAATATTCTTCTAATGTACGGTTGAACCTCTCTACCATGTCATCAGACTGTGGGTGAAGTGGTGTGGTTCTGGTTTTCTTTATCCCATATCGCTCGCACATGTCTTTAAATATGGCAGACTCAAAATTTCTACCTTGGTCAGAGTGCAGTTCAATAGGAACTCCATAGCGACATACCCAGTTGTTTATAAACGCGTCCACAACCGTTCTGGCTTCCTGTTTGGGTATGGCTTAAAATTTTGGCCATTTGCTACAAGAATATAAAAATTCCCAGCGTTGCTGGCTGGAAAAGGTCCTGCTACATCCATTGCTTTCCTCTCAAAGGGTGCTCCCGAGTTATATTTTTGCAGCAGACCCCGACTTTGTTTTGCTGGACCTTTAGCCTTCATACACTGTGTGCAATTCGCTATCCATTCGGCTACGGCTTGTTGACATCCAATCCAATAAAAACGCTGTTTTAACTTTTCGAGCGTTTTTGTTACGCCCAGATGACCACCGCTGGGTCCATTATGGAACTCCTTCAACACCTCGCTCCTCTTGGATGTTGGGACCACGATCAGATTGAAAACCGTCTTACCGTCTACACTTTCCCAGACACGATACAAACAACCATTTATCAAATTCAGGCTGTCCCGCTGGGTCCAATACGATTTTACCAGTGGACTTTCAGCTGATATCTCATTACGGGTAGGTCTTCTATCCTCCTCTTTAGCCGCTATAATTTTTCCCAGTGCTGGATCTGCCCTTTGCGCCTCTGACCAGTCTTCTTCCGTACCAATTTTTGTAAGCCTGACATCAATGACACATTCCTTCGCCTCGACTTTTGAACAATGTCTGCACTCTAAGCTACAGGGCAGACGTGACAGAGCATCAGCATTATTATGCCTTGCACCCTTTCTGTGCTCAATGCTGAAGTCGTAGCTCTGAAGACGTTCAATCCAGCGTGCTAGCTGCCCTTCAGGATTTTTAAACTGCAGTAGCCACCTGAGCGCAGAATGGTCAGTTCTTAAAGTAAAGTGTTGGCCATACAAGTATTTATGAAAATGCTTAATGCACTCCAACACTGCCAGAAGCTCTGGTCGTGTCACACAGTAGTTCCTCTCAGGTTTCGAAAGTATTCGGTTATAATAGCCCACTACTTTTTCTGTTCCATTAATCACCTGTGATAACACACCTCCTATTCCATATCCACTTGCATCGCTATCTAGCACAAATTTTTCCCCAGCAACTGGATATGCTAAGACTGGTGATGTGCACAATAAATCTTTTAGTGTCTGGAAAGCATTCTCCTGCAATTCACCCCAATCGTATGGTTGCGACTTCTTTGTTAGCTCATGCAAGCTTGCAGCTACGCTGGCAAAATTTGGCACAAAGCGTCTGTAGTATGTGCAAAGGCCCAAAAAGCTGCGCAATTCGTGAAGATTTCTTGGACGAGGCCAGTCCTTTACTGCTCGTATCTTATCTTCATCTGTTGAAATGCCATCTGCTGTAACTTAATGGCTCAGATACTTCACCTCTTTCTGGAATAGTGCACACTTTTTGGTGCTGAGTTTGAGTCCAGCCGATGATATGCGCTGAAAGACTTCAGTCAGATTTTTAACGTGTTCATCAAAAGTCTTCCCCATTACAATTATGTCATCAAGATACACCAAGCATGTTTTCCAGTGCAGTCCTTTTAACACTTCATGAGCCGCTCGAAAGTAGCCGGAGCATTGCAGAGCCCAAATGGCATAACATTAAACTGCCATCGACCGTCGCACGCGCTGAAAGCAGTTTTCTCCTTATCTTTCTCTGCAATCTCTACCTGCCAATAGCCGCTTTGTAGATCCAATGTGGAGAACCATTTCGTTCCAGCAAGCGTGTCTAAGGTGTCGTCAATTCTTGGTAGCGGGTAACTGTCCTTTTTGGTCACGTCGTTAAGTTTCCTATAATCGACGCAAAATCGAGTACTGCCGTCCTTTTTCTTTACTAACACTACCGGTAAGCTCCAGGGACTTGAAGATGGTTCGATTACACCACACCGCTCCATTTCATTGACTAGTTCTTTTACCTCAGTTCGCTTAGCCAGTGGTATACTTCTGGGCGCCAATTTTATTGGCCTTGCTTCGCCAGTATTTATTTCGTGTTTCACTATTGCCGTTCTCCCTTGGCTTTTATTTTGCCCGGCAAAAATGCAGGCGTGCCTTTTTAGCAGTTGCTTGGCTTTATTTCTGCCAGGAGGTGATAGCCCTGTTACCCATCGCTCCACATGAGCCTGAAATTCTTCACGCTCCTTTGCAGACAAATTGGCAGGTTCTGGCTTTTTATCGCAGTTTATTATTGCCTCTGCTTGAGCACATTGACCTATTTCGGAATTCTTGTTGATGGCTTTTTCTTGACCTGATAAATTTAGTACCCGTATTGGAACCTTTCTTCCATTGCAAGTTTTTACGAGGCTTTTGCTGTTAATAGCTCGCTCTTAATTTCTGCTGGTTCTACAACCCACAACCGATTGTCCTCATAATCTCCCTCCATTTGTGCCCATATTACTGATTCAGACCGTGGTGATAATGTCTGATTTTCAATAGCAAGCAGTTTCTTGACGTGCATCTGATTGTCATATCCAACATCAAGCTATATTTCAACATTACGCCAAATCATCACTTGTTGCCCCATATGCAAGTTGATTCCGTGGTTTATCATAAAATCGGCTCCAATAATAACCTCGTCTACAATATCGGCAACAATAAATACGTGTTTCACACTGATATTGGCAATTTTCACCTTCGCCTCAGTTTTACCATAGACAGTGGCAGGCTCCCCAGTAGCTGTACGTAGTCGTATACTACTTATAGTTTCACATTTCCCCTTCACTACATCGGGCCTGATTATTGTCTGTGATGCTCCTGTGTCTATGGTAAGGATGTGCCTTTCACCGTTGATGTATCCACATGCAGTAAGGTTGCTATTTTTCTGCTGCATCACTGATATGGAGATTGTGGGGCCGTCCTTTTTGGGAGCTAGCTCTTGCCCCTTAGTGCTATCTCGTTTTAGTTTAACGGGGACTCTTGTGTTGTTTGTTCGTATACCCGTTTACTGTTCCTTGATGGCGAAACAGATCTGGCTCTTTTTCTTGGCGCCTTGCAGTTGCGCTGGTAATGACCAACTTTGCCGCAGTTATAGCACTTATTATTAACTTTGTGCTCTTTCTCCGCCAATGCTTGTCTCACGGCCTCCTTAATGCTAGAGACTAGACTATTATCATTATCGGCAAGGACTTCGATGTTCCGCACCTTGCACACATGTGGCTTCAAAATCAGCCTAGCAGTCTCCTGAGCTAGTGCAAATGAAACCATTTCTGCGAAGGTTGCATTTTGCGTAGCACACACTGCAAGTTTGATATCAGGGTCACGGATGCCATTAACAAACCCCTTCGTTTTGACATGATCCAGGAATGGATGGTTTTCGCCTGGATACGTAAGCTGCACCAACCGATCGATTTCCATTGCGAAATCTTGTAGAGACTCATTGGGCTTTTGTCCTCTACATCGCAATTCCATGCGGTATATGTCACGCTTCTGCTCACCGCCATATTTGCGCTGCAGTGCCGACATTATGTCATCAAAACTGTTTCTGCAGCATACTGGTACGAGTACTTCTGCTGCCGCACCTTTTAAGGCCAAAACTAGCTCTATGGCCTTTTCTTCACTGTCCCATCCATTTCTGTTAGCCACTGGTTCGAACTGAAATTGGAAGATGTTCAGTGGTGCACTGCCATCAAAACAAGACGTCTTTATCCTGCTGGAAACCTCTGGAACAAATCGCACTGGTCCGCCTTGGCCCTGGAGATTGACGATTTTTGCTTCCAGCTCGTGAAACTTCTCGTCTACATCTTTCACTTGTACTGCCACGCCACCAATTTCTAAGCTATGGACTTTATTCTCCAGCTCTGATATTTTCTCGTCAAACTTGCTGACTTGTACTTCAATGCCATCTACTCTTCTATATAGGGCCTCAGAAATTTCTTGAAGTTTCTCATTTGTGGCCTTTATAGCTCTAGAAGACTCCTGAATTTCCGCCTTCATTGCTCTAGAAGACTCCTGAAGTCTCTCATCCATTTGGCCTAGAAGTTTGTCGTTGTTTGCCTTAATTTCACTCATCATAGCAGCAAACATTGCACCAATGTCTGTACTGATTGCTGCTGCACGAGTACATACCTCAATTTCTTCTTTTTCATCGAACTCGTAGCTTTCTATATCGATGTTGCGCCGCTGGAACTCTTCCAACAATCTTTTCTGTAGTTCGACCTTATTACCAGTTGTTGGCAAGTCCAGATTGTTCAACTCTTTCTTGAGTTGCTCCACCTTAAGCTCTTGAAATTTCATTCTTCCTCGTATTACAAATTAATTATTTTCTAATTAATTTATTATTTTTATTTTAATTTTGCAATCCCACTTCTGACACCAAATGTAACGTTTAAATTTTATTAAACGTTTGAGTTCTTCTGATTGCTCAATAATAAAAATAAATAATACACAGTTTTTATTTGCTACTGTATTTCTTTTTATTCTTAACGAAACAAATTACAAGTTGTCTTTAATTAACTACTTTTTATCGTTATTATCCACTTTCAAAGAGGTCTTAACTTGACTACTTTCTGATTAGTACTGAACTATTCTTGCACATGCGGCCACTTTTTATAGTACATGAGTCGGTTCTCCAATGTTCGCCCGATAGGTGGCGTAATAACATGTCTGTACTTAGTAATGGCATCTATGCATGATGACATCTGTATTGTCATTTACTATTGTTAGCCAGATGTTCAAACAGTCCTCTAGCACAATCGGGAAAATTCATGTTGCTGCTTCTAGGCGTTTGTAGATAATTCGATTGGTCGTTATTTTTGAAGTTCAAAGTAACGACTCTTATGTTGGCAATGCGGTTTGCTACTGGTAGTACAGTGCTCGCACTTTTATTTGTTTGTGTGTGTGTCTGTAGCTATGTATACAATTATTGTTGTTGCTATAGTATTTGCACGAAAAATATGTGTACGTTTAGTACTTTAGTTAAATACTTCTAGATAGTTCTTTGCCTTAACACTGTAGGAATATTTTTACGTAACAATATGAATCTATGTCCTTCAATACTATCTGTAGCCATTAGGCACTCTTAAGTTGGTATGTATAAAAACTTGTTTTATTTTTCTCTAATTCTGTCGCAATTTTTCGGAAATCTTTTTCTGCATATATTTGTGTTTTTGTTTCGTCAATATTTCCTCTTTTAATTGGAATTATATGAAAAGTATTATCACCAATGACTGACAGTAGTTTTTTAATAAGTGCGTTAGAATTTTTTTCTCTCTCTTAAAAGACTTTTGCGATGATGCAACGGGTTTGTCGTCGGTGTCTTGCAATATTGCAAAAAGATTTTGACGATTGGTATTTGATTCGCTGTTATATTCAGAGATCTTTGGAGCAGATGAAATTTTTGAAGAATTTGGGCTTCGCCCACGCTTTACCACTGTTATATATCTGCCCATTCCGACTTGTACCTTTGGTTTTGAGCTACTGTTATCTGTAGTGATAACTTTGTTAAGTGATGAGCACGAGCCTGAAGCGGATGATATTGCTGACTTATATGAAGTAGTATTAGGCAACTGTAACGTCATTGAATCATTACTAAAGCTATCTATAGTGATAACTTGGTTAAATGATGAACACGAGCACGAAGCGGATGACGCCGCTGACTTAAATGACGAAGTACTAGCCAACTGTAACGTTGACGAATCAGTAGTTGGCATTGGACAAATCGAAGTTAATCGCTGACGAAAAATTGGCTTTGCCGTTAAAAAAGGATGTTAATCAGATTTATTGTTTATATTTATTAAGAGTTTCAGAGCTCACAATAAAATAAGCATTTCTGCCGTTAGAACGCACTTGCAAAAAAATGTAAAAATGTAAAAATGTAAAAAAAATATTAGCAAAGCAATAAAGCTTATTTAGTAAAGTCAGTATGTACCTATTACGAATAATATGTACTACGAATATTTTTTTTTTGTATAATTTTTTGTTTGTTTATGTAAGAAAAATTCCGCTAATCGACTGTTCAGTATGAAGGTATGTACAACAAGAACTGTGTAAATACAATAATGGCGCCAGTACCGGACATTAACTTAGTGATAGTAATTAAAAATACATAAATGTTGTATTAAGCACAAAAATAATTTTCAAGAAGTATAATTTGGATTGCTGAGTATTAGAGCCTTTGTGTCCTTCTTTTTTAAGCGGATGTGTCCAGTAAAGTTCAAGATATTACGAGCAAGAGGATTAAGATGTGACTAGAGTTTTTTTATATATTTACCTATCTACTGATTAGATAGTTCTTTAAGGACCATATGAAGATATTGAAAACAGATAGTCACTAGCACATTTTAGTTATTCTAGTACACTCCTTTGATAATGAAATTGCGTATTTTGTTCACATTTTGGTATTTTATTAAAAACTACATATATATAACATACGGTTGTCATTGAAAATCTACCAGTAGACTTTAGCACTATTGAGAAGGTAGTAGTAGGGAACTGCCGGTTCTGGACCAATTAAAATTGTTAAATTGTTGCTGAAATTGTTAAATTTGGGTAATTAAAATTTGAAAATTTTAAAATTCTTGAAATTTGATACCTACGAGGGTGGTTCGATAAGTCCTTTAAATATTTTTCGAGGGTGGTTCAATAAGTCTGTCTTTTTCCTAATGCCTACGGCATGCATGATAATTTTTCCTAATGCCTACGGCAATGCATGATAATTTTTTCAAATGCCGACGGCAATACATGATTATTTTTTTTTTCCTAATGCCGACGGCAATACATACTTATTTTTCCTAATGCCTACGGCAATACATAATTATTTTCAAATGCCGACGGGAAAATCATGAAAATTATTTTTTCTAATACCAATGGTGAAATAGTGGTTATTAATTTTTCTTAATGTCTACGCAAAACATGTTTATTATTTTTTTCAAATGCCGACGGTAAAACATGATTATTATTTTTTTCAAATGCCGACGGCAAAACATGATTATTATTTTCTAATGCTCCCAGTGTTGCCATACTGTAGAAATTTGTTATCGTAATACTATATCAGTAATATCAGAGAAAGAAGGTTTGATGACTACTAGGTCATATGGTTTCATATGAATCATGGGAATGTGCTTGTGTGATTTCCTCACGCTAATAAATTCTTATAAAATAAAATAATTAAATAAATGAATAAAATAATTACATAAATTATTTTATTTATTTATAAAACGTTCTCATGTATGTGAACACCCCTAATGCTTGTGTGTGGGGGGTCCAGCTTGTTTGTCGCTGGTAAGCTTATATTCTGTTTATTTGTTTAAGAAATATATTTGTATGTAGGTATGTATGTGTGTATGATGCATGCATGCATGTATGTATGTATGTATGTATGTATGTATGTGTGTATGATGTTTGTATGTATGTATGTATGTATGTGCGATCGAAAGAACTTGTGCGTGGAATATTTTGTGGCTGTGTAGAATACATTTATATTTTGCAACGTAATCATTTTCTTTGGCTGCGATTATTTTAAGGCAGCAAGTTTCAACTAACTACAGTCATAAGCAGAGAAACAAAAAGTAAAAATTTGCAAGTTAGCAAAAATGCTAACTTCTCCTCCTCCTTCCCACTTCCTTCTCTTTCCTTTATGTAGTTTGTTTTTGAAATAAGAAAACACTTGTAGATTTTTTATTTTTCTATACATTTATTGTTTAAAGTTTTTTAAAATTTTATAATAATACATACATTAATATTTTAAAGAGTGTAAAAATTCATTTAAAGCAAGATATTTCTTTTGTTAGTAAAATAGCATTTTTTAATGCGCAAACACCAAGTTTATGATAATTACAATAAAAATATTCTGGATACTTAATCTCCATTTGTTTAAAGTTGATACAGCCTATATCCTCAACGTTAAAAATTGTTCGGCATAAGATTTTTTCCAACCATCGTCTTTTTTCTTCACTTTCTACATTTATTTTGGAAAGCTTGCTTTGCTTTTTAAAAATGTATAAACATTTTTAAATGAAACTGATCCGGCACTCCAGCTGAGGTGATGATAGTTTTTCGTTAGCCACTTTGCTTCTCTTTGCCTTTTTATTGATAAGCATTTAAAATCAAATGGTGGTTTTATAATGAAATTGTTATATTCATAATTGTTGAAAACAATCGCTACTTCTTTTGCGATGAAATCATTTGAATTACTTTTGAAACCTTGTACGTCTATAAAAATTGTGTTATTTTCCATATTACTCAATTTATAAGACTTTTCGAACTTGTCCTTTGATGGGTATATATTCTATTATGCGATCATGAATAAGAATGCAGTAAGCTGATGTCTTTGCTGCAATATTAGTTGCTGTTTCAAATGCTATTTTTATATCAATCGGTCCATTATTGAGTGATTCATTCTGATGACTGACATCTACTACAATAATAGGAGCTTTTGTCTTAAACTCTGATGCAGATAGAAGCGGTTGAGATTCCCTCATATAGTAACTTTGTTGGAATCTTAGATACATATCATATAGAATTGCATATCGTTCATTTTTGAACTTTATGTTAAGATCATCATATGGATATGAGACTGAATTTAAATGTACTTTTAAATTAGTCAAATCACAATGAACAAACTTATTTTCTTGTTGAAAAGCAATCAATACAAAACGGGGGCGTTCTCTATTTGCAGCCAGTTTAACATTCCAAATATGGCTAGTACCTGTGTTTAATTGTGGATTAACATGACAATCCCAACTGCGAAATACCATAGGTATAGAAGCACCATTGTTAATAATTTTTATCATATTCAATTTGCTAAAGTCGGATAATTGTACATGTGGGATTCTCCATGAGATGAGTGAAATTGTAAGTTTAGCTTTTTCAGTAGAAACACTCGAGCGTACAAGATCTTCATCATTCTTATTGCGCAAGAGTATCAATTCATGTTTTCCATTTAGTATAACTTTGTTGTAGTCTTCGGCGAATCCTAGAAGCATTTTTAGAGGTACATAAAAATTGAAAAATCCATTTTCAAGAGTGACATCGTCAATTTTGTTCCATCCAGCATTTTGCATCACATTGCTTTCTGTTGGTGACAGAGAAACCAAATTTTTTATAGTGCTTGTGGCTCCTAAATATCTTGTATGGTCAATTTCAATTCCATTGAGCTCATAGCGAATTTCATCAAATAGATATGCCACAAAGTTGTTTTTTAATAAAAAGTTCTCCGAAGAAGAAGAAGAAGAAGATTTGGCCTTATTATCATCGACAACAAATCCCTCTACATAAATGTAGCTCTCACTGGGTAGCACATACAAATCTTGATTTTGTATTGAAATTCTAATTTCATCATTATTGTTGTAAGATTGTAAGTATGGTACATATGTATGATAGTCCTTTTTGATTATATTCTCATCAGACAAGGGTTTATCTAAGACATCTATTATTGAACTCATTTTGTCTTCAATTTAAAATTCAAGGACTTTAGAAAATTTTTATTTGATGTTGTTAGAGCTTTTTGTTGAGCTGGTCGCTTTAATGTTGTTGTTGTTGTTCTTGATGCTATATTTTTCAATGTATTTGTGTTGTATATTAGCATTATTTAGTTGGCCTTAAATGTATTCGTATTGTAATTTCCTCTCCTCGGAAATTAATTAAATCACCGTGTTGATCCAGTACGCGCAGCGCTAGTGAACTTATCTCTCTGGTGTTTACAGGTAAATAGATAAGATTTCTTGGAACCTCATCTATTTTATAGCCTGGAGGCACATTAATCGGAAATTCATGAAGTGTATGCGATTTCGAGTTATTCATATATGTGTTCATAGCGATACTACTTTCAATTCGCAAGAGATTCACTTTAAAAATATTAACTGGAAGATCTGAATAATAATATTTGTTTGGTGTTAGGATTTTGCTATTGAATCCTAAAAGTTTTCCAATTGTATTGTCTTTATTAAAATATACAAGATCCTTGGAACTATTAACTTTAACTTGCATTGTATTGTTATTGGCTTCAATAAAAATCTTATTTGCTGGGCAGAGTCGTTTGTATTCCTCTTCTATAAAATCAACTATATTATTTAATTCGTAAGATCCAATTGGTATTTCAATTATATGTTCCCCTATATGAAACATATTGTTGTAGGTGTCTACATTTGGAATACTGTTGTATGAATGAAAATCAGTTAGAGCACACTCATATGCACCATGTAATTCAATAGGAGGAAAGTAACTAGCAGATAGTTCTGATGAGTTAGAGCTCAGAGTAAGTGTTATTGACATTATAACAGTCTGATTACAATTAAATAATGTTTAGTACACAGTATGGTTTATAAGTATGATTTACATATTTTATTTAAAACTTTTTCTCATTTTAAAATTAACATTAGTTTCTTAATATTAATGCTATTGTTGTTGTTGCTATTGATGTTGTTGTTGTTTCTAATTTAGTTTTTCTTCCAACTATAATATTTCATCTTTACTTATCCAAGAATTATGTTGATTAGAAAATCCCAGCCATTTAACATATACCTCCTTCCCTTTAATTTTAAGAACCTTTTCAACTAGATATGTATTTGGAAATCTAGTTTTTGAAAGTTCCTCAGTATAGAAGCCACCTTTAATAGGATTGCCAAGATAGTCTTCTAATATGTATGTTGCAGGATTTGTATTTTGAACTCTTGTAATTGTGAAAATTTCTGTAGTCCAATTTGGAGTATAACCTTTTTCAAATGTGTGCTTATATTTGCTTATGCGAACATGATCTCCCACATTAAATTTTGACATTTTATACATTTTCAAATGACTGTATACTGTATTTAGCAGCTTTTCCTCATTTGTTGAGTTGACTTTAATAGGAGCCATTTTAATGGTACGATGAACTTTTCTATTGTATGCATTGAGTAAATCTTTGTATATATCAATCCACTTATATGAACCATTATAACTAAATTCTTTCCACATCATTCCTTTCAATGTTCTATTAAATCGTTCTACTATTGATGCTTTCATAATGCTTTCATATTAAGTAATGTTTAATCTTCTATTTATGTATGAGTTTTCCCAAGTATTTATTAAAAAATTCTTTAGAATCATCTGTTTGTAAGTTTTTTGGTACCCGTACCACTTCAAAAATATTTTCCATTGCCTTGGTTTTTAGAGTGCAGCTTTTATTTTCAGCTGTACTTTGAGAATGTGTCAATTACAGTCTTCAAAAATCAACAATTTCTATTTTCTGTAGAATAGTTCTACATTTCACCTAACTTAGCTCCATAAAACATCATATATTCCTGTCGTTACATCTCTACAAGCACAAACAGTTGTTGAAATTTAATATGGACTTCGTTAACTAAATTCCTTTTTAAAGACATTGAATTGTTTCACAGATTTTTTCGAAAGTGTTGTGATCTACATCTTGCACTTTCAGCTATTTATACTAACATGTAGTTAATTTTCTAATCTATATATTTAACCGTAAACTCTTCAATTTGATTTTAATTATTTACTTTTTAGAATTGCTTTTTCAATTTTATAACTGTCTTCTTTCTCTAATTTTATTTCACGTTGTAGTTCCTCAATTTGCATTTAAATATATTCTTGAATATTAATGCTTTAAGCTATATTATTAATTTGTCTTGTATTTTATCTTCATTCAGTTTAATGTAACTATCAACAATAGTTTGTATCTAATTCATTTATGCCTTCCAATACTGATAAGTCAGTATAAATGTCTTCAGAATTGGAAGTCTATGAGTAAAATCATCGTCATCATCATTCTCAGTATTAGCATCATTAAGTATGATGGTATTATCAAATATTGTTCCTTTTACTAGTTTCTTTGGGGTACTTGTCTATATCTTGAGTGAAGGTTTCTCAGGCTTTAAACTTGTATATTTTCAACTTCTGTCTTGATTTTACTTTCTTCTTTCATAAGAATTCTTTTAATATTTTTAGAACTATTTATGAATTCTTCTGCTATAGGTTTAAATGTATCTTTTAGTTGTTCACTTGTATCTATTTCACCAGTTTTTATACTACGAAGCTTTTTCTTCAACACATTTCTTGTCAACACCAACTGTTTTAAAATTTTCTCATCCAGGGCAAATAACAGGTATCAGCAATCATATCAGCTTTTCAGGAGCTGGTCTGGTTTTCAGATCAGCTTATCAGGACCTGGTCTGGTTTTCAGATCAGCTTATCAGGACCTGGTCTGGTTTTCAGATCAGCTTTTCAGGACCTGGTCTGGTTTTCAGATCAGCTTATCAAGACCTGGTCTGGTTTTCAGATCAGCTTATCAGGACCTGGTCTGGTTTTCAGATCAGCTTTTCAGGACCTGGTCTGGTTTTCAGATCAGCTTATCAGGACCTGGTCTGGTTTTCAGATCAGCTTATCAGGAGCTGGTCTGGTTTTCAGATCAGCTTATCAGGAGCTAGTCTGGTTTTCAGATCAGCTTATCAGGAGCTGGTCTGGTTATCAGATCAGCTTATCAGGAGCTGGTCTGGTTTTCAGATCACCTTATCAGGAGCTGATCTGATTTTTAGATCAGCTTATCAGGTAACAGATCAGGCTATCAGGAGCTGTTCAGATTTTCATTTCAAGATATCTGAGTCAGATTTAGTTATCAGTGTACAAGTAGCTAGCCATTTATAACATTTATATACATAAAGTTTAAGGTCAGATGATATACGAAAAAGTAAAGTTTTATCTAGTAAAATTATTTTCTATAACGATCATCGTTTAATTCACTATCTTTGCTTATAATCAAAAATCCATATTTATCCTTTCAACATGCTTTTTATTTTTCTCACCTAACTTAAACATTAAATATACATTATGATGATCTCTTATTAAATGTTTGGTGATTCTGGTGTAAGTTTTACATAAGTAGAATGAATCAACATTCTTATCTCTCCCCATACAAAAATATGCTTCCCATACGCATCATCGTTAAATATCATATTGGAATTACTTTGGACTGAAATAACAGATTCACTATCGGTAAATTTTGTAATATATTATTGTTTTAATTGATGAAATTAATTTCTTCAGATATTTATATCTGGGGTGATATAAAGATTTTGAGTATAAATAAATGTTCTCAAAATTTAAGTCCATTAGGACTTTCTAGCAAGCCAATCATAGTGTTTTTTTTTCGTAATTTGACAGGTCAACTATTGTTGCACGAATAGAATTTGATAAAAGGGAACTATGATTTATTTTTGAACTATCGTTCGATGAATCATCAATATTTCGTACCAAGGTATTTTAGGTTGTTTTACTAACCGCATTTATGTAGCTAAATACATTTTATAAATATTATCTCTTATTATAAAAAAATAAACTAATACAGCTATACCATATCAGAAAATATTTTCTGAAATCGTATAGCTGCATTAGTTTATTTTTTCTATAATAAGAGATAATGATCCACACTCATAATCAAAACAGCATAAAAATATCGTTTGTTTTGACTATGAGTATGGATCAATATTTATGAAATGCGTTTAGTTACAAAAATGTGGTTAGTAAAACAAAGTATATTTTAACAGCCTTATTTATAACACTTATTAGGGCTTTATAAAGACTTTTTAAGAAAAAATTTTTATAAAAAATTTGTTTTAAAAAGCCTTTACAAAGCCTTAATAAGTTTTATAAATAAGGCTGTAAGAGTTTAAAATCAGTATTTTGTATGATAATACTGATTTGAAACTCTTAAAATATTCTTTGTTTTGACTATGAGTAGGGGCCATTATCTCTTATTATAGGACAAATAAAATAATATAGCTATACGATTTCAGAAAATATTTTCTGATATCGTATAGCTACATTTTTAATTTTTCTATAATAAGAGATAATATTTATGAAATACATTTCATAAATATTGGCGCATACTCATAGTAAAAACAACCTAAAAATACCTTGGTACGAAATATTGATGAATCATCAAAATTTCATACCGTCCTATATTTATGTTGTTTTACTAATCGCATTTTGTAAATAAATGCATTTCATAAATATTATCTATTATTATAGAAAGAATCAAATAGTATGGTTATATGATATTAGAAACCATGATTTCTGATATCATATAATCATACTATTTTATTTTTTTATAATAAGAGATAATGACTCATACTCATAGTCAAAACAAAGGATATTTATATGCTGTTTTGATTATGAGTATGAGTCAATATTTATGAAATGCATTTAGTTATA
Source organism: Tachina grossa (assembly GCA_949987645.1). Classification (NCBI taxonomy): domain Eukaryota; kingdom Metazoa; phylum Arthropoda; class Insecta; order Diptera; family Tachinidae; genus Tachina; species Tachina grossa. Next base: position 50,560,859 of record OX465277.1, on the reverse strand, counting down.
AAATGCGGTTAGTAAAACAAAGTATATTTTAAGTGTTTAAAACCACCATTTTTATGGTAATACCGGTTTTAAACACTTAAAGCATACTTTGTTTTGACTATGAGCATGAGCTGATATTTATGAAATGGATTTTATAAATATTGACTCATACCCTTAGTCAAAACAACATAAATAATTCTTGGTACGAAATATTGATGATTCATCGAACGATAGTTCAAAAATAAATCATAGTTCCCTTATATCAAATTCTATTCGTGCAACAATAGTTGACCTGTCAAATTGCGAAAAAAAAACGCTATGATTGGCTTGCTAGAAAGTCCTAATGGACTTAAATTTTGAGAACATTTATTTATACTCAAAATCTTTATATCACCCCAGATATAAATATCTGAAGAAATTAATTACATCAATTAAAATAATAATATATTACAAAATTTACCGATAGTGAATCTGTTATTTCAGTCCAAAGTAATTTCAATATGATATTTAACGATGATGCGTATGGGAAGCATATTTTTGTATGGGGAGAGATAAGAATGTTGATTCATTCTACTTATGTAAAACTTACACCAGAATCACCAAACATTTAATAAGAGATCATCATAATGTATATTTAATGTTTAAGTTAGGTGAGAAAAATAAAAAGCATGTTGAAAGGATAAATATGGATTTTTGATTATAAGCAAAGATAGTGAATTAAACGATGATCGTTATAGAAAATAATTTTACTAGATAAAACTTTACTTTTTCGTATATCATCTGACTTTAAACTTTATGTATATAAATGTTATAAATGGCTAGCTACTTGTACACTGATAACTAAATCTGACTCAGATATCTTGAAATGAAAATCTGAACAGCTCCTGATAGCCTGATCTGTTACCTGATAAGCTGATCTAAAAATCAGATCAGCTCCTGATAAGGTGATCTGAAAACCAGACCAGCTCCTGATAAGCTGATCTGATAACCAGACCAGCTCCTGATAAGCTGATCTGAAAACCAGACCAGCTCCTGATAAGCTGATCTGAAAACCAGACCAGCTCCTGATAAGCTGATCTGAAAACCAGACCAGGTCCTGATAAGCTGATCTGAAAACCAGACCAGGTCCTGAAAAGCTGATCTGAAAACCAGACCAGGTCCTGATAAGCTGATCTGAAAACCAGACCAGGTCCTGATAAGCTGATCTGAAAACCAGACCAGGTCCTGAAAAGCTGATCTGAAAACCAGACCAGGTCCTGATAAGCTGATCTGAAAACCAGACCAGGTCCTGATAAGCTGATCTGAAAACCAGACCAGCTCCTGAAAAGCTGATATGATTGCTGATACCTGTTATTTGCCCTGGATGAGAAAATTTTAAAACAGTTGGTGTTGACAAGAAATGTGTTGAAGAAAAAGCTTCGTAGTATAAAAACTGGTGAAATAGATACAAGTGAACAACTAAAAGATACATTTAAACCTATAGCAGAAGAATTCATAAATAGTTCTAAAAATATTAAAAGAATTCTTATGAAAGAAGAAAGTAAAATCAAGACAGAAGTTGAAAATATACAAGTTTAAAGCCTGAGAAAACTTCACTCAAGATATAGACAAGTACCCCAAAGAAACTAGTAAAAGGAACAATATTTGATAATACCATCATACTTAATGATGCTAATACTGAGAATGATGATGACGATGATTTTACTCATAGACTTCCAATTCTGAAGACATTTATACTGACTTATCAGTATTGGAAGGCATAAATGAATTAGATACAAACTATTGTTGATAGTTACATTAAACTGAATGAAGATAAAATACAAGACAAATTAATAATATAGCTTAAAGCATTAATATTCAAGAATATATTTAAATGCAAATTGAGGAACTACAACGTGAAATAAAATTAGAGAAAGAAGACAGTTATAAAATTGAAAAAGCAATTCTAAAAAGTAAATAATTAAAAACAAATTGAAGAGTTTACGGTTAAATATATAGATTAGAAAATTAACTACATGTTAGTATAAATAGCTGAAAGTGCAAGATGTAGATCACAACACTTTCGAAAAAATCTGTGAAACAATTCAATGTCTTTAAAAAGGAATTTAGTTAACGAAGTCCATATTAAATTTCAACAACTGTTTGTGCTTGTAGAGATGTAATGACAGGAATATATGATGTTTTATGGAGCTAAGTTAGGTGAAATGTAGAACTATTCTACAGAAAATAGAAATTGTTGATTTTTGAAGACTGTAATTGACACATTCTCAAAGTACAGCTGAAAATAAAAGCTGCACTCTAAAAACCAAGGCAATGGAAAATATTTTTGAAGTGGTACGGGTACCAAAAAACTTACAAACAGATGATTCTAAAGAATTTTTTAATAAATACTTGGGAAAACTCATACATAAATAGAAGATTAAACATTACTTAATATGAAAGCATTATGAAAGCATCAATAGTAGAACGATTTAATAGAACATTGAAAGGAATGATGTGGAAAGAATTTAGTTATAATGGTTCATATAAGTGGATTGATATATACAAAGATTTACTCAATGCATACAATAGAAAAGTTCATCGTACCATTAAAATGGCTCCTATTAAAGTCAACTCAACAAATGAGGAAAAGCTGCTAAATACAGTATACAGTCATTTGAAAATGTATAAAATGTCAAAATTTAATGTGGGAGATCATGTTCGCATAAGCAAATATAAGCACACATTTGAAAAAGGTTATACTCCAAATTGGACTACAGAAATTTTCACAATTACAAGAGTTCAAAATACAAATCCTGCAACATACATATTAGAAGACTATCTTGGCAATCCTATTAAAGGTGGCTTCTATACTGAGGAACTTTCAAAAACTAGATTTCCAAATACATATCTAGTTGAAAAGGTTCTTAAAATTAAAGGGAAGGAGGTATATGTTAAATGGCTGGGATTTTCTAATCAACATAATTCTTGGATAAGTAAAGATGAAATATTATAGTTGGAAGAAAAACTAAATTAGAAACAACAACAACATCAATAGCAACAACAACAATAGCATTAATATTAAGAAACTAATGTTAATTTTAAAATGAGAAAAAGTTTTAAATAAAATATGTAAATCATACTTATAAACCATACTGTGTACTAAACATTATTTAATTGTAATCAGACTGTTATAATGTCAATAACACTTACTCTGAGCTCTAACTCATCAGAACTATCTGCTAGTTACTTTCCTCCTATTGAATTACATGGTGCATATGAGTGTGCTCTAACTGATTTTCATTCATACAACAGTATTCCAAATGTAGACACCTACAACAATATGTTTCATATAGGGGAACATATAATTGAAATACCAATTGGATCTTACGAATTAAATAATATAGTTGATTTTATAGAAGAGGAATACAAACGACTCTGCCCAGCAAATAAGATTTTTATTGAAGCCAATAACAATACAATGCAAGTTAAAGTTAATAGTTCCAAGGATCTTGTATATTTTAATAAAGACAATACAATTGGAAAACTTTTAGGATTCAATAGCAAAATCCTAACACCAAACAAATATTATTATTCAGATCTTCCAGTTAATATTTTTAAAGTGAATCTCTTGCGAATTGAAAGTAGTATCGCTATGAACACATATATGAATAACTCGAAATCGCATACACTTCATGAATTTCCGATTAATGTGCCTCCAGGCTATAAAATAGATGAGGTTCCAAGAAATCTTATCTATTTACCTGTAAACACCAGAGAGATAAGTTCACTAGCGCTGCGCGTACTGGATCAACACGGTGATTTAATTAATTTCCGAGGAGAGGAAATTACAATACGAATACATTTAAGGCCAACTAAATAATGCTAATATACAACACAAATACATTGAAAAATATAGCATCAAGAACAACAACAACAACATTAAAGCGACCAGCTCAACAAAAAGCTCTAACAACATCAAATAAAAATTTTCTAAAGTCCTTGAATTTTAAATTGAAGACAAAATGAGTTCAATAATAGATGTCTTAGATAAACCCTTGTCTGATGAGAATATAATCAAAAAGGACTATCATACATATGTACCATACTTACAATCTTACAACAATAATGATGAAATTAGAATTTCAATACAAAATCAAGATTTGTATGTGCTACCCAGTGAGAGCTACATTTATGTAGAGGGATTTGTTGTCGATGATAATAAGGCCAAATCTTCTTCTTCTTCTTCGGAGAACTTTTTATTAAAAAACAACTTTGTGGCATATCTATTTGATGAAATTCGCTATGAGCTCAATGGAATTGAAATTGACCATACAAGATATTTAGGAGCCACAAGCACTATAAAAAATTTGGTTTCTCTGTCACCAACAGAAAGCAATGTGATGCAAAATGCTGGATGGAACAAAATTGACGATGTCACTCTTGAAAATGGATTTTTCAGTTTTTATGTACCTCTAAAAATGCTTCTAGGATTCGCCGAAGACTACAACAAAGTTATACTAAATGGAAAACATGAATTGATACTCTTGCGCAATAAGAATGATGAAGATCTTGTACGCTCGAGTGTTTCTACTGAAAAAGCTAAACTTACAATTTCACTCATCTCATGGAGAATCCCACATGTACAATTATCCGACTTTAGCAAATTGAATATGATAAAAATTATTAACAATGGTGCTTCTATACCTATGGCATTTCGCAGTTGGGATTGTCATGTTAATCCACAATTAAACACAGGTACTAGCCATATTTGGAATGTTAAACTGGCTGCAAATAGAGAACGCCCCCGTTTTGTATTGATTGCTTTTCAACAAGAAAATAAGTTTGTTCATTGTGATTTGACTAATTTAAAAGTACATTTAAATTCAGTCTCATATCCATATGATGATCTTAACATAAAGTTCAAAAATGAACGATATGCAATTCTATATGATATGTATCTAAGATTCCAACAAAGTTACTATATGAGGGAATCTCAACCGCTTCTATCTGCATCAGAGTTTAAGACAAAAGCTCCTATTATTGTAGTAGATGTCAGTCATCAGAATGAATCACTCAATAATGGACCGATTGATATAAAAATAGCATTTGAAACAGCAACTAATATTGCAGCAAAGACATCAGCTTACTGCATTCTTATTCATGATCGCATAATAGAATATATACCCATCAAAGGACAAGTTCGAAAAGTCTTATAAATTGAGTAATATGGAAAATAACACAATTTTTATAGACGTACAAGGTTTCAAAAGTAATTCAAATGATTTCATCGCAAAAGAAGTAGCGATTGTTTTCAACAATTATGAATATAACAATTTCATTATAAAACCACCATTTGATTTTAAATGCTTATCAATAAAAAAGCAAAGAGAAGCAAAGTGGCTAACGAAAAACTATCATCACCTCAGCTGGACTGCTGGATCAGTTTCTTTTGAAAGCGTTTGCAATTTTTTAAAAGCCAACGCAAGATGTTCTAAAATTTATGTAAAAGGTGAAGAGAAAAGACGATGGTTGGAAAAAATTTTATGCCGAAAAATTTTTAACGTTGAGGATATAGGCTGTATCAACTTTAAACAAATGGAGATTAAGTATCCAGAATATTTTTATTGTAATTATCATAAACTTGGTGTTTGCGCATTAAAAAATGCTATTTTACTAACAAAAGAAATATCTTGCTTTAAATGAATTTTTACACTCTTTAAAATATTAATGTATGTATTATTATAAAATTTTAAAAAACTTTAAACAATAAATGTATAGAAAAATAAAAAATCTACAAGTGTTTTCTTATTTCAAAAACAAACTACATAAAGGAAAGAGAAGGAAGTGGGAAGGAGGAGGAGAAGTTAGCATTTTTGCTAACTTGCAAATTTTTACTTTTTGTTTCTCTGCTTATGACTGTAGTTAGTTGAAACTTGCTGCCTTAAAATAATCGCAGCCAAAGAAAATGATTACGTTGCAAAATATAAATGTATTCTACACAGCCACAAAATATTCCACGCACAAGTTCTTTCGATCGCACATACATACATACATACATACAAACATCATACACACATACATACATACATACATACATACATACATGCATGCATGCATCATACACACATACATACCTACATACAAATATATTTCTTAAACAAATAAACAGAATATAAGCTTACCAGCGACAAACAAGCTGGACCCCCCACACACAAGCATTAGGGGTGTTCACATACATGAGAACGTTTTATAAATAAATAAAATAATTTATGTAATTATTTTATTCATTTATTTAATTATTTTATTTTATAAGAATTTATTAGCGTGAGGAAATCACACAAGCACATTCCCATGATTCATATGAAACCATATGACCTAGTAGTCATCAAACCTTCTTTCTCTGATATTACTGATATAGTATTACGATAACAAATTTCTACAGTATGGCAACACTGGGAGCATTAGAAAATAATAATCATGTTTTGCCGTCGGCATTTGAAAAAAATAATAATCATGTTTTACCGTCGGCATTTGAAAAAAATAATAAACATGTTTTGCGTAGACATTAAGAAAAATTAATAACCACTATTTCACCATTGGTATTAGAAAAAATCATTTTCATGATTTTCCCGTCGGCATTTGAAAATAATTATGTATTGCCGTAGGCATTAGGAAAAATAAGTATGTATTGCCGTCGGCATTAGGAAAAAAAAAATAATCATGTATTGCCGTCGGCATTTGAAAAAATTATCATGCATTGCCGTAGGCATTAGGAAAAATTATCATGCATGCCGTAGGCATTAGGAAAAAGACAGACTTATTGAACCACCCTCGAAAAATATTTAAAGGACTTATCGAACCACCCTCGTAGGTATCAAATTTCAAGAATTTTAAAATTTTCAAATTTTAATTACCCAAATTTAACAATTTCAGCAACAATTTAACAATTTTAATTGGTCCAGAACCGGCAGTTCCCTACTACTGAAGGTAGTTCTTTTACGACCATATGGAGGTATTTGAACCAAAGATTCACTAGTAGATTTTAGTGACCCTCGTCTACATATGTTTATTTAATATTATTGCATATCATAATAAAAAAGAAAAATAAACTACTGACGCGATCATTGACAATATCACCAGAAATACACTAGAACTGTTGTCTCTTACGGATCTCTACTCGCGCATAAAAGAAAAGTTTTTTTTTTTGTAATGCATGTATTTATTTATTGTATCTTCATATATGAACTAACAATAAGTATTCAAATCTTAAATCTATAAAAAAAATTATTAGGCCCGACCAGTGTCGGACATAAACTTAGTGGTAGTTATAAATAATACATTAGTACTGATAATCCAAAAAAAAGGGGGGGGGGGGGGGGGAAAGAAAAAAAGAAAAGTTGTCGATATTTTAACTAGTGCAATTGTCGCTGGAGAAAGAGTATTGACATTGAGACATATTGTTCTAGGCTGACTAGAGAGTTATGTGCATAAGGTATGCATATTGGCAAGTTGTTGACAATTCTACCACAAATACACCATAATTGTAATATATATATATATATGTATATATATATATATATATATATATATATATATATATTATATATATTTATATTATATATATATATTTATCTATTTGTTATATAATGACGGATACCAGAAAACGTATTATACCAAAAATTGTCTCTGTCTTTGTTGACACAAAGACACTTGATTCCAGTCTGACTGCAGGGTATTGACAAGGGGTCTGTGCATTTGTGTGTATGTAATGATCGTTATTTGATAGACTTTGTTTTGCTGTTTTGCGTTATCGTTGTTATGGTTATGTAGGGTTATTGTATGTATGCATTTATGTTTGGGATCTCTAAATAGCTGAATGTAGTGGCAGCCCTGATAGCTATATGGAATAGAGGTGTATAGAGAATGTATTTGGTAATGTATGTATGCTTGTGTTGTTGGTTTAATGTATGTGATCGTATCTATTTTTGATGTGTAAACAAACACCCTCTAGTCAGCCTAGAACCATATGTCTTTATGTCATCACAAGTTAAAATGTTGACAACTTTCCTTTTATGCGGGAGTAGAGATACGTTAGAGACAACAGTTCTAGTATATTTCTGGTGATATTGTCAATGAACGTGTCAATACAGTAATTTTGACTTAGCTGCACTATCAACTTTGCACGACTTTTTGTGCAGATAAGTAAAAAATGCTGTTATCTTAAATGCACTTACCTACCTAAATGTGCAGGTATACAATTTTTCACTTCAGTTTTATACACATACATGGTTGCATACTTATGTAGCAACATTTATTTAATGTGTGCAGCTAACTTAAAATTTTTATATGAGAATAATTTAAAACTGCCAAAAAATATGTTAAATGCGCAGGTATACAAAGTGCACTTAAAAAAGGATTTTGAACAATAATCACAGAAAAAATATATTTTGTGCAGTTAAGTCAATGTGCAGATAACGTTGATTTTTTGTATGAAAATCTTTTAAAATTACCAAAATTTTAGAGCACTTATCTGAAATATGCAGGTATACAAAGTGCACTTAAAAAACGAAATAGTAAGGGATTTTAAAGAATAGTGACAGAAATTTATCAGTTTAGGCAGTTAAGTCCAAAGTGCACTTCAACAAAAGGCAGCTAAATCAAAACTACTGCAGTTTGTTATTCTTTTATGCTATGCTATGCAATATTAGGTGTGTTTTTTTAATTTTGCAGTTAAATGCAGTAAATGACTAGTTACTACAAAAATTTTAAAATTTACTCTCAAAAAGAGTTGTTGCCGAAAAAAGTGCGCGAATGGAAAAATAGTAAAAATTAGTAAGATTATAGAAACAGCTGACTTCAACTCCACATAGTGTTGAAAAATATTTAAACTTTTGACTATTCAACTCTTAATTATTGGTACTCGATGCAATATTTTTATAACACGAAAAATTGTAATTAATAACTTTTTGATTTCCTTGTCGTGTTGTTTGGAAAATTAATAAAAATTACATGACTAATTGTTAATGTTACTCATTACCTTAAAAGCAAGTGTGATACTAAGTACCCAGATACTTTACAGTTTTACAACTCTGAGTAATTAGAATAATTTGCAAAACAAAAGGATTAATAAAAAAAGTTATTATTGTGCTTTATAAATTAATTATTTTTTAATGACTTTCACAATTTTATTTATTTTTTCTCAAATTTTTACACTTTTCGTATGCTTAATTTTCATTTGTATAAATTTTGAATTATATGTTTTTATCTTACTAAACTTTACTTCGACAAATTTCTGCAGTAAAAATTTGCAAAAGACTCAGTCAAGAACTGTCACTTTACTCTCTCAACTTGTGTTCTCATTTACTGTATTTTGGGTAAACGAACGCAATTTAGTTAAATGCAGTAAAGTTCAGTAAAAATTTTTAAAAATTTTAAGTACGCGAACGCAATCAATATTAAATAAATATATGTAGACGAGCGTCAGTAAAATCTACCAGTGAATCTTTGGATCCCATATGTTCGTAAAAAAACTACCTTTTCAATAGAGCTAAAGTCAACTAGTAGATTTTCAATGACAACCCTATGTTATATGTCAATATGTGATTACATTAGCTGGGCTACCCCTAATCAGTAGCACTATTGACTATGTCACTAGCAAATCACTATAGTTTTGCTTTTGACAACGAGCGAGGGAATATCAATACTGTAGACTAGATCCCCTAAAATTTACTAGTGAATCTTTGGTACCAATGTCTCCATGTGGTCCCAAAAGTACTACATAGTCAGTAGTATTACAGTCTAGTGGTAGATTTTCAATGAAAAGCTAATGTTAAACGTCAGTAGATAATACCATTGGCTGGGGTACACCTGGTCAGTAGTACTACTGACAACGTCACTAGTAAATCATCACAATTTCACTATTCGCACTTTCTGCAGGGCATCTATACTCTAGGGTGTAAAAATCTTTTTCACAATACAATCACAAATTTTGAGTAAGATGCACATCGTGTTATGAAATAGCTGTGAGCTGTATATGAGTGTATTAGTGTTTGAAAGAAGAAATACAAACTTATTTATTGTAGATACATAGGAATTTGCTGGTCTTTGTTTGTTTTATTTAACTTGATAATTCCTTTATTAGGGTTCCGTACACCAAGGGTGAAAATGAACCCTATTGTTTTCGCTACGCTGTCTGTCCGTTTGTCACAGGATATTTTCTCGAGAACCGTAAGAGCTATGGACCTGAAATTTGGACACAGAGTTAAAAATTAAAGGGTGTTCCAAAAAGAGCAACAAAAAATATTAAAATCCCATGTAATTTACATACATTTGTATGTACATATATAAAATTTAAATTTTTAAAGTTAGTGTATTTTTATACTGACTACAACAATTATTTTTTTAATCCATATTTTTTATTTATTGTATCTTCAAATATGAACTAACAATAATTATTCAAATCTTAAATCTATAAAAAAATTATTAGGCCCGACCAATGTCGGACATAAGCTTTGTGATAGTTATTAATAATACATAAGTAGTGATAAGCAACAAAAAGAAAAAAGTGTTTTCAAGCAGCTTCATCATCTAGAGTGTTGAATATTAGAGCCCGTGTATCTCTCTTTTTTAAGCGGATGTGTCCAGTAAAGTTCAAAATATTACGAGCAAGCGGATTAGGATGTGACTCGAGTTTTGTTAGATATTTGCCTGCGTATTTTACAATTTCTTCAGTCACTAGTGGCATATTCAAATCACGATGTATATTTGAATTTTTGTTGTACCATGGAGCAGATGTTATCATGCGTAAAATTTTATTTTGCCTTCGTTAAATTTTCTCTACATTTGAAGCTGAAGCAGTGCCCCATAGTTGAATTCCGTAACACCATATTGGCTTTAAAAGCGACTTGTATATTAAAAGTTTGCAGTCTAGGCTAAGTGTTGAATTTCTACCAATCAGCCAATGTACCTGAGTTAATTTAAGTTTCATTTGAATTAACTTAGAGTCAATGTGGTGTTTCCACGTAATCGTCGATCAAGGTGTATACCAAGATATTTCACATGTGAATGTTGAGGAACAACTTGATTGTTAATCCAAATGGGGGAGCAAGTATCTCTTCTTAGGGTGAACGTTGTATGGACACACTTTTGTTCATTGACTTTAATTCTCCATAAGTTTAACCAAAGCTACATCTGGCTAATGTGTTCCTGGAGTTTGCGGGATGCCTCATCAGGGTTTTCGTGCATACTAAGGCAGGCTGTATCGTCGGCAAATTTGGAAGTATGGATACTACTGCTCACAGGCATATCAGAAGTATAAATCAAATATAAAACTGGTCCCAGTGTACTCCCCTGTGACACACCGGATGAAATAGTTTCAGACCTACTCGTAAAGCCTCCTTCCACAACAGTGAACTTACGGGAAATAATATAACTTTCCAAAAGATTTAAAATGTTTATTGGTAAGTAAGTCTTCAATTTTAAAATTAGGCCTTCATGCCACACTTTATCAAATGCCTGGGAAACGTCAATAAAGAGTGCAGAAAAATACTTTTTTTCCTCAAAAGTTCTTCTTATAAATTGAACCAATCTATGAGTTTGTTCAATGGTGGTATGCTGATTTCTAAAACCAAATTGATGGTCTGGTATGCTAACTCACTACTAATTAGAATTGGGGACAATTTTGTTTTGAACAGTTTTTCGAAAAGCTTTGACATAGTTGAGAGTAGACTTATTGGCCTATATGACTCAGCCGTGGTTAGATATTTGCCCGGCTTTGGAATCATTTTAACCTTGGCAAGCTTCCAGCTGTGTGGATAATGCCCCAGTCGTAAAATGGCATTAAATATGAATAATAGGATTCTCATTGCAATACGAGGCAAGCTCATAAGCATCTGGTTACTAATTCCATCAATACCCGGAGCTTTCTTCGGGTTGAGTTCGGCAATTAATTTTAGTAAATCACGCGTCTTAAACTTTATGTGTTGAGGGGGTAGAGCAACTACATTCGGCAAATCAGCAACACCAGTACATATGTTTGGCGTAAAAACGGATTTTAAGTGCTCAGCAAATATTTTACCTTTTTCAGTATCGGTTCTTGCCCAACTTCCGGTAGATGTGCGTAAAGGTGGCTTATACTCAATGGGTGTTTTAAGTTTTCTAGCAGCGCGCCACAAAGAGTAATTAGAATTTTTTGTATGTCAGTAGGCCAATAATTGGGCTCCCCACTCGAAATGATATCCAAGCCCATTTTTGAAATAGTGTTGAACAATGCTCGACCTCTGGTGGTAATAAGACGTGAACCCCAGAACGTATGCTTAGCATTGTAGTCGCCAGCTGCTACAAAACAAGGTCCAAGGGATTTGTAGAAATCCTCATATTGATTCTCAGTGATTGAAAATCTGGGAGGGGAGTAAATTGATGATATAACAAAATTTGTACAAAAACTTTCAATGCCAATATTTGTTGCTTGTAGATGTTTTTCACAAATGCTATCAAGAACATAGTGCTTGAGTCTTGACTTTATTAGAATTGCTGATCCACCGCAAGCCCTTCCTCTAGGGTCCTTTGTATCATATATAGTGTCGCCATAAATTTTAAAAAGACTTCTCGAAGTCAAATGAGTCTAAGATACTAACATTATATCAATATTTTTTTCCGTGAGGGAGTGCTCAAGTTCATTGTTATGAAGGCGAATGCCGTTTGCGTTCCAGAGACATTAATTAATTAATTATTAATTAATTAATTAATTAATTAATTAATTATTAATTAATGCTTGAAGCAGAATATTCTGCATTCGCAGCATTTCTTGCATCATGCTAGTCATATTTATTGTAAAATTGTTTATAGCGGTTTTGGCGATTAGTTGAAGCTGCGCTGTTATCCCTAGACATTTTTGGAGCAGATGAAATTTTTGAAGAATTCGGGCTTCTCCCACGCTTTACCAAGGTTATATATCTGTCCATTCCGATTTGTACCTTTTGTTTTGAGCTACTGTTATATGTAGTGATAACTTTGTTAAGTGATGAACACGAGCCTGAAGGGGATGATATTACTGGCTTATATGAAGAAGTACAAGGCAACTGTAATGTTAATGCATCATTACTATTTGACTACAAGAATTAACAATAAATTTAAAAAATTTAAATTGAATGGTGTTCTATCAGTTAATGCAATTTTGACAACTTGCTGTATATTGGAAACCGTGTGCCCATTTACTAACCAACTAAGTTTAATAAAACCAATAAAAACCAACGAATTCCTATGTATTTACAATATTGAAAGTTTTGATTCTTTTAATTAATTAATTAATTAAAAAAATATACTAAAAGCATAAGTACTTCCAACTTAAAAAAATTCATTACTAGATCTTTACACATCTCCTCTGTGATCGGAATCACATTGCTTTTTTTATTTAAGAAATTTATTATTCGACATATTGTCAGAAGATAATTTTAGTTTGAAATTTATTTGCTGGTGCTTCAGCGTTGTCTATATGCACTTCATTGTCGCTGTAACAAATCATCAGTAGACTTCAACCACACATTTTGAATAGTCACAAACCTCATATCTTTTGCAAAGACTTTCAAAAACTATTTCAGAATCAACAAATAATAATATTTTTGAAAATCACAAAATAAAAATAAGCATAGAAGGCTTAGAAACTTATACAAAACCCAGCAAATAATTTATATTCGATATGAATCTATTATAAAGTTGTAAAAAAATAATAGATTCATATCGAATACAAATTATTTGCTGCGTTTTGTATAAGTTTCTAAGCCTACTGCTTATTTTTCTCTTATGATTTTCAAAAATATTATTATTTGTGAATTCTCAAATAGTTTTTGAAAGTCTTTGCATAAGATAAGAGGTTTTTGACTATTTAAAATGTGTGGTTGAAGCCTGCTGATGACTTGTTATAGCGACAATGAAATGCATATAGACAACGACGAACCACGAACAAATTAATATCAAATCAAAGCCTTTTTAATGAACCAATTAATATTGAAAAAATGTGTGTTTAAATAAAACAAACATAACATATGTTTTGGGGTAAATACGGATTTTAAATGCTTTGCACCCAAGGTACCTTTTTCGGTATCATTCTTTCCCTAACCTCCGGTAGAATTGCGAAGAGGTGGTTTAAACTCAACGGGTATTTTAAGCTTTCTGGCAGTGCGCCACAAGGAATATTTAGATGCTGGTGTGACATCAAGACCTTCCAGATAGTCTATAACAGATGAAGTTTTTTCAGATGCAAGCAACTCTTGGTGTCGTTTAGTACACTCTTTAACTCTGATTTTATCTCAGCATGATCCGTTTTGTTACCATTCCCTTCTAGCTCTTCTTTTGTAACATACGTGACGCTCAATATCCGTAGCATAAGTTCGATTACACCCAGTCTGCGGAGGTAGTGGCATGTTCAGCAGCCTGTTTAATATTTTTGTTAAGACCTGCAATGTTAAATTCAATATCATATATAAATATATATATGTATATACATATAATACATACATACATATAATATCATATATAAATATATATATACATATAATACATACATACATATAATATCATATATAAATATATATATATATATGACTAATGAGATATTTTTTAAACCCCAGCAAATTAACATTAGGAATGACGTCAAGCCCACTTTTGAAATTGTGTTGAACAATGCTCGACCTCTGGGTGTTATAAAAAACGAACCCAAGAACGTATGTTCGTATTGTATTCGCCAGCTGCTACGATATAAGATCCAAGCGATTTTTAGAAATTCTTATACCGATCTACCGTAACTGAAAATTTGGGAGATGAGTTAATTGATGAAATCACGAAATTTCACAAAAATTTATACCAGAATATGCGTTGCTTGCATATATTCTTCACTAACGTTGTCAATCCAATTATAGCGTAAAGTATCCAATTTGTAGCGTAAAGTATCTCTTACATCGAAAAATCACAGTTGAAGAGCCACGTAAGCGTTCAGGTCCCGTACAGTGCCATAATTGCCAAGAATATGGCCATACGAAAACTTACTGTAAGTTACCTACAGTGTGAGTTATCTGCGGTGAATTGCATGGTACTGCGAGTTGCACTAAGCGAAAATATCAAGCAGAAAAAAATGTAGTAATTGTGGAGGTAATCACACAGCTAACTATAGAGGGTGCCCTGTATATTCTTTCGTTAAACAGGCTATGGGTCAAAAACCCAAATTAACTCCAGCTCAACCAGTAAACGCGAACTCCGCCACTTTTGCTGAAATGAGCCAACCAGTTACTTCACGTGTATCGTATGCTGATGCTGCTAAGACTAGTTTGATTCCCACGCAAAATGTTCCACCGCAAAATAATTCAAAGATTTCAAACTCAACCCTTAACTTTAGTCGCCTTAAAGCTACTATTGATAATCTGGTGCTAACTATAAACAACTTTGCTACAAATATGACAAGTATGATGCAAGAAATGCTGCAAATGCAGAATACACTGCACCAAACATTAGTTAATAAACCATGAACACGTTAAAAATATGTTTCTGGAACGCAAACGGCATTCGTCAACATAAAAATGAACTTGAGCACTTCCTCATGGAAAAAAATATAGATATAATGTTGGTTTCTGAGACTCATTTGACCTCAAGAAGCTTATTTAAAATAAATGGTTACACTTTATATGATACAAAGTACCCGAGAGGGAGAGCATGCGGTGGATCAGCAATTTTGATTAAGTCAAGACTCAAGCACTATGTCTTTGAGAACTTTAGTGAGGAATATTTGCAAGCAACGAATATTTTCGTAGAAACTTTTTGTGCGAATTTCGTGATATCATCAATTTACTCACCTCCCAGATTTTCAGTTACCGAAGATCAGTATGAGAAGTTCTACAAATCGCTTGGATCTTGTTTCGTGGCAGCTGGTGACTACAATGCAAAACATACGTACTGGGGATCGCGTCTTGTTACACCTAGAGGTCGAGCCTTGTTCAATACAATTTCAAAAATGGGCTTAGATGTCATTTCGAGTGGGGAGCCTACTTACTAGCCTACTGACGTAAGAAAAATTCCAGATGTTATAGATTTTGCCGTCACGAAATATATTCATAGGGACTTAATTCACGTAGGGACTCTCCAGATCTGTCCTCTGATCACTCTCCAACAATAGTTAAAATTTTCAACCCACTAAGGAGTGATTTAACTAACTCATATGTGAAGATGATTAATGGAATCAACTGGCTGGCATTCAAAAAATATCTTCGTAGTCACAGCGTAGAAAACATTCAGCTTAGGTCATGCAATGATATTGAATTCAACATTGCCAATCTTAACGAAAATATTATACAGGCTGCTGAACACTACCTCCTATCCGCAGACCGGCTTTAACAGAATTTATTCTAAGGAAATTGAACGTCTTGTATGTGAAAAAAATGAGAGCTAGAAGATCATGGCAACAACACAGATCACCCCTAAATAAAATCAGACTTAAAGAATGTATTAAACGACTCAAAGAGTCGGAAAAACTGCATTACTGGAAAAGTATTTAGAAGGTCTTGATGTAACGTCCACATCTAATTACTCTTTATGGCGCGCTACTAGAAATTTTAAACGACCCGTTGATCTTAAATCACCACCTAATACTGCGACCGGAGGCTGGGCAAGAAGCGATAGTTAGAAAGGTAACTTATTTTCTGAGCATTTAAAATCTGTATTCACTTCAAATTCATGTACGGGTGCTGCTGATTTACCGAGTGTAGTTTCTCTACCCCCTCGTCCCTTAAGGTTTAAGATGCGTGAAGTACAAAAAGTAATTGCTGAACTCAACCCGAAGAAAGCTCCAGGTATTGATGGCATTCGTAACAAAATGCTCATGAACTTGCCTCATATTGCAATAAGAATCCTGCTATTTATTTTTAATGCTATTTTAAGAATGCAGTATTTTCCACATAACTGGAAACTTACCAAGATCAAAATGATTCCAAAAGTGGGCAAAGATCTTACCAACACTAAGTCATATAGACCTATAAGCTTACTATCTACAATCTCAAAGCTTTTCGAAAAGCTGCTCTTCACTAAATTGTGCAAAATTTTAACTAATAATGGGTGCATCCCGGACCATCAATTTGGCTTTAGAAGTCAGCACAGCATGATTGAACAAACGCATAGACTGGTCCAAGTTGTAAGAAGAACATTTGAAGAAAAGAAGTATTGTTCTGCTCTCTTTATTGATGTTTCTCAGGCGTTTGATAAAGTATGGCACGAAGGCCTAGTTATAAAATTGAAGACATATCTGCCAATAAACATTTAAAAGCTTTAGGAAAGTTATATTATTGATAAAAAAGTTCACTGTTGCGGAAGGAGAGTTCACGAGTGTGCCCGAATCTATATCTTCTGGTGTGCCACAGGGTAGTATTCTGGGTCCTGTCTTGTATTTAATATATACTTGTGATATTCCTGTGAGAAATAATAACCATATTTCTACATTTGCCGATGATACAGCCTGTATGAGTATGCACAAAAACCCTTATGAGGCACCCCGCAATCTCCAGGAACATATAACCCAGTTGGAAATATGGTTGAACTTATGGAGAATTAAAGTCAATGAACAAAAGTGTGTCCATATAACGTTCACCCTAAGAAGAGATACTTGCTCCCCCATTCGAATCAACAATCAAAATATTCCTCAACATTCCCAAGTGAAATACCTTGGTATACACCTTGATTGAAGACTTACATGGAAACATCATATTGACTCTAAGTTAACTCAGATGAAACTTAAGTTAACTCAAATATATTGGTTGATTGGTAGAAACTCAGCACTCAGCATAGACTGCAAACTTTTACTATACAAATCGCTTTTGAAGCCAATATGGTGCTATGGAATTCAGTTATGGGGCACTGCTTCAGCTTCCAATGTCGAGAGAAACCAACGAAGGCAAAACAAAATTTTACAGTTAATAACATCGGCTCCATGGTACATCCAAAATTATATTATACATCGTGATTTAAATATGCCACTATTGACTGAAGAAATTGCAAAGTACGGAGGCAAATAAAAAAACTCGAATCACATCCTAATCCGCTTGCTCGTAATATTTTGAACTTTACTGGACACATCCGCCTAAAAAAGAGGGACACACGGGCTCTTATACCTAACATTCCAGATGGGACTACTTGAAAATACTTTTTTCCTATTTTTTTGATTATCGCTACTAATGTATTATTTATAACTATCACTAAGCTTATATTTGACACTGGTCGGGCCTAATAATTTTTTTTATGCATTTAAGATTTTAATACTTGTTAGTTCATATATGAAGATACAATAAATAAATACATGCATTAAAAAATAAATAAAAACGTTGTCAAGAATAAATGTCTTGAGTCTTGGCTTAAGTAGAATTGCTGCTCAACCGCATGTTCTCCCTCTTGGGTCTTTTGAATTTAAAGCGGCTTTTCGAAGTCAAATGAGTCTCAGAGACCAACATTATAGCAATATTTTTTTCCGTAAGAAAGTGCTCAAGTTCATTTTTATGTTGGCGAATGCCATTTGAGTTCCAGAAACATATTTTTAACATGTTCATAGCTTGTTAACTAATGTCTAAAGCAGTGTATTCTGCATTCACAGCATTTCTTGCTTCTTGATAGTCATATTTGTTATAAAGTTGTTTATAGTTAGCACTTATCAATAGTGGTTTCAAGGCGACTAAACGTAAAGCTGGAATTTGCATTTGTTGAATTATTTGATGGGGAAAATTTTTGAATGGGAATAGAATTTATCTTCACAGCGTCAGAATACGATACATGTGTAGTAATTGGTAGGATAAATTGAGGAGAAGTAGCGAAGTATGTATTTTCTGTTTGAGCTAGGGTTACTTTAGGTTTTTGCCCCATTTTCTGCTTAACTGAAGAGTACACAGAAAATCCTCGGTAGTTAGCAGTGTGATTACCTCCACGATTACTGCACTTTTTTTTCCGTTTTGATTCTTTCGTTTAGTACACCTAGCACTACCGTGTAATTCACCGCAGATAACACAAACTGTACGTAAATTGCAGTAAGTTTTTGTGTGGCCGCGCGAGCGTGACCTTAAAATAAATTATTCGTGCGTGAGTTATTCTTAATAATCACGCACGAATTATCACGCTCTCACGAGATATCATTCCTGAATAGGTGAGTATCAATATACTATACCATTTTGCACATGCTACGATGCAAGACCATTTGCACAAGATTGTATATTGGGCTATTGTTATAATTTTTTCAGGCGTAGTAAACTGGCTCACATGAAATTTAAATATACCAATGTAGAAAAATAAATTTATTTTAATATATTTTTTTGTGATACACAACTACATTTTCCCTAAATTTTGACTTTTTTTTAGAAAAACTATGCGTGCATCCGCATTTATGAAAAGGCACTCTTAAATTTTAGTTAAAAATGTATAAAACTATCTATATAATAAAATCTTATAGTTGAAACTTTCAAAATCTACCGTCACTACTTTTTATAACTGCTTAAACACAAAAAAATATTTTTAAAATTTAATATTTTAGGATATTGTTGAATGTAGGGTATACATACATATGTCCGAAATGCAAAATAAATGGCTCTAAGCACATTCTTAATGCATTGTCTTTAGCGCTATGTAATGAAAAAATTAAACATGTATTAAACGAAGTTTTTTACAAAACTGAAAATAGTAAATATACTTAAAAAACACATGCCTTTTTCAAGGTAGTTTCAAAATTTGGATTTTTTAGCCTTTTCCCGATTTCACAAATGGATATGTTAATAAATTTGTTTCCTATTTTTATTTAAAATTTTGTCAAAAATTAAATGCTGTATTTTAACTTGAAATCCAACAATGAACTAAAAAGTAATATGCAAACTACTAAAAAATATCAAGGCAAAAAAAATTTTTTGGCTCAAGTAAAATATCTTACGAGAAACACATCTTGGGAAATTATTTCTTAAGAATTTCAAGTTTATATCAAAATGCTTTATCCCGTAAAAATAGAATAATTTTTAAAAAAGTTACAAGCCTCAGAATTTTTTTTTGAGTCCCAGGTAGTCAACTGTAGACCACTGTAACTCATGTCCAGCTCAAGCCAAAAGGCTGTCATGACATGTGTTATAAGCCTCTACAGATGTTAGGAGTTTCATATAAATCCAATCAGTAGTTTAGAAGTTCCAGATTTATTGCCATTTACTTTGTAAAAGTCCTCACTGTGCAATGTAAATTTTACATACATACATCATAGCTGCCCACAGAGAAAAATGAGAGTAAATAATAAGCGTATGTGTATTCATTTGTATAAAAAGCCGATTGATGTTCGGCACTCTTGCGCTTCTCTGGGCAGACTGGACATACACACATACATATGTACATTAGACCGTTTCACTTTTTATATTTTTTTTGAAATTTCTTAATGAACATCGATTTTCTGAATCCACTATAAAAACCAAGAATTTTGGTATATAACACTCAAATATTGATGAACCGGAAGTGCTCTCTCAAATCGTTTTTTTTTAAAGAAATATGCCTTTTTGCAAAAAATAAAAAAATCTTGCTTTAGTAATTTGCCTCTAACTCATGCAGTTCTTAACGAATTGGAACTTAATTACATGTATTAGAAAGCTTATTAAATTTCCTAACCCAGCTAAAAAAATTATATATGGTTCATATATTTTTAATATATGAATGTATATAACTATATATGAATATGTATGAATTCATGTATGGAAATGTATGGAATTATGCATTGCAAAACTATCATATATGAACTAATATATGGACTTATATATGAAATGTATTATAATATATGAGCTCATATATGGAAATTTCTTATGAAGATCTTCATATGTGGATCCATATATAGATATAAGATTTAATATATGGAGACATATAAGAATGTATGCATACATGATGCTTCACATAAGATCGTTTTTGCAATCAAAAAAGCTTGGTATTTTATCACTGTTGAATTGTAAATCCATTAGAAAATACATACGGTATGCAAAGTTCATATGCGCACATACTCAACCTTTAAAAAAGAAAAACTTTTGTTACAAAAAAAAAACCTTCTTGTACTATTTTATACATTGTGGCCCCATTTAATATATCAAATAATCAAAAGGATAATCCAGTTATTAATGTTATCGAAAATAACAGAATTCTCTAGATAAAAAACAAAGTTCATATTACTGCAAAAAAATTATATTGAAAATTATTGTTGTTAGCATTAGTTTTTAATCTGATTTCTTAAATGAAATTTTATGTACGAATATGATTTTTGTATTTTTTAAATAATTGATTCACCTTTTGACTTAAAATGATGAATGAAATGACTTTTAGTTCGATTTTCATTATTTGTCTAAACAAATGTTTCATTAAATACAAACTCCCTGTTCGAAATTAAAAAAAAAGTAATTTTAGTAATTTAATTTATTGCACAACAGTGCGATTTTGTGAATCAAGAGAGTATGAATATGAACTTTGCATACTGTAGAGGGAATATTTACGCATACATGTATGAAAATGTATGAATATATATAATCATATATGCCCATATACCCTCATTTTTCGGATCCGAACCATATATGGGCTACCATATATGCTCCATACATATTTTTTTAGCTGGGAAATATCTTTTAAGCAACGTTTCTATTTTGTTCAATGGGTTTTTATTCATAGCATTACCAATTCAGATTTTCAAAGACGAACTTATAATTGTTTTAAAATTTTGCTTACTTTTTCTTATATAAAAATTGAACGAGACAAAATTTTTATACTCTATATATGCAGAATGGTAGTAAATTTTATGATAAGGATTTTGATATAAACAACGGTAGCATTTTGTTAAAACACACTTTAGTTTTAAGCGAAATGCCGAAATTACTGAATTTTTTTGTTTGTCAATTTGCTTCAATTTCATACATAAGTACATTACACAGGTCAACACGATTTCTGAGGTCAGTACTTTGTTAATAAACTTTCATGCATATGATACTGATTTCCAATACCTATAAATTAATTTTTTTGAATTGACTCTGTATCTCGAGATTTTCCGTTATTAACAAAAAAGAGGTTGCTGCATCACATAATTTGCATTTACTTGAGAACCAGCTCTTTGATCAAATAACAAAATACACAGAAGGTTAGAAAACAAATTGACGTCCTTATTAATTTTTTTAACAGTCTTATAGTGTCGGAGATATTCAGAAACTTTTATATAAAAAAAAATAAATTTTTTCAAAAAATTAAGACTATCAGTAGTTGTGAAATCCCGCTCCCACCGCAATTAAAATTGTTAAATTGTGGCTGAAATTGTTAAATTTGGGTAATTAGAATTTGAAAATTGTTAAATTCTTGGAAATTTGTAAAAATTTGATACCTACGAGGGTGGTTCAATAAGACCGTATTATTTTTCGAGGGTTGTTCAACAAGTCCCTCTTATTTTTGTTTACATTAGGAGTTGTTTGTTTACATTAAGTGTATGTCTGTCTGTCTGCCTGACCGTGGAAATTTGTGTGTGGAATATTTTGTGTGAGTGTATTAAGGGGTTTAATAAGATTAATTTTTCCTAATGCCGACGGCAAAACATTATATTTTTTTCAAATGCCGACGGCAATGCATGATAATTTTTCCTAATGCCGACTGCAAAACATGATTATTAATTTTTCCTAACGCCGACGGCAATGCATGATTATTATTATTATTTTTTCAAATGACGATGGGAAAATGATTTTTCCTAATGCCGACGGGAAAACGTGAAAGTTATTTTTTCTAATCCTAATGTAGCTGTTGCTAGACTGTGGGAATTTAAGGCTGAGCGTGATTTGAGTGGGTGGCGTTTTTGCCGTAATATGTAATCATAGGGATTTGTGGGTGTGTCTGTCTGTCTGTAAGAATTCAGGCGAGAGTTTGATTGGCAGGGGGTGGGGTGTATGTGTGTATGTGTGTGTATGTTTGTAGGAATTTCAATGTGTGTATTTCTGTAGGAGCTTAAGGCTGATTGTGATTTATGGGTGTGAGGTGTTCTAGTAATATGTAACCGGGGGAATCTGTGTTTTTGTATGTCTGTAGGAGTTTAAGGCTGACCATGATTTGGTTGGGCAGGTTTGTTGATGTAATATGTAGCCATATGTGGATGTGTATGTCTGTAGGAGTTAAAGGCTGATCGTGATTTGTGGTCGGTGAGGATGTTGCTGAGGTAAATTGGTTATGTGTATGTATGTATATTTTTCTGTAAGAATTTAAGATGATTATGATTTATTAGAGGCTAGGTGTTCTTGTAATATGTAACCGTGAGAATCTATGTGTGTATATGTCTGTAGGAGTTTAAGACTATCTGTAATTTCGGGTAGGTGAGAGTGTTGTGTTGTTGAAACTAATCTTGTATATTGTATATGTATGTATGTATGACAATGGGAATTTGTGTATGTATATCTGGGGGAGAATTTAAGGCTGGTCGTGATTTGTGAAAGGTGGGGTGTTGTTGAAATTTTCTTGGATATTTGTTATATGAATTCTGCTATGTGTGTGTATTTGCGCAGGTATTTATATGTAGGTAGAAATAAATTGTTTTCAATATCGACATTTGGTACTATAAAATACTATCATATATCTGAACTTCTCTAATCCTAATATGTTTTTATGCTTACGATTGCTTTATATTTTCTCAAGCTTAAATTTGTCTCGCGTTAAAGTCTGCCTGTGTGAAATTTGTTTATATTACAGATTTTGTTTACTTAACTACATTTTGGTAATTAGTTTTTGTCTTTTTTTCCTTTTAATCAGAAAAAAATATATATATAATATATATATATATATATATATATATATATATATATATATAATAAATATAATCCTGAAGAAGTTAATCAAAGGTTAACGAAATATCGATATAAAACTAAAAATATATAAAATTTACTGACCTAAAGCTTAAAAAATAGTTTCATTGAACATATAAAAAAGGTCGAAAAATTAGATAAACAATTTTGTTTGTTTGTAATATTCGTTTTTTAGCTGGGGACATGGTAGGGTATTTTAGAAAGTAATTATGTATGCTGGTGAGATATCAATGTTTTGTTTTTGTTGTTGTTGTTGTTTGATTTTATTTTTTTTATGTGTAAAGAGTTTGAAGAAATGAATAAAATATACAATTTATGCGTGTTGTATTTATTCATTCTTTTCACTTCTTTTGTAAAGAAATTGAAGTTTGTGATATTGAGGATTGTCAAATATTGGTTGTTATTTTCACTGCTTGCTGACATTTGTATCTGTCTATTGACTTTTACATTGTGCATATGACTTAATCGTAACTCGTATAAATTTAGAAGTTTTCTATTCTAGCAGCAAGTAAAGCATTGTCTCTACAAGTGTCAAATCCTCAATAATTTCGCTGTTATTAAATATAATAATATTAAATATATATTTATATATATAATAATATTGTATAAACTAAAAAAAAATAAATAAATAAAAAAGAAAATGAATTCTTTAGCTTATGAGTGCAATGTGTGTAAAAAGGTATATAAATACAAAAAATGCTTTTTGGATCACATCCAAAATCATGGTGTAGCAAACCAAGTGGTCATAAGTCGAGACTCAAGTCAAGAACGATCACTACCACGGAATAATACAGGCTTCACTTATCCTCAACAATTGCAATATGATCAACAATATCAGTATCCTTATCAACAATATCCTCATCAAGAACAACAACTACAATATCCTCAACAACAACAGCATCAATATCCTTATCAACAATATCCTAATCAAGAACAACAACAACAAGAACTACAATGTCTTCAACAACAACAACATCAATATCGTCATTAACAATATACTTATCAGCAATATCCTCATCAGCAATATCCTCATCAGCAATATCCTCATCAAGAACAACAACAACCACAACTACAAATGTATTGGCAGCAAAGTGCTACTCCCATGCAATGGTACCCAAATTTGCAGCAACTTCCTACTCCAATACATTGGTATCCAAATACTGACCAACACCAAACACTACAACATCACCCTCAACAACAACAACAACAACAACAACAGCAAGGTTTACAGGATTTTGGAAGTAGCTCAACAAGTAATATCAACATTGATGGAGAGTGTATGAAATATTATGAGATCAGAAAAGCATTTAAAAACAATATTATTTCTTATGGAATACAAAATAAAAAGGATCAACTTCTCTTTGCAGATTTTGTTGTCGAAAATGAATCGACTTTTATAGAGAGGCTTGAATACCATTTGAAGCAACATACTATATTGAAATTTAATATAAGTATAGTTGCAGAATATCTAAAAATTGTGGGCGAAGAATTAGAAGTAATAATAAAAGTACATACAGCAAAAATGAGCTTGTTGACTAGAGCAGATGACGTGAACGAATTTTTCTGTAAGCAGGTCAGAGAAATTCAAAATAAAATGTCTGATTTTCAGGAAAGAGATTCCGGATGGACTCTTGTTCGCATAGTTCGAGCTGAACTAAATATTAGTAAATCTTCTTTAGTAAAAAGAGCTCATTGGATTAGCACCCCGCAGAAGCTTGCTAGTCGTGGTGCTTGCATTAACATTGAAAACAGTGATAATTACTGTTTTAAGTGGGCCTTAATTGCGGCAATGAGTACCTCGGCTATCAATTTTCCGAATCGATGCTCTTCATATAACATTGAAGATATTAGTGCTAATATAATTTCGCTTCAAGATGGAACTACAATTGATTTTTCAAATTTGACATTTCCGATGTCACTAAAATATATTAAGGAATTTGAGGGACAGAATGATGTTAGTGTGAATGTGTTTGGATATGACGACGAGAGTGATGAACTAATTGGACCATTTTATATAACCCAAAATGAGAAGACCAAGCATGTTAACTTATTGCTATTGGAAAACGTGGATGGGCATCGCTATATTTTTATAAAAGATATTTCAAAGTAAGTAATATATTGGAAAGTATTTAAAATTAAATAATACAATACGCGTGTTTGATGTCTTACAGACTACTAAAAAGGCAAACAACGACACATTGTGAATGACTCTTATTTTGCAACAGCTGTCTGCAATACACCCATCTTGAAAATATTATGGAGAAGCATAAAATGGAATGTGGTAAAATAGTTACAGAAGAAGAAGAATCCATACTGCGGTTCAAGAGCCACCATAGAAAAATTGACGTACCTTTTGTTGTATACGCCGATTTTGAATGCGTTTTGCAACAGATAGACTTTAATGTAAGTAGTAAAACTAAATTAAATCAGTCACATGTACCCTGCGCATTCAGCTATTTTATTAAGTGTAAGCATGACAATAAATTGGATAAGCTGAGAATTTATACGGGTAAAGATGCTTCTCAAAAATTTGTTACATTTTTGAATCAAGATTGTCAAGATATATATAACAATTATCTCACAAAAACAATTGAAATGGAGAACTTGACAGATGAAGAAAATGTAACATTTTACAATGCGATAACTTGTCACATATGTGGACAATACTTAAATAATGATCGTGTGAGAGATCATTGTCATATAAGCGGTAAATATCGAGGTGCTGCGCATAACAGATGCAACCTAAGTTATCAAGTACCCAAGTTTATTCCAATTTATTTTCATAACTATTCATCCTATGATTCTCATCTTTTTGTGAAAGAATTAAGTAAGGTTGCGACAAATATAAAAGTCCTTCCGTTAAATAAAGAGTTATATATATATATATATCTCTATCTCAATTTATTAATATGAGTGATGGTACAGATCTTGAACTTAGGTTTCTTGATACAATGCGTTTTATGGCCGATAGTTTGGAATCGTTGGCAAATAATCTTACCGTCAACGATTTTCATACTATTAGAGCACAATTTCAAACAAGCCAAGAATTTAATCTCATAAGGAGGAAAGGAATTTTTCCCTATGATTATCTTGATTCTTTTGAAAAACTTAATGAAACACAACTTCCATCTAGAAAAGATTTCTTTAATAAACTTAATAACAAAGAATGTTCTATTGAAGACTATGCGCATGCGAATGAAGTCTGGACAATTTTTAACTGCAAAACTTTGAAAGATTATATGGAATTGTATTTGAAAACAGATGTGCTTCTCCTAACGGATATTTTTGAAAATTTTAGAAATGTCTGTAAAAAAATTTATAGCTTGGACCCCTGTCAATACTATACTGCTCCGGGGCTATCTTGGGATGCTATGCTTAAGCATACAAACATTGAATTAGAGCTAATAACCGATATCGACATGTACAATTTCTTTAAAAGAGGGATACGAGGTGGAATTGTCCAATGTTGTAAAAGATACTCCAAGGCAAATAATAAGTATTTAGACACTTTTGATAAAAATAAACCTTCCAAATTTCTTATGTATTTAGATGCAAACAATTTTACGGTTGGGCTATGTTTGAAGATCTTCCTTATGGAGGATTCAGATGGTTAAAAAGCGAAGAACTAAATATTAATCCGCAGTTAATAGATGATAATTCAAATGATGGTTATGTATATGAGGTTGATTTAGAATATCCTTCTTATTTACATAACATGCATAACGATCTTCCTTTCTGTGCCGAAAACAAGGAAATTTGAGCATCAAAATAAAAAAAACTAATAACTGATTTTTCGCCAAAACATTCTTATATAATTCATTACAGAGTACTTAAACAATGTCTAGAAAACGGTTTGATTTTGAAAAAAATACATAGAGTTCTAACTTTTAAGCAGTCTCCATGGTTGAAAGATTATATAGACCTTAATACTAAATACAGAGCCGAAGCTAGAAATAACTTTGAAAAAAAAATTTTCAAATTGCTCAACAACGCAGTATATGGGAAAACCATGGAGAATGTGGACAAAAGGAAAGATGTGAGGATTGTTACCAATTGGACTACATTAAACCGAAACCGCTTGGGTGCTCAAAATTGGATATCTAAATCAAATTTTCATAGCTTAGCAATATTTTCAGAAGATATGGTAGCGATTCAATATATTTAGGATTTTGTGTGCTAGAACTTTCTAATGGAAGATGTATAATTTTTATTATAGATACATGCAACCTAAATTCAAGTCAAAATTGAAATTAAATTACATGGACTGACTCATTCATATACACAATACAAACTGAAGACTTTTACGCAGACATTAAAAATGATATAGAACATGAATTTGACACTTCTGACTATCCCGAAACAAATGATTACGGGATTCCACTCGTAAACAAAAAAGTTCTGGGTATGATGAAAGATGAGAATTGTGGAAAGATTATGGAGAATTCGTGGGACTACGGTCTAAAATGTACTCCTTTACTGTACAAAATGGAAATGAAATTAAAAAATCTAAAGGAGTAAAAAAATGTATTTTAGATAAGTATAGCCTAAGTTCATATAGAGATTGTTTATTTAACAGATCAAATGTTTATGATAATATGCTAACTTTTAAGTCTAAGTTGCATGAATTATATACTATGCAAATACATAAAGTAATATTAAGTTATCAAGATGACAAGAGAAAAGTCAAAAGTGATGGTATAAACACATATTCATGGCATCATATTGAAATTGATGAAACAAATCCTGATTATGAACTTGATATGTTATTATTAGAAATAGAAAAATTTCAAGAAGATGAGTAAAATATGTATACAAATTAAAGCTTCTGTAATTTATTTCTCTAATTATAATTATTTAGTTTTAAGTAAAAATCTTTGTGTCTATAGTAAATTATTTTTTATTTAAGAAATATTGTCTAGTTATTCAGTTTTTTTAAATAAAACATACACTAATATGAAAATAAAAAAGCATTAAAAAAACAAATATTTTTGTGTACAGTTTTTTTTTATTTATTATCCATCCTTAAATAAAATTTATGAATTTTCACATCTGTTACAATCTTGTGTTGCATTTTTTCTCCAATCTCATAACAAAGTCGTGTTAATTCAATCTTTACATCCCTTTCGTGTATTCCTTGTATTTCATTGATTTGAAGTTTTGTTTTGTTTAAAGCAGAGCAAGTTGGTATATAATATTCATGAAAGAAATGAAGGATTTGTTTTCTTAGAATGTTGTTCCAACATAAAAGTGATGTAAAAAATACTCGAATTTGAGTTAGTGATCTCCAAGTGTCAGAATCGATTTTTATTTTAAAGTTTCCTTGTATGATAACTAAAAAACAAACACCTCTTTTATATTGAAACTTATATTCAACATCTCTTTCACTTTCATTATCAATTATATTTATAGAATTTAAAAAATCCCGACGATTAAGCATATCATGAATATACTCCTTATAGCACATGAGATGTAACCATTCTTCTCGATCCAGTCCAATGTATTGCTTATTTTTATAATTCAACCATATCATTGGCTTAAAACCAAAGAAAATCCACATGCAATCTTCAATTTCCAATTGAGCAAGTATTCAAACTCAAAAACCAAATCATATATTTGAGGTTTTCGTTCTTGATTGTTGTGAAATATATTCTTTAAAGTACGTTTATCCATCCTCAATGAAAATAATATTTAAACTAATAGTTTTTCGCTCTATTAATCTTTATATATATATACACATATGTATGTATATTAAAAATAAAAAATAAAAAAAATAAAAAACTAAATAAAACCCATACACACATACATATATATTCTATATTTGTTCATTATTTATTTTTGACAAATTTTTATAAGTTTCAATAATCTTAAAACTGGAAAAGTATTTAGAAGGTCTTGATGTAACGTCCGCATCTAATTACTCTTTATGGCGCGCTACTAGAAATCTTAAACGACCCGTTGATATTAAATCACCATTGCGTACTGCGACCGGAGGCTGGGCAAGAAGTGATAGTGAGAAAGGTAACTTATTTTCTGAGCATTTAAAATCTGTATTCACTCCCAATTCATGTACGGGTGCTGCTGATTTACCGTGTGTAGTTTCTCTACCCCCTCGTCCCTTAAGGTTTAAGATGCGTGAAGTACAAAAAGTAATTGCTGAACTCAACCCGAAGAAAGCTCCAGGTATTGATGGAATTAGTAACAAAATGCTCATGAACTTGCCTCATATTGCAATAAGAATCCTGCTATTTACTTTTAATGCTATTTTAAGGATGCAGTATTTTCCACATAACTGGAAACTGGCCAAGATCAAAATGATTCCAAAGGCGGGCAAAGATCTTACCAAGACTGAGTCATATAGGCCTATAAGCTTACTATCTACAATCTCAAAGCTTTTCGAAAAGCTGCTCATGACTAAATTGTCCAAAATTTTAACTGATAATGGGTGCATTCCAGACCATCAATTTGGCTTTAGAAGTCAGCACAGCACGATTGAACAAACGCATAGATTGGTCCAAGTTGTAAGAAGAACATTTGAAGAAAAGAAGTATTGTTCTGCTCTCTTTATTGATGTTTCTCAGGCGTTTGATAAAGTATGGCACGAAGGCCTAGTTTTAAAATTGAAGACATATCTGCCAATAAACATTCAAAAGCTTTTGGAAAGTTATATTATTGATAGGAAGTTCACTGTTGTGGAAGGAGAGTTCACGAGTGTGCCCGAAACTATATCTTCTGGTGTGCCCCAAGGTAGTATTCTGGGTCCTGTCTTGTATTTAATATATACTTGTGATATGCCTGTGAGCAATAATATCCATATTTCTACTTTTGCCGATGATACAGCCTGTATGAGTGTGCACGAAAACCCTTATGAGGCATCCCGCAATCTCCAGGAACATATCACCCAGCTGGAAATATGGCTGAACTTATGGAGAATTAAAGTCAATGAACAAAAGTGTGTCCATATAACGTTCACCCTAAGAAGAGATACTTGCTCCCCCATTCGAATCAACAATCAAAATATTCCTCAACATTCCCAAGTGAAAT
Organism: Tachina grossa; assembly: GCA_949987645.1. Classification (NCBI taxonomy): domain Eukaryota; kingdom Metazoa; phylum Arthropoda; class Insecta; order Diptera; family Tachinidae; genus Tachina; species Tachina grossa. Next base: position 50,530,008 of record OX465277.1, on the reverse strand, counting down.
ACCTTGGTATACACCTCGATCGAAGACTTACATGGAAACATCATATTGACTCTAAGTTAACTCAGATGAAACTTAAGTTAACTCAAATATATTGGTTGATTGGCAGAAACTCAACACTCAGCCTAGACTGCAAACTTTTATTATACAAGTCGCTTTTGAAGCCAATATGGCGCTACGGAATTCAGTTATGGGGCACTGCTTCAGCTTCCAATGTTGAGAGAATCCAACGAAGACAAAACAAAATTTTACGGTTAATAACATCGGCTCCATGGTACATCCAAAATTCTATTATACATCGAGATTTAAATATGCCACTAGTGACTGAAGAAATTGAAAACTACGCAGGCAAATATTTAACAAAACTCGAATCACATCCTAATCCGCTTGCTCGTAATATTTTGAACTTTACTGGACACGTCCGCTTAAAAAAGAGGGACACACGGGCTCTTATACCTAACACTCCAGATGGGACTACTTGAAAATACTTTCCCCCCTTTTTTTTTTTGATTATCACTACTAATGTATTATTTATAACTATCACTAAGTTTATGTCCGACACTGGTCGGGCCTAATAATTTTTTTTATAGATTTAAGATTTGAATACTTATTGTTAGTTCATATATGAAGATACAATAAATTAATACATGCATTAAAAAAAAAAAAAAAAAAATATGGAACATGGTGCATCGACATGTGTCTGGCCCTTCCTCGCGTCCTTCGCTATACCAGGGGCAGCTGGCAAAATGCCCACTATCAGAGGCTTCTTGCTCTATAATTCCATAGTCCTCATTTTCAGTGAGCATGGAGACGAAAAAATGTATGGTTTCTTTATGCTCATAGAGCAATAAGTCCTCATAAGAATTAAGAAACTCAAATAACCGCTCACGTACTTGGCTCATTTTTTTAATTGTTATTTTAATTTTCTTTTTTTAAAGAATACTTTTTTCTTAAATACTATTTTTATACTAGTACTCTTGAAAGTTTTACATTCTTATTTATAGTAAAATATTCTTGTAAAATTAAAATTTTACAAATACTTTTGAGTGCTTTTTGAAATATTTTGTTTCACTTACACTTTAGAACATTAATATAACTATCTCTCTGATCTTTGTTTTGAAATTTTATGTTTCAGTTACGTTTTAGAACGTCAATATAACTATCTCTTTCACTACAATTCTATCAGTGACAAAACAAACATTTACATAAAAAATAATTACAATATGAGAAAAAGAGATAGCTACGTTACTGATCTTTGTTTTTTAGATTTTTTTTATTTTTGCATATTTAAAGATTGGTAGAAATTTTTAATACATCAGTTTACAAAAGCAGATTGAGTAATCTGTCAAAAAGAGAAGAAGAAAAAAACATAAGAAATACATAGAAAAAAATTAAATTTAGTTAATATTCTGATAATGAATCCTCCCGATTTGATAACAAAGTTCAACAATTTAAATAAAAAAACATTAATCCATATAAAAGAGCTAAAGGACTCAACTAAATATACAGTTAAAAATGCTAAACGGGTGACAAGTAAATACGGCACCACAATTCAAATTGAACTGGAAAATAACATAATGTTCTTACCAAATCGGTACAACACGCTATCGGATGATGATATAATAGAACTAGCATCTGGGATATATTGCATATGTAAGCAAGGGGACAGCGGCTTAAAGTTGGATACTGCTGCTGAAATAAATATATTTTTAACAAATGCTCAATACCCACAGTGGGAATAATATGTAGAAAGTATATTTTATAAACTTTTTTTTTTATTAATAAAACAAAAAAAATTTAAAATTGTTTGTGTGTGTGTGTTATTTATTTATTCTTTTCACTTATTTTGTAAAGAAATTGAAGACATAAATGTCCACATTTATATGAATCGTAATCTTGATATTGATTGTAATTATATTTTATATTTTTACCTAAATTTTTAACTAATTCTAATGGAGGTTGTAAATTTCCAAAACTGTCGAAATATTCCTTATGTTAATTGTTTTTATAATATGCTACCCAATGGGTTCCAGGTCCTCTTGATAAATCCAAATTATTGATTCCGCATTCTCTTTTTCTCGATCGTTTTGGTAGTGTATCCAACATGAAAACTCCTCTAAAGTATGGAATGTTTGTTGACAAGTTTCTCAAATCAGCACCAGATAGGGGTTTATTGGGTAGCATTACGAAAAAATTTGGTTTTTTGTTTTTCTTGACAAACCAATCCATATCCTTTCTTATATGGTTTAAGGTAAAAACCTTTCCCCATTGCTACTGCTTCCATTGTTTCATTATGTCTAGTTGCTTCATCAAGTTGTTGTTTGGCATTCTTTGCAGCATTTATTGCTTTTGCTATAGCTGCTCCGCCAGGAGAAAGACTACCAATTGCACTCAGAGCAGTACGAATAGGTACCAAAGGTAAGAAGCCACCAATCTTTGGAACATTAATTACGCGTTGTATTACAACTTGCGATTTCTTCCCCCTTAACGACTTGTTGATAATCTTACGTGCAATCCTAATTGCAGAGTTAATGTCTTGAGGTTTTTCCTTCTTCTTTATTTTTGTTACAGTTTTAATTGATGTACTGAACAGCTTTTTTCCATTTTATTCACTTTTTTTGCAACCTTCTTCTTCAATCCCATACCAAATTTTCTTTTGGCTTTCATTGCGTTAGTAACCATGTACGCAAACGATTTTTCTGCAAGACTGCTATCTTTTGAAATAACTCGTTCCCAAGCTTTATTTTCAAGAATTTTATCAGCTTGATGTCTACTATTTAAATCATTTGTTTTGGAATAAGCAATATCGTGATTTTTACATGCAGCGTCTAATAAATTAATTCCGTTGTCACCGCGATCTAAACGTTTTTGTAATTTTGTTCCGGGTCCACAAAACTGAATTCCAGGAAGGTGTAATTCAACAGGCAGAGAGTTAATTACTTTATTCACTAAACTTTTTCCAACGGCTGGTTTTTTATAACTAAACGTTTTGTTATAATGTATAAGCATATTATTTTATTTTTTCTTCTATTATAGAAGTAACATTTATGAAATGCAATTAGTTATAAGAATGCAATTAGTAAAACAACATAAAAATATTGTGATTCGCAATATTGATGCTTCAACGAAAATCAGATCTAAAATAAAACATAGCGCTCTCTTACCAAATTCGATTCGTGCTCTAATAGTTGGACCATCAAATTGTGGAAAGACTAATGTTATGATTAGCTTGCTAGAAAGTCCTAATGGACTTAAGTTTGAAAACATCTATTTATACTCAAAATCCCTTTATCAACCAAAATATGAATACTTAAAGCGATTAATTTCACCAATTAAAGGGATGGGATATTACACATTTACAGATAATGAAAAAGTTATTCCTCCTGACGAGGCGAAAACTAATTCTATTATGATCTTTGATGATGTTGCATGCGAGAAGCAAAATAATATACGAGCATATTTTTGCTTGGGACGACATAAGGATGTTGATTCATTCTACTTGTTCCAAACTTACACAAGAATCCCCAAGCACTTAATAAGAGACAATGCAAATGTTATTATAATGTTTAAACAAGATGAGACAAATATGAAGCGCGTTTATAGTGATCATGTTGCCAGCGATATGAGTGATGAAAAGTTTCATGAAATTTGTCGAGAGTGTTGGAAGGATAAATATGGATTTTTGATGATAAGCAAAGATAATGACTTAAACAATGGTCGCTATAGAAAGCAATTCGACTATTTTATAACGATATAAATTACTCTACATAAAAGTAAAACATTAGTACCTAATTTGGCCTTGCGCATAGTACATCTACTTATTTCCTAAAGTATTTACCATACCTGATCTGAAAGCTCACATGTTACCTGATCTAATAGCGGATACCTGATCTGATACCCCAATACCTGATCTGATAGCTGATCTTATACCTGATCTGATACCTGATCTGATAAGTGATACCTGATCGGATAGCTGATCTGATACCTGATACCTGATGTGATAGCTGATCTGATAGCTGATCTGATAGCTGATCTTATACCTGATCTGATACCTGATCTGATAAGTGATACCTGATCGGATAGCTGATTTGATACCTGATACCTGATCTGATAGCTGATCTGATAGCTGATCTAATACCTGATCTGATAAGTGATACCTGATCTGATAGCTGATACCTGATCTGGTGTCTAATAGTTGAAAATGGATGAAAAAGTTTTAAAAGAGCTAATAAAGACAAGAAATGTTTTAAAGAAAAAATTTCGTAGTATAAAAGTTGATGAAGCAGATACACATGAGCAATTCAAAGACACATTTAAACCAATAATATAACCATTAACAGAATTTGTGAACAGTTCTAAAAATAATAAAAAAAGTATTAAATCAGAAAGAGATGAATTTAAAACGAAAGTTTATAAAAATTCAAATTTTCCATTCAACGAACAATCAGTTAAGTTAGAGACAAGTACTCCAAAGAAACTTGTTGAAGAAACGTTATGCAATAAAAATATCTCACTTAGTAATCGAAACGCAAACAAGGTTGATAATGTTGATACTGATGATGATGATGATGACAACGATGATTTTTACTCTCAATCGGAAACTCTAGAATATTCAGATAATAATAATAAGAGTTATACTGAACTAGCACTCTTGGAAGGAAGAAACGAATTAGATACTCTATACGGTCCACATAAAGGTTTTAATAATGAATGGAAGTTTGGCAATAGTAGTATTAAACTTACTGAAGATAAAATAGTGATTGGAAATCAAATATGGACTTTTACACCAGGTTTATTTTCCTTACTGACGAAAAGGATTTCCGCAAAATGGTTGCTGAATTTGAAAAAATAAAAGAAGCTTCTACACATACCAGCTTAAGAGCGCTAAAGGCATGCAGGTCGTATTGAAGGGCATAGATTCTTATGTTGTTCCCGAAGAAATAAAAGATGCACTCGTCCTCCAGGGGTTTAAGGTAAAAAATGTGTCCAATATAATAAACAGAGAGAAGATTCCCCAACCCCAATTTCGTGTTGAACTTGAGCCTAATGATATAAAATTGAAAAAAAAAATGAGACGCATCCAATTTATAATTTGAAATACCTCTTGTACCGAAAAATCACAGTTGAAGAGCCACATAAGCGTTCAGGTCCTGTACAGTGCCATAATTGCCAAGAATATGGCCATACAAAAACATACTGCATTTTACCCTCTGTTTGTGTTGTGTGCGGCGAATTACACGGCACAGCTAGTTGCAATAAGCCAAAAGATCAAAGTGATAAAAAATGCAGTAATTGTGGAGGTAATCACACCGCTAACTACAGAGGTTGTCCTGTGTACTCTTTCGTAAAGAAGACTATGGTGCAAAAACCTAAATTAGCTCCAGCTCAATCAGCAAACGCTTACTCTGCCACTTTTGCGCAAATGAGCCAACCAGTTACTTCCCGTGTATCGTATGCAGATGCTGCTAAGACAAATTCAATTCCCACACAAAATGTTTCCCCGCCAAATAATTCAAAAAATACTGACACAAGCTTTAATTTTAATCGCCTTGAAGCTACTATTGAAAATCTGGTGCAAACTATAAACAATTTTACAACAAATATGACTAGCATGATGCAAGAAATGCTGCGAATGCAGAATACTCTGCTTCAAGCATTAATTAATAAGCCATGAACACGTTAACAATATTTTTCTGGAACGCAAACGGCATTCGCCAACATAAAAATGAACTTGAGCACTTCCTCACGGAAAAAATTTTTGATGTAATGTTAGTATGTGAGACTCATTTGACTTCGAGAAGTCTTTTTAAAATTTATGGCTACACTTTATATGATACAAAGGACCCTAGAGGAAGGGCTTGCGATGGATCAGCAATTCTAATAAAGTCAAGACTCAAGCACTATGTTCTTGATAGCATTTGTGAAAAACATCTACAAACAACAAATATTGGCATTGAAAGTTTTTGTACAAATTTTGTTATATCATCAATTTACTCCCCTCCCAGATTTTCAATCACTGAGAATCAATATGAGGATTTCTTCAAATCTCTTGGACCTTGTTTTGTAGCAGCTGGCGACTACAATGCTAAGCATACGTTCTGGGGTTCGCGTCTTATTACCCCCTGAAGTCGAGCATTGTTCAACACTATTTCAAAAATGGGCTTGGATGTCATTTCGAGTGGGGAGCCCACTTATTGGCCTACTGACATACAAAAAATTCCGGATGTTATAGATTTTGGCGTCATAAAATATATCTCTAGGGATTTACTTCAAGTTCAAGCTTCTCTTGATCTTTCGTCCGATCACTCTCCGACGATCATTACAATTTGTAGTCCCTTAAGAAGTAACTTACCTGACCCATATGTGAAGATGATCAATCGTGTTAATTGGCTGGTGTTCACAACATATCTCAGTAGTCATTGTACGGAAAACATTACGCTTAGAACATCCGATGATATTGAATCTAACATTGCCAATCTCAGCGAGAATATTAAACAGGTTGCTGAACATGCCATTATCTCCCATCCGCAGACTGGGTTTAATAAAATTTATTCTACAGACATTGAACGTCTCGTACGTGAAAAAAGAAGAGCTAGAAGGGAATGGCAACAGCACAGATCACCACAAAATAAAATCAGATTTAAAGAGTGCACTAAACGACTCCAAGAGTTGCTTGCGTCTGAAAAAACTGCATCGCTTAAAAATTATCTGGAAGGTCTTGCTGTCACACCAGCGTCTAATTACTCTTTGTGGCGCGCTGCTAGAAAGCTTAAAACACCCATTGAGTATAAGCCACCTCTACGCACATCTAGCGGAAGTTGGGCAAGAAGCGATACTGAAAAAGGTAAAATATTTGCTGAGCACTTAAAATCCGTTTTTACGCCATACATATACACTGGTTTTGCTGATTTGCCGAATGTAGTCGCTCTACTCCCTCAACACATAAAGTTTAAGACGCGTGATTTACAAAAATTAATTGCCGAACTCAACCCGAAGAAAGCTCCGGGTATTGATGGAATTAGTAACCAGATGCTTATGAACTTGCCTCGTATTGCAATGAGAATCCTATTATTCATATTTAATGCCATTTTACGACTGGAGTATTATCCACACAGCTGGAAGCTTGCCAAGGTTAAAATGATTCCAAAGCCGGGCAAAGATCTCACCAAGGCTGAGTCATATAGGCCAATAAGTCTACTATCAACTATGTCAAAGCTTTTCGAAAAACTGCTCAAAACAAAATTGTCCCCAATTCTAATTAGTAGTGGGTGCATACCAGACCATCAATTTGGTTTTAGAAGTCAGCATAGCACCATTGAACAAACTCATAGATGGGTTCAATTTATAAGAAGAACTTTTGAGGAAAAAAAGTATTTTTCTGCGCTCTTTATTGACGTTTCCCAGGCATTTGATAAAGTGTGGCATGAAGGCCTAATTTTAAAATTGAAGACTTACTTACCAATAAACATTTTAAATATTTTGGAAAATTACATTATTTCCCGTAAGTTCACTGTTGTGGAAGGAGACTTTGCGAGTAGGCCTGAAACTATTTCATCCGGTGTGCCACAGGGGAGCATACTGGGACCAGTTTTATACTTGATTTATACTTGCGATATGCCTGTGAGCAGTAGTATCCATACTTCCACATTTGCCGACGATACAGCCTGCCTTAGTATGCACGAAAACCCTGATGAGGCATCCCGCAAACTCCAGGAACACGTTAGCCAGATGGAGCTTTGGTTAAACTTATGGAGAATAAAAGTCAATGAACAAAAGTTTGTCCATATAACGTTCACCCTAAGAAGAGATACTTGCTCCCCCATTCGGATTAACAATCAAGTTGTTCCTCAACATTCACATGTGAAATATCTTGGTTTACACCTTGATCGACGACTTACATGGAAACATCACATTGACTCTAAGTTAACCCAAATGAAACTTAAATTAACTCAGGTACATTGGCTGATTGGTAGAAATTCAACACTCAAATGAAACTTAAATTAACTCAGGTACATTGGCTGATCAGTAGAAATTCAACACTTAGCCTAGACTGCAAACTTTTAATATACAAGTCGCTTTTAAAGCCAATATGGTGTTACGGAATTCAACTATGGGGCACTGCTTCAGCTTCAAATGTAGAGAAAATTCAACGAAGGCAAAATAAAATTTTACGCATGATAACATCGGCTCCATGGTACATCAAAAATTCAAATATACATCGCGATTTGAATATGCCACTAGTGACTGAAGAAATTGTAAAATACGCAGGCAAATATCTAACAAAACTCGAGTCACATCCTAATCCGCTTGCTCGTAATATTTTGAACTTTACTGGGCACATCCGCTTAAAAAAGAGAGATACACGGGCTCTAATATTCAACACTCTAGATGATGAAGCTGCTTGAAAACACTTTTTTGTTTTTGTTGCTTATCACTACTTATGTATTATTAATAACTATCACTAAGCTTATGTCCGACATTGGTCGGGCCTAATAATTTTTTTTATAGATTTAAGATTTGAATACTTATTGTTAGTTCATATTTGAAGATACAATAAATAAAAAAAACATGCATTAAAAAATAAATAAAAAAATCACTACATGCAATAAAAAGTCCTTACAAGGGTAAGGGTTTGATAAAACTAAACCCATTCAAAGCTTACTATATATACTAGGATGATCCTAATGAGTTAGTAGATCACCTTAGGCTATTGCTATCATCACAAGCTGCAGGTCATACTAATCACAATAACGAAATTGTCTCAATTATCGAAGAATTATATGAAGCAAAAATTATAGAATAATATTTATCTACATAAATCATGTCCATCACTATCTTAATGATACAAGTGGTACAGTTTTTGTGAAAAATGTTCCTAAGCTGCTGGGCTTCGTTATGGATACAACTAATAACATTGACGTTCAAAACAAAAGAATCAAAAATGTGGGAAAAGCTTTGGAGGAAAACGACGTTGTTAATAAATTGTTTCTGCAAAGTCAAATTGAAGAGGTACGAGATGAAATCAACATAAGTTTAAGTCAGAAACTCAACGAAATTCAGGAAACAATCTCAAGTATGAAATTATTCTTTGAAAAAGAAATTAAAAAGATAAATGAGTTAATTTATGGGTATGTAAGAAATATGATGGTCGACAGTATTTAAATGAACTCAAACTGAACTCAACTTATCCCATCAAATTCTAAATACGTTAAATAATGACTTCAAAAAGAAATTTGATAAATGAACTACATAAGCAAGCACGAAAACATTTTCCACGTCGAAGAGTTGTTATGAAAGGAATAGATGATCTTTGGCAAGCTGATTTAGTTGAAATGGGGAACTATTCTACAGACAATAGAGATTATCGATTTTTGCTGACTGTAATTGATACATTTTCAAAATTTGCTTGGGCAGTACCCTTGAAAAGAAAGACTGCATTGGAAACAACCCAGGCTATGCAGAATATTTTTCAACTGGGACGAATACCAAAAAACTTGCAAAAGAAAGATGGTAAAGAGTTTTTCAATAAACACTTTGGAAAATTGATGAATAAATACAACATTAATCACTACTCAACATATAGCAGAATGAAAGCATCAATAGTAGAACGATTTAACAGAACATTAAAAGGAATGATGTGGAAAGAGTTTAGCTTTAATGGGTCTTATAACTGGCTCGACATTTACAAAGACTTGATTAATACATATAATAAAAAAATCATCGCACCATCAAAATGCCACCGATTCAAGTTAACTATAAAAATGAGAAAAAATTATTAAACACGGTATATAACCGCTTAAAACTATTCAAATTATCAAAGTTCAATGTGGGAGATCATGTGCGCATAAGTGAATATAAACATGTTTTTGAAAAAGGATATACACCAAATTGGACCACAGAAATTTTTACGATTAAAAGAGTTCAAAATACACATCCAGCTACATAAATATTAGAAGACTATCGTGGTAACCCTATTAAAGGTGGATTCTATGGTGAAGAACTTTCAAAAACCAGATATCCAAATACATATCTAGTTGAAAAAGTTCTTAAAACTAAAGGCGAGAAGGCATATGTTAAATGGTTAGGATTTACCAATCAACATAATTCTTGGATCAATAAAAATTAAATATTGTAGTTAAGTGTATATATAAGTCTATATTTGTATCTAATATATTTAAATAAAATATACTTCCTTTTTATACAAAGTGCTGTGTTTAATTTCAGTTATTTGTAATCAGACAATCATAATGTCAATAACACTTACTCTTAGCTCAAACTCATCTGAGTTATCTGCTAATTACTTTCCTCCTATTCGTTTGGATGGTGAATATGAATGTTTTCTAAATGATTTTCATTCATATAATAGCATTCCCAATGTAGATGATTATAACAATATATTTCATATTGGTGAACATGTAATTAAAATACCAATAGGATCTTATGTGAATCTTAAGTGAATGATATAGTTGATTATATTAAACATAACTGTAAGCAGTATTGTCCGGAAAATAAAATTGATATAGAAGCTAATAACAATACAATACAAGTTAGAGTTAATAGCTCTAAGGATCCCATATACTTTAACAAAGATAATACAATTGGAAAACTTTTTGGATTCAATAAGAAAATTATAGCTCCTAACCAAGACCATTACTCAGATCAATATTTTCATCGTGAATATCTTGCGTGTTGAATGTAGTATAGTGGTTAACACATATACGAATAACTCACAAGCACACACATTACATGAATTTGCGATCAATGTCCCCCAGGGTATAAAATTGTTGAGATTCCTCGAAATCTTATCTATTTGCCAGTTAACTGCCGAGAGATAAGTTCTCTTACTCTACGCATAGTTGATCAGAACGGTGATTTAATTAATTTCCGAAGAGAGGAAATTACAACACGAATACATTTGAGATCTAGCAAATAATGATAATATACAACGTCAAGCAATCTAAGGATAAAATTGGATACACTCATAAAACACTATTGCAAACCAAACCACAATTAAAGCGATCATTACACAAAAAACATTTGACGCAAGAAAATAAAAAATTTTTGAAGTCTCTCAATTTAAAGTTGACAAAGAAATGAGTTACATACTAGATGTTCTAGAAAAACCTCAATCAGACGAGAGTATAATTAAAAAGGACTATCACACATATACACCATACCTACAATCCTTCAACAATAACGATGAGATTCGAATTTCAATACAAAATCAAGACTTATATGTGCCACCCAGCGAAAGCTACATATGTGTTGAGGGAAGTGTTGTAGATGATAATGACAGCAAAATATCTTCGTTTTTAAATCTAAAATTAAAAAATAACTTTGTGGCACATCTCTTTGACGAAATTCGATATGAACTTAATGGCATAGAAATTGATCATACAAGACATTTAGCGATTACAAGCAGCCTAAAAAATTTTGTTTCCTTATCACCAACAGAAAGTGTTGGCTTGTACAATGCAGGATGGAACAAACTCGATGATTTGGATATTTCAAATGGACACTGAAACTATTTTTAGGTTTCGCTGAAGACTATAATAAATTTATACTCAGCGGTAAACATGAATTGGTTCTCTTACGTAGTAAGAACGATGAAAAACTCGTATACTCAACTGTTGCTACTGACAAACCAAAAATTAGTATCTCAAACATCTCATGGAGTATTCCGCATGTACAATTATCCGATCTGAGCAAATTGAATATGATTAAAATTATTAACAGTGGTGCTTCTATACCAATGGCTTTTCGCAGTTTGGATTGTTACATTAATCCTCAACTAAATACAAGAACTAGCTATATATGGAATGTTAAATTGGCTGCAAATAGAGAACGAGCCCGTTTTGTGTTGATTGCTTTTCAAAAAGAAAATAAGTTTGTTCACTGTAATTTAAACAATTTAAAAGTACATTTAAATTCCGAATGGTACCCATATGATGATCTAAATATAAAATTTAAAAATGATCGGTATGCCATTCTATATGATATGTATCTACGGTTTCAACAAAGCTACTACATGAGAGAATCACAACCGATTATAACTGCTCAAGAATTTAAAAATAGTGTGCCGATAGTGGTAGTAGATGTCAGTCACCAAAACGAAGCCCTCTCTAACGGTCCTGTTGATATAAAAATTGAAATTGAAACAGACTCCAATATACCTACCGATACATCAGCTTTTGGCATACTCATCCACGACCGCATAATAGAATACATACCCTTAAAAGGTCAAGTTCGTAAGATAATGTAAATAAAAAATAATAAAATAAGATGATTGGGGATAAAGTTTTCATCGATATGCAAGGATTTAAATCTAATTCAAACATCTTCATTGCAAAAGAAATAGCAATTGTTTTTAACAATAAGGAGCACATGAATTCTATTATTAAACCACCGTTTAACTTCAAAAGATTATCAATAGCAAAATAAAGAGAAGCGAATTGGCTAACAAGAAACTTTCATCATCTGAATTGGAATGACGGATCAATATCATTTAAGAGTGTTGTAAAATTTTTAAAATCCAATTTAAAACATTATTCAATCTATATTGAAAAACTACTTCAAATTAGAGTTTTCAACATCGAGGATATTGGCTGCATCAACTTTAAACAAATACAACTTAAATATCCGGAATATTTTTACTGCAGCTATCACAATTATGGAGTTTCTGCCTTAAGAAGTCAAGAAAATAACTAAAAAGTATATTTTATTTTTTTATTCTTACATTGTCACAACATATATTTACGATATTTTTTTAAATAAATATGTAGATTAAAATTATAAAAAAATTTTGTTCAATCATTTATTTATATGTATATGGTATGTACAAAAACACAGAGAGAAATGTCAGCAAGCCGTGAAAATAACAACCAATCTTTGACAATCCTCAATATCACAAACTTCAATTTCTTTACAAAAGAAGTGAAAAGAATGAATAAATACAACACGCATAAATTGTATATTTTATTAATTTCTTCAAACTCTTTACACATAAAAAAAATCAAACAACAACAACAACAAAAGCAAAACATTGATATCTCACCAGCATACATAATTACTTTCTAAAATACCCTTCCATGTCCCCAGCTGTAAGGGATTCACATCCCTGAATTGAATTCGCCTTGAAAATCAACACTGTATCAAAAGTGTATGATTCCGAACGCCTCCGATAGATAAATCAAGTTTAGATAAGTAGAGATAACGAAAGAAGAGGCAATTAATAAAGTATCCGAAACAACGAAAAGATGTGTTTTATTAAATGGCGATCCTGCCAGGAGAAGAATGTACAACATAACAAAGATCAACAAAAATAGAATCAGCGCAACGACAACAACAATATAGTAACAACACCACCAACAATACCAGCAACGCTTCACATGCCCTGCATTCTCTAAGATGCCGTAAGGAAAAAAAAACCTTATTGTAAATATGTATTATAATTAGTTTTCCATTGAATTTGACATAAACTCTTTCTATTATTACCTTAAATATTCTACATAATAATTACTAATTTTATAAATCTTATAAAATATCTACTTATATTTGAGGCATTAATAAATAATAGTAATAATGGGAATTAACTTTATTAATTATCCCTAAATCAATCAATCAAAATAATAAATGATAAAACAAAAAGACATATTAACTAAAAGTTCATTTAAAAATGTTTTATTCTATAAAGAAAGGTATTACAAGATTATAAAAATGCAATCCTTTTAATTTACTCGTTTTTTTATCAACATCTATAAATTAAACAGCAAAAGTAATAAGAAGATTAAAATCAAAACAAAACTATGAAATTGAATACGAAATGTATACAGAAAACAAAACTCTACACTATTGAAGAAGAAGAAGATTATGGGAAGTAATCAAAACAAGGCAACTTCAAAGAGACATTTTTAAGTGATTTAAAAATATAAAAGAAGAAGAATAACTACATTTTTTTTTTACTCAAAAATATGAAATTAAAAATTTATTGATTTGAAATTTACAATGCATTTAATCAGTTTTACCAAATTTGATGAAGTCAATTTGTGTTAAACTTTACATTTTATAAAGAGTATAAACAAGTTTTTCTAATTGTTCCAATGGAAATTTATATATTTAAATTCGGGAAAATAGGTTGTTATTTAAAATAAATTAAAAACAATTGACACATATGACACATGTCTGAATTCGATAGTGAAAAATTTTCTGAATTGATCAAAATTTTTTACAACGTTAAAAAACGAATTTTACAAAACCGGCCAGTTTCTACTAAAGAAATTAAAATAACTGAATACGTAGACTTATTAACTGCAACTTATAATTCAATATTGCAATACGCGGAAACAAATACTGAGAATTTATCTAGTATTGCGAAAACACGAATTTTTTCTAAAATAAGACATTGTCGCGAACTTTTAGTGAGATGCTTTGGTAAACTTAATTGTAAAATAAAAGTTCCGGAAAGCATAGAGTTGTTTGAGTTGGTAAAAAAAGACGTGCTAACGGATAGTGAAAGCGATTCAGAATACAGTGAGTCAGAACTAGAATCAAATAGTGATAAAAAGAATAGCGTAGATATTGAATGCAACATGGCGATGACTGAACAAAAAAAGGCATACATTAGTATGTGCTCGTCGATTCTGAGAGAAAACTATGATGGTAATCCATTGGCCTTAGATTCCTTTTTAGATAAAATAAGTTTAATCGAAGACCTCACAGAGGAAAACCTAAAAACTACTTTGATACGTTTTATCAAATCAAAACTAGAGGGAAAAGCTAGGGAAGCATTGCCAGAAAATATTACCGCAGTAAATGATATTAAAACCGCTTTGAAAAATAGAATTAAACCAGATAGTTCAAAAGTTATTGCTGGTAAAATAACAGCTTTAAACGTTAAAAATAACAATTATTCAGAATTTTCTAAACAGGCAGAAGAGCTTGCGGATGCATTTGAGCGTTCATTGGTGATTGAAGGAATATCAAAAAATAAAGCACATGAAATGGCAGTTGAACAAACTGTAAGTATGTGTCGGTTGAATGCCAAGTCTGATTTAGTAAAATCAATACTGGCATCATCAGTATTTTCAGATCCCAAAGAGGTAGTGGCAAAGCTAGTTGTTGAACAGGCAACAGAAAGTAAAGAACGCCAGGTTCTTACTTTCCGAACGAATAACCGCAATTTCAAACTTAATTCAATTCAAGCAAATAATTTTACTCAGTACCGTAATAATCATAGCTATCGTGCTAGCAATCGTGGAAATTTTAGAGGTAGGAATTCTTACCCCACAAATAATAGCAATATTAGAAATTCTAATAATTTTCAATATAATTATCGTGGTAATAGCAGACCAAATTTTTCTCGAGGATCCAATAATAGCAGAGTGTCAGTTAGGCCTTTAAACGTGGAGGCCCCTCAACAAACGCTGCTGTTGGGGGAGGAAACTTTAATTTAGACGAACCAAAACCTTTTAAATCAATTTATAGTTTAAACCCTACCTATGCAGACTTTATTCAATTGAATTTATTTGGCAGAAATAGTCCATGTACTTTTCTAGTAGATTCTCAAGCAGACATTTCGTTAGTCAAAGTCTCATGTTTGAGCTCAAGTAGTACACTAAATGAGAGGGAAAAAATCAGTATAACTGGTATAACCACATTTGCCGTACCGACATTGGGAACCATTTACACACATATAAATATTTCAAATTTTTCAATTCCACAAATTTTTCACGAAGTTAATGATGACTTCAACATTCCTTCAAACGGGATACTGGGAAAAGATTTTCTTAAGAACAACAAATATAAAATTGATTATGAATCCATGATATTATCTCTTTTTATTCAAGATACTAGATTTAAACTACCAATACTACAGGGTACAAGTGGTTACTCATGCATAATTCCACCTAGATGTGAAGTTTACAGAATTTTCAATTTCAATAACATCACAGAATCAATGTTCATAAATTCACAAGAAGTTTCAAATGGAGTATTTATAGGGAAAGGCATAATAGATTCGGAGAATCCTGTATTACGTGTGGTCAATAACACAGATGAAATAAAATATATTAAAAATTATAGGATTAAAGCGGAAAAGCTACAAAATTTCTATATATATTCTATCAATGAAACTAAAGCCGATTGCGAACGTACTTCAAAACTTAAAAATGTGCTGCAAGAACAAATGCCAGATAATGTAAAAAAAGATTTGTTACCAATTTGTGAGCAATTTTCAGATATTTTTGCATTGGGAGATGACAAAATGACGTTCACAAACTTCTATGGACAAAAGCTAAGGTTGACTGATTCCACACCTGTCTACATTAAGAATTACCGACTAGCACACACGCAAAAAGATGAGATAAAACGACAAGTTAAAAATTTATTGGATAATGACTTGATAGAACCAAGTAATTCTAACTATAATAGTCCGTTAATACTAGTTCAAAAAAAAAGTTTACATGATAAAAAATCGTATAGAATGTGTGTCGATTATCGAGCCTTAAACAAAAAGTTAATAGCCGATAAATTTCCATTGCCTAGAATAGACGATATTTCAGACAACCTTGGTCGTGCAAAATATTTTTCAGTCATAGATTTATATTCAGGTTTTCATCAAATACCTTTACACCCGGATTCTCGCGACATTACATCTTTTAGTACCGATATCGGATCATACCGTTAGAAAGTTTTGCCCTTCGGACTTAACATCGCTCCAAATTCTTTTTCCAGGATGATGTCCATTGCCTTTTCGGGTCTTGCACCAAACAAAGCTTTTCTTTATATTGATGATATTATAATTATCGGATGTAGCAAACAACATCATATTCAAAATTTGAAAAATGTGTTTGAAATTTTAAGAAACCACAAACTCGAGATAAATCCTTACAAATGTAATTTTTTTCGGACTGAAGTCACATTCCTAGGGCATAAATGTACTGCCAAAGGCATTTTGCCTGATGATTCCAAAATCAGTGTAATAAAAACATATCCAACACCTACCGATAAAGACGCTGTCAGGCGATTTGTGGCATTTGCCAATTATTACCGAAAATTTATCCATAACTTTGCTATGCTAGCAGCACCCCTGAATTTTCTTACAAGGAAAAATACACCATTTGACTGGACAGAGATATGTCAAAATTCTTTTACAAAACTAAAATATGCTTTATTATCTCCCAGAATTTTGCAGTATCCTGATTTTACAAAGCCATTCACAATAACTGTTGATGCCTCAAAAACGGGCTGTGGAGCTGTATTAAGCTAAAATATAAATAATAACGATTTACCAATCTATTTTGCTTCCAAATCTTTTAGCCCATCTGAACAAAAGAAACCTATAATAGAACTTGAACTTTTAGCAATTCACTTTGCTATTATCCATTTTCGCCCGTATATCTACGGTACTTCTTTCACAGTCCGATCGGACCATCGACCTTTGGTTTACTTGTTTAATATGAAGGATCCTTCTTCCAAGTTAACAAGAATTAGATTGGAACTTTCCGAATACAATTTTACAGTCGAGTATTTGAAAGGTAAAGAAAATGTAGTTGCGGATGCTTTATCCAGAATTTCCATCGATGAACTAAAAAATTTAAATAATCATGTATTTTCAATGACAACTCGAGCAATGTCAAAGAAAAATAGTGAAAAAAAATGAGCTAGAACCACAAACAGAATCCAGTAAATTGAAAATTTATGATAAATTTTCACACAAATTTGATAAAAAAACGGTAAAGATTAAAACAGAGTTATTTTACACAAATCAAAAATTTATGAAGATGCGCTTAAATATACATAATAAATTTAAAAAACTGCTATATCTTGATTTTGAGATTGTTAACGAAACAATTTGTTTAGGCAACTTGCTTTCGAGGCTGCAAAAGGAAGCCAACACTCACAAAATTTTCATAGCAGAATGGTCCAAAAGTGATCCATTTTTTTCAATTTGTCCAATTCAAACTCTTAAAGATAATGGAATAAAGATTTTAAGGACACTGGAAATAGTTCTAACGGAACCAACAGAAGTAATAACCGACGAAAGTGATAAGCTAAAACTGATGGAAATATGCCATAACGATCCGATAACAGGAGGGCACTGTGGTCAAAAGAAGTTGTACTCAAAAATCCGTGCGAAATATTATTGGAAGAGAATGACAAAGGATATTTCAAAATTTGTTAAAAATTTTAGCAAATGTAGTTTAAATAAAGTCAGACCAGGCAATGTCGAAAAACTAGTTCTAACCCCTACTCCAACTAAAGCATTTGACATAATTGTGTTAGACACAATAGGTCCTTTACCTCAATCAACCTACGGTAACAAATATGCAATAACATTAATGTGCGATCTATCCAAATATCTAGTAACCATTTCAGTACCAGATAAATCAGCTCATACTATCGCGCGTGCAATATTTGAAAACTTTATTTTAATATATGGCAGAATGAATACCATAAAATCAGATCAGGGAACTGAATTCAAAAACGAATTATTTACCGAATTATGTAAATTACTAAAAATTAAATTAAATTTCTCAAGCGCATATCACCATCAAAGTGTAGGTACAGTCGAACGTAACCACCGTGTATTCAATGAATATATCCGAGCTTATATAAAAGATAACATGACCGATTGGGACACGTACCTAAAATACTTCACTTTTTACCACAATACTACAGCGAACACTGTTTTCGACAATCAATTTACACCATTCGAATTAGTTTTTGGTAAGAAAGCGACAATGCCGAATGAAGTCCAAACCAATCTAGACCCACTTTATAACATAGACAATTATAGCAAGGAGATTAAACATCGATTACAAAAGACTCATATTCTTGCAAAAGATTTAATCAATAAGCACAAGGAAAGGAACAAAAAACTTCATGACAGAATTGCCAATCCAATATCACTAAAGGTTAGCGACAGCGTTTTATTGAAAAAAGAGCCTTACGACAAGCATAATAGTATCTACGAAGGTCCTTACATTGTTAAAAACATACATGGTGTCAATGTAACAATTTACGACGATATATCAAATAGGAAAAAAATCGTTCATAAGAACAGAATTAGAAAACTTGAAAGAAATATATAGCTTCAATACTGTAAGTTTTGTTGCCTATCAAATGGAAAAGAACATAAGGATCATGAAGTAACCAAGCTTGATCACCTTGATCATTTCATGATCTTTGTAATAAAATCATCTGCATTAAATCCATATTCGGCAGCTGAACCATTCGAGTGAAGGCAATTCCTGGCGGGTTGGTGACCCTCCAGTTGAAGGGGTAGTGTCGCAGGCCACTCCCTCCTTCATCTCGAACGCTTCAAATTGTTTGTCTATGAATTCCAAAATAACTAATCCAGAATAAATTTCAATTTTAAATATAATTTCCTAAAGTACTTAAATTCAATAAATACACATAATCGTACATTGTTTGCAATTGTATTTTGTAATACATTTCATTATTTAAATTTTTTTTATTCAGTTATTATTAGTATATACATATATACATATATTGAATGTTATCAACATTTAATCTTAGAAGAAAAAAAACACATTAAAAAAAAATATTAAAAAGAAAAATAATGAGACAGAAAAACAAAAGAATAAATAAATTGTATTATAATTTATAAGTATTTTAAAATACAATTTTGCATAAACAAATATATTGGTAAAAAAAAAAAAAAAAAAAAAAAAAAAAAAAAAAAAATCTAATTGTAATTTGAAATTTAAAACTAATATATAAGAATAATAAATCTCCCTAAAAGGGAGGAGGAAATGTATATATAATTTAATTATTAACTTTATTAACTAAAGAAGGAAAAATAAGAACGAAACAAGCAGTTACCTGTTGTTTGTTTCTTCTTTTTTTTTATAAAAAAGGGAGGTGTAAGGGATTCACATCCCTGAATTGAATTCGCCTTGAAAATCAACACTGTATCAAAAGTGTATGATTCCGAACGCCTCCGATAGATAAATCAAGTTTAGATAAGTAGAGATAACGAAAGAAGAGGCAATTAATAAAGTATCCGAAACAACGAAAAGATGTGTTTTACAACAAACAAAAAAAAGTAATGCCGAGTGCACACTATGATATTTTGTGACATCGCAGCAGTGTGCCCTAGTGGTAACGTTTATCATTTCCGTTTTGTATTCCATATAAAAAAAAAAAAGATAATGTGAAAGGCGTTGCACACATTTTAAAAAATGATTAGAACACAAGAAAATGCCAGATTTGTACTCGGCATTGCACATATACATATACGACTATTTACCCATCTGCCAACTCTCAAGTTATTGTAAAAACATACACAAATACACACGTATGAGCATAACGTTGGCTCCCATGATCACGCATCTCTAATTCCCTTTGACAATCATAAATATCTTACACTTCAATTTTTCCAACCTTCAAATAAGTTCATAAATTACATATTTCGTTTACCTCTTCAAACTCTTTAAATATAGGAAATTGAAAAATCAAACTAAATAAAACCAACAACAAAAAACATTCATAGATTTCCCACAAGCATACATAATTTCTTTCTAAAATAATCTTCCATGACCACCAGCTAAAAAAAGAATATTGCAAAGAGACAAAAGCAACATTTTTTCTCTATGCACACACGCACTTACACTCTAAAATCATAAACCTGCTTCAACCGCTTAACAAAAAAAAAAAATCCATTCAAAATTAAAATTAAAACAAAAACCTACATAAAATCCTTCGTACCTACATAATTAACTATGTACATCGACGAACGGATATCAAACCATGCGTATCTCACAAACCATATATTTTATTCATGTCTTCGGACTCTTTAAACTTAGGAAAAAAATAAATAAAAATCAAACTAAATAAAACCAACAAAAAGAAAAAAAAACATTCATAGATTCCCACACAATTTCTTTCCCAAGTACCCTCCCGCAACCGCTTAGCAAACGAAAAAACATACTACGTACAAACAAAAGAATATTACAAAAAACTAAACTATGCACACACGCACACACAATATAAAATCATAAACCTGCTGCAACCGCTTAACAAACGAAAAAACATACTAACGGGTGTTTTTTAGAGGTATAGAACTTCGAATTGAAATAAAACACAAGAAAATCGTTTTAATGTCCATCAATTTAGCTTTATTGGAAGGATAATTTTATGCCATTAATGTTTAAATATGATTTCGGGCATGTGGCCGCCGCGGCTGGCTCGAATAAAGCCAATTCTACAGGTCCAATTTTCAACCACTTTTTCGAGCATATGGGGCCGTATGTCGGCAATAACGCCACGAATGTTGGCTTCCAAGTCCCCTAACGTTTCTGGTTTGTTGGCGTAGACGAGCGACTTCACATATCCCCAAAGAAAATAATCCAATGGTGTCAAATCACATGATCTTGGTGGCCAATTGATAGGTCCATTCCGCGAAATTATGCGCTCATCGAATGTTTCCGCTGTGAATGCGCTGTGTGGCATGTAGCGCCGTCTTGTTGGAACCACAACTCATCCACATTCATGCCATCCAATTCGGGAACAAAATAGTCGGTTATCATGGCTCTATACCGGTCTCCATTAACGGTAACTGACTCTCCAGCATTATTTCGGAAGAAGTATGGCCCAATGACTCCACCAGCCCATAGAGCACACCAAACAGTCAGTTTTTGTGGATGTAATGGCGTCTCAAGGGTCTCATGTGGATTCTCTTCACTCCAAATGCGGCAATTTTGCTTGTTGACGTAGCCATTCAACCAAAAATGAGCCTCATCACTGAACAAAATTTTGCGATGAAAATCAGCATCGAGATCAATCTCATTTTCGGCCCATACACCAAAATCACGACGCATTGCATAATCTCGCGGCTTTAATTCTTACACAAGCTGGATCTTGTAAGGTCGCAAGCCAAGATCTTTGCGCAAAATCTTCCATAAAGTTGATGGACAAAGCTCCAATTGCTGTGCACGGTGGCGAATCGATTCATTCGGGTCCTCTTCAACACTTTGCTCTACAGCGGCAATTGTTTCTTCGGTGCGCACTGTTCGACGTCTCTGCGGATGCGTATTATCACATAGAGTAAACGTAGTGCGAAAACGATCCATGGTTAACCGAATTAATTGCTCTGATGGACGATTATGTCGACCATAAAATGGACGGAGCTTGCGGTAAACTTCGCGAACTGAACCATTATTTTCGAAATAAATTTGCACGATTTGCAAGCGTTGTTCTTTTGCCAACCTGTTCATGATGAAATGGCAAACCAAACTAAATATTAATCACTTGATGCCAACTTAAAGTTCTATACCTCAATAAAAAACACCCATTACGTACAAACAAGCCCCACGTGCCTACATAATTAACTATGCGCATCGGCGAACGGATATCAAACCATAAAATTAAAACAAACACACATCGACGGGCCGACATCAAACTACCCTTTTCTACGTACAAACCGTCCATAACCCTCGTCACTTCACACCATTGACAGTAATTACCTTAATATGTAAATTTTAGCCCATAAATTACAAAATCTCGATTTTAATTACCCAAATTTGACAATTTTAATTGCTGGGGCTCATACATTCTACTACTACTATTGTGGATAGAAAGTTAATTGTCAAACCACCAACGGCAAGGTGAGCATACGAAATGGAAGAAGTCGACAAACTGAAACGACAACGGCAATCGTTAAGATCGGCTTTATCAAGAATATATAATTATTGTACGGGCGAGAATGTAGTAGAAAAGGGTGTAAAAGTTTGTGGTGTCAGAGCGGACGAGTTGTTCAGTGAATTTTAAGGCATCCAACAAGATATCCAGCAACTTACAATGGAGGATAAACTTCCCGAAGAGGAAAAGTATAGAAATGAAATGGAAAACAAATACTTTAAAATTAAAAGCCTTCATTTACCATTAAATGAAGAATCTAATAGTAATAAAACAATTATTAGTGGTCAAGTTTCATCATCAGATGAATTTTCGACTGTTGCTTTAATAGACCACCAGAGTACAATGGGAAATCTTTTAAAACGTTTTATTGAAACTAGCCGAGCGGAACAGAATTTGACACCAGATCAGAATAGCAACGTCGCACAATGTGACTTACGTTTGCCTAGAATTCAGATTCCTGACTTTGATGGTAGTAGTCTAGATTGGATTCGATTTCGAGACTTGTTCAAGGCAATGGTACATTCAAAAACCACAATTTCAGCAGTCGAGAAATTTTAATATTTCCAAACTAAACTAAAGGGTGAAGCTCTTTCATTGATTAAACATTTACAGCTATCAAATGAAAACTATCAGATTGCTTGGCAAATAATAGAAAAGTGTTACGACAATTCGGATAAAGTAAAAAGGACATATTTGGAGCTATTGATAGATCAAACGCAATAAAAAACAACAAAATTAAATGAAATGAGACAATTTTATAACAGCGTAAATGAAAGTTTTAATGCATTGAAGGTGCTTGGGGAACCTGTAGAGCAGTGGGATTCAATTCTGTTGTACATTTTAGAGAAAAAGCTCGATGATGAAACCGCTACATTGTGGTTCAGAGAAAAGCAGTCAACTTGGGCAACATTTGTTAGTTTTTTGAATTTTGTGGAGAGAAGAGTTTTAGAACCAAATACCCAAAATAGTGAAGTGAGAAAACGAAACCAAATGCGCACATTTGCCACAACATTTCAGACATGTCCTGTTTGTGCTGAAGAACATTTATTGGTTAATAATTAGTACTTGTTAAATAATTACTTGCTACATATATTGATTATTGTTTACCCTTTGTTTTTTGAATATTTATTACACATAGTTTTCTTCTGTCAATAATTTATAATTTCAATTTAATTGTCGTTGGAAAGAAAATATTTTATAAGTATTTATTTATTGTAATATTTTCTTTAATTGTTAAAAAATAACTAATATTTAAATATAAAAAAATAAACTAATGCAGCTATACCATATCAGAAAATATTTTCTGAAATCGTATAGCTGCAATTAGTTTATTTTTTCTATAATAAGAGATAATGATCCATACTCGTAATCAAAACACCATAAAAATATCCTTTGTTTTGACTATGAGTATGCATCAATATTTATGAAATGCGTTTAGTTACAAAAATGTGGTTAGTAAAACAAAGTATATATTAACAGCCTTATTTATAAAACTTATTAAGGCTTTATAAAAACTTTTTAGGAAAAATTTAGTATGAAAATTTGTTTTGAAAAGCACTTACAAAGCCTTAATAAGTTTTATAAATAATGCTGTAAGAATTTAAAATCAGTATTTTGTATGATAAATTATCATCAAATTTCAAACATGATTTCTGATATCATACTATTTTTATTTTTAAATATTAGAAAATATCCATTGTGAGCATTTTTTTTGTTTTTCACCACAGATGGCGTTTGCTATTGTCATAAATGTCAGGGGTGAATTAATTTCGCTGTGGTTGATTTTTCTGATGAGCATTTAGCTCAGACACAAGTGCAAATAAGAATATTCAGGCATTTGAGCGTAAAGGGCGCTGTTTCTTGTTTGATTTTGTATGAAATATTAAACAATATCAGTTGTCAACAGAAGCAGAGGATTGATAATTTTTTTCTCAGAGATAAGCGTATGTTCTGTATATAAAATGTTACTACGAGACATTCTTCCCATTATTGTAACAAGTGTACTTTACATAATTTCAAAATTAGAATTTTTGTTAACGCTAGAAATAAATAAAACTAAGTATAAAATGAGCACATTAAGCGGCAGCCCAATTTCATTATCATTGAACGGCTCACAAATGTTGCTGGTTGAGTTCGTGAGATTGTTCTCCAATATTCAGTAGCAATAACTTAAATTAGTTGAAGATCTGTGATAATAGTATTAAGTTGACTATTCATTTTGTGTTGTGATGTAGCATTTTATTTATTTATTTATTTATTATTCATATCTGTGTCGTGTTGTCCATTTTTTATGATAATAAATTTGAAAATTAATAATTGACAGTGATATAAATAGTAAGTTTAAATCTGTGATAATACATTATGATCCTTAAATTATTTTAAATTAATACATATACTTTTGTGCTAGATATCTATTAATAAAATACCACCTAATTTTGTGCTAGATATCTATTAATAAAATACCACCCCTGAAGAAGTTTGCAAAAAGCGGACGAAACGTTGGGAGAAACAAAAATAATGTAATTTTTATTTCCTGTATGTGACAGCGCATAGAGAAAGGGACCTAAGGGTAAAAAAATCAATTTTCACTTTATTTTTTGATGTGGACAACATCTGAGCATCGAATGAGACCGATCCCATGCCCCAAAAGTGTTCCCTCCCAGAGATATGCGCTATTATGATGTGATGGTACACCAAAGATACACGTATTTAAATTAGAGATGTGCACGTGAGTGTTTTCTGACTCACGACACTCACGCTCCCGCAGAAAAATATTTTACTCACGCAGTTTCACACACAAATGATTTTGAAAATTTTCACGATCACGCACGCTCACGAATAAAATATTTTTAATCACGCACGGGTGGTTTACAACTTATCACGATCACACACGCTAACGAAAAAGTATATGTATTATATAATCTTCATGATTTTTGGGTTGAAAAATAGGCCCTTACATATATATATATATATATATATATATATATATATATATATGTGTATATATATATATATATATATATATATATATATATATATATACATATCTATGTATATATGTATGCTCGTGTTTTTGTAAACTTTACAATGTAAATTAAAATAAAGCAAAGTTAATTTAATATCTATATTTATGATTTAAACATCGCTGTTTAAGCCAAATTACATTTTTTTTTTTATAATGCATGTATTTATTTATTGTATCTTCATATGTGAACTAACAATAAGTATTCAAATCTTAAATCTATAAAAAAAAAATTATTAGGCCCGACCAGTGTCGGACATAAACTTAGTGGTAGTTATAAATAATACATTAGTAGTGATAATCAAAAAAAAGGAGGGGGGGGGGAAGTATTTTCAAGTAGTCCCATCTGGAGTGTTAGGTATAAGAGCCCGTGTGTCCCTCTTTTTTAAGCGGATGTGTCCAGTAAAGTTCAAAATATTACGAGCAAGCGGATTAGGATGTGATTCGAGTTTTGTTAAATATTTGCCTGCGTAGTTTGCAATTTCTTCAGTCACTAGTGGCATATTTAAATCACGATGTATAATAGAATTTTGGATGTACCATGGAGCCGATGTTATTAACCGTAAAATTTTGTTTTGCCTTCGTTTGATTCTCTCGACATTGGAAGCTGAAGCAGTGCCCCATAACTGAATTCCGTAGCACCATATTGGCTTCAAAAGCGACTTGTACAGTAAAAGTTTGCAGTCTAAGCTGAGTGTTGAGTTTCTGCCTATCAACCAATAGATTTGAGTTAACTTAAGTTTCATCTGAGTTAACTTAGAGTCAATATGATGTTTCCATGTAAGTCTTCGATCAAGGTGTATACCAAGGTATTTCACTTGGGAATGTTGAGGAATATTATGATTGTTGATTCGAATGGGGGAGCAAGTATCTCTTCTTAGGGTGAACGTTATATGGACACACTTTTGTTCATTGACTTTAATTCTCCATAAGTTCAACCATATTTCCAGCTGAGTGATATGTTCCTGGAGATTGCGGGATGCCTCATAAGGGTTTTCGTGCACACTCATACAGGCTGTATCATCGGCAAAAGTAGAAATATGGATATTATTGCTCACAGGCATATCACAAGTATATATTAAATACAAAACAGGACCCAGAATACTACCCTGGGGCACACCAGAAGATATAGATTCGGGCACACTCGTGAACTCTCCTTCCACAACAGTGAACTTCCTATCAATAACATAACTTTCCAAAAGCTTTTGAATGTTTATTGGCAGATATGTCTTCAATTTTAAAACTAGGCCTTCGTGCCATACTTTATCAAATGCCTGAGAAACATCAATAAAGAGAGCAGAACAATACTTCTTTTCTTTTCTTGTTCAATCGTGCTGTGCTGACTTCTAAAGCCAAATTGATGGTCCGGGATGCACCCATTATCAGTTAAAATTTTGGACAATTTAGTCATGAGCAGCTTTTCGAAAAGCTTTGAGATTGTAGATGGTAAGCTTATAGGCCTATATGACTCAGTCTTGGTGAGATCTTTGCCCGCCTTTGGAATCATTTTGATCTTGGCCAGTTTCCAGTTATGTGGAAAATACTGCATTCTTAAAATAGCATTAAAAGTAAATAGCAGGATTCTTATTGCAATATGAGGCAAGTTCATGAGCATTTTGTTACTAATGCCATCAATACCTGGAGCTTTCTTCGGGTTGAGTTCAGCAATTACTTTTTGTACTTCACGCATCTTAAACCTTAAGGGACGAGGGGGTAGAGAAACTACACTCGGTAAATCAGCAGCACCCGTACATGAATTGGGAGTGAATACAGATTTTAAATGCTCAGAAAATAAGTTACCTTTCTCACTATCACTTCTTGCCCAGCCTCCGGTCGCAGTACGCAATGGTGATTTAAGATCAACAGGTCGTTTAAGATTTCTAGTAGCGCGCCATAAAGAGTAATTAGATGCGGACGTTACATCAAGACCTTCTAAATACTTTTCCAGTAGTGCAGTTTTTTCCGACGATAGCAGCTCTTTGAGTCGTTTAGTACATTCTTTAAGTCTGATTTTATTTAGGGGTGATCTGTGTTGTTGCCATTCTCTTCTAGCTCTCCTTTTTTCACATACAAGACGTTCAATTTCCGTAGAATAAATTCTGTTAAAGCCGGTCTGCGGATATGAGGTAGTGGCGTGTTCAGCAGCCTGTTTAATATTTTCGTTAAGATTGGCAATGTTAAATTCAATATCATCGCATGAT
The DNA here is from genome assembly GCA_949987645.1 of Tachina grossa. NCBI lineage: Eukaryota > Metazoa > Arthropoda > Insecta > Diptera > Tachinidae > Tachina > Tachina grossa. The sequence continues at coordinate 50,502,126 of OX465277.1, read as the reverse complement.
CTAAGCTGAATGTTTTCTACGCAGTGACTACTAAGACTGCACCCGGTCAAAAAAATACTTGTGTGGCAACACTCTATTCTTAAATAGCTGTTGTTATTATTTACATTTATTTTCTTTTACATACTCTTACGACTACAATTTGAAGCTGAAAAAAAGTCAGCCAATGTAGCAATAGTAAAGTAAGAAAATAAAAAACATGTTGATTATTGAGTTCTTGTTTCAACTTTGTTAATTGTTATTGAGCTTCTCATTTGCTTAAATGAAAGTTTATAATATAATAACTCTAGTTGGTCTAAGAAGCTTTGGGTAAAGGTTCCCTGATGATCTGCATTAGCAACAGTGAAATGCGCATAGGATCCAGCTAAACCCCTCAATAATCAATTTCAATGTATTTTTAATAAAAAAATATTTTACTTAATAAGTAAAATATTAAATTGGGATTATTAGTGCGTTTAAAAATTTTATACTTAAATTGTAACAATTCCCATAAAAAAACAGTAATTATTATCTTGACTGCACCCGGTCAAAAAAATACTTGTGTGGCAACACTCTATTCTTAAATAGCTGTTGTGGTTATTTACATTTATTTTCTTTTACATACTCTTACGACTACAATTTGAAGCTGAAAAAAAGTCAGCCAATGTAGCAATAGTAAAGTAAGAATATAAAAAAACATGTTGATTATTGAGTTCTTGTTTCAACTTTGTTAATTGTTATTGAGCTTCTCATTTGCTTAAATGAAAGTTTGTAATATAATAACTGTAGTTGGTCTAGGAAGCTTTGGGTAAAGGTTCCCTGATGATCTGCATTAGCAACAGTGAAATGCGCATAGGATCCAGCTAAACCCCTCAATAATCAATTTCAATGTATTTTTAATAAAAAAATATTTTACTTAATAAGTAAAATATTAAATTGGGATTATTAGTGCGTTTAAAAATTTTAAACTTAAATTGTAATAATTCCCATAAAAAAATACTAATTAATTTAATATAGTTTTAAATATTCGTATTCGTGGATATCATTTTAAATATTCAAATTCGAATTCTCGTATATCAAAAATTGGCATTCCGCACATGTATGTATGTATACATACATAATATAAATGTGATGGTAAGACGTATGATCAATTAAATAAATGAGAAAAACATATTAAATGAGAAAACATACAAATTACTAAAATGTGTCGGTTACGTAACATTTTCAAAGACTCCCTCCACCCCCGCCATAACATATCATAACAAAACTCGAACCCCACCCCTCTTCCTACAGCGTTACGTAATATATGGACGGCCCCTAAAGCAAAACCCATTTTCTGCGGTACAATTCGTCAGTAGTATTGTTGACAAAGGCACTGTTGAATCAGAAGTGTTTCTCAATTGATACTTCCTACAGGGTATCTAAGAAACATACATACATACTTACAAAGGTGCTCCGAATACGTAACGATTGGTCGACAAAATTTTCCGATTTCAGCCCCGAAATATTACAGAAATCGTAACAATTTTTGTATGAAATTGTTGACACGACTTCGTAACGATATGTCGGTACGAATTCGTAACGACATGTAGGTACGATTTCTTTTTGCTTTTATAGCAGAGTACCGCTTCACCGTTATGTTGCTGCTATTGTCGAAATAATTTGCACATACTAACGGTTTTTAATATTTGTTACAATAATTTTTTTTTTATCAACATATACATATTTATTTAAAAAAATTTTCACATTGTTCAGAGAAACTACCGACATGTCTTAACGAATTCGGTACGACAAGTCTGACTTCAGAAAAAGTCGAAAACATTTTGTTTAGGGGTATTCATTATGTTTGTAAGCTCATACTACCATACATATTACTATACATATATGCATTTATTATTATAAAATAATTTATTTGAAAAGATTGAATACAGTTACATATGTGCCTATGCAGGAATGTTATCTCGTGCGTGATTATTAAAAAAGCTCACGCAGGATCACGCACGAGTAAATTTTTTTCAGTCACGTTCACGCACTCACGCGTGATTAGTTATAATATTTGAGCACGAATCACGTGACTCACGCGTGACACGATAAAATCACGACATTTGCACATCTCTAATTTAAATCTTTAAAATGGCTCTCCTGAACAAAACCGGTTTTTACCCTTACCCTGCATTTACACATGCAAGTGTCTTGCATGCAAGCTCTGTGTACGTATTATCAACGAAAATTTCGCACAAATGCCCGACTGTCTTGCAACTTGCATGATTGCCTTTTAGTGCAGAGTTGTCAATAACATAAAAAAGTTTAATTTTAAGGTAGTGTTGAACTTTATTCGTATTGTTTCAATGTTATTTATGTCAAAAAAATTAATAAACTGCGCGATTTATGAATATTTAAGAAAAAATGATTAATTTAGCTTTTAAATGTATTTAAAATGAGTGTAAAAACTCATATAACATTACACTGAAATCCAGTTAATTTGTGCTAAACTATTAATAGGGCAACACTGTTAGCTAACTTTCTATCTATTTGCTACAAGTTCAACAAGTCACTGTCTTGTAAAATTCCTTGGCAGTTGAGTTGGAAGTAGACTGCAAGTGCCGCAAGTGTAGATGTGTTAGTAAAAGAGTTTGAGTGTAATGAGTTTTTCGAACTTGCACTTGCACGTGTAAACCCTAGGTTAGGTCACTTTCTATTTTGCGCGTCACATATGGGGAAAATAGATGACCTCAATTAGCCCGAAAAAATAACATAAAAATAAAATTATTTACATTTAGATTCTATATACGGACGATTGTGTCGTCCGTTTGGTATATCTAGTAATTGTATTAAAGGCTCTAAATACATTCCGTTACCACCAGCAATACAAAGAAAGCAGGTTTGTATCAAAACACAAAATAATGATGAATATTGTTTCAAGTGGGCATAATATCAGCACTATACCCAGTTGATCTCCATACAAATAGATGTACATCTTACAATGTTCAGTTCTCGTGGTACCTTCATAGAGAACAGTCGATTAACGGAATTTTTCTTACTTACAAAAAATTAAACAAACAAAAAATATTCGTAGTACATATTATTCGTAATAGGTACATACTGTCTTTAATAAATAAGCTTTATGCTTTGCTAACATTTTTACATAGTAAAAATAACAAAAACAAAAAAAACCGCAAACAAAAAAAAATTAAACCAAGTAATATTGAGGAATACTATATATGTGTACCTCTAAACAAATAAACAATCATAAATAACAAAAACAAAAAAAGACCGCAAACAAAAAAAAAACACAAACGAATATCCCTTGAGGAATTCTTTGTGTGAGTGCCTCAAATACAAAAAAATTTGAAGTGAGTTCTAACGGCAGAAATGCTTATTTTACTGTGAGTTCTGAAACTCTTAATGCAAAAAATATAAATAATAAATCTGATGAAAGTCTTTTTTTAACGTCAAAGCCAATTTTTCGTCAGCGATCAACTTCGCTTTGTACAATGCCAAATAGTAATGATGCATTAACATTCAATTTTTCAAAAATTTCATCTGCTCCAAAAATGTCTAGGGATAACAGCGCAGCCTCAACTAATCGCCAAAACAGCTTTAATATTTTGCAAGATGACAACGACAAACCCGAGGTATCCTCGAATAAAATATCCAAGCCGCCACCAATCTATTTGAGACAAAAAAATTCAAATGCCCTTATTAAAAAATTAATTTCGGTCATTGGTGAGAATAAATTTCACATTGTTCCAATAAAACGTGGCAACATCGATGAAACTAAAGTCCAAATTTATGACGAAAAAGACTTCCGCAAAATGGTTGCTGAATTTGAAAAAAATAAAACAAGCTTCTACACATACCAGCTTAAGAGCGCTAAAGGCATGCAGATCGTATTGAAGGGCATAGATTCTTATGTTGTTCCCGAAGAAATAAAAGATGCACTCGTCCTCCAGGGGTTTAAGGTAAAAAATGTGTCCAATATAATAAACAGAGAGAAGATTCCCCAACCCCAATTTCGTGTTGAACTTGAGCCTAATGATATAAAATTGAAAAAAAAATGAGACGCATCCAATTTATAATTTGAAATACCTCTTGTACCGAAAAATCACAGTTGAAGAGCCACATAAGCGTTCAGGTCCTGTACAGTGCCATAATTGCCAAGAATATGGCCATACAAAAACATACTGCAATTTACCCTCTGTTTGTGTTGTGTGCGGCGAATTACACGGCACTGCTAGTTGCAATAAGCCAAAAGATCAAAGTGATAAAAAATGCAGTAATTGTGGAGGTAATCACACCGCTAACTACAGAGGTTGTCCTGTGTACTCTTTCGTAAAGAAGACTATGGTGCAAAAACCTAAATTAGCTCCAGCTCAATCAGCAAACGCTTACTCTGCCACTTTTGCGCAAATGAGCCAACCAGTTACTTCCCGTGTATTGTATGCAGATGCTGCTAAGACAAATTCAATTCCCACACAAAATGTTTCCCCGCCAAATAATTCAAAAAATACTGACGCAAGCTTTAATTTTAATCGTCTACTATTGAAAATCTGGTGCAAACTATAAACAATTTTACAACAAATATGACTAGCGTGATGCAAGAAATGCTGCGAATGCAGAATACTCTGCTTCAAGCATTAATTAATAAGCCATGAACACGTTAACAATATGTTCCTGGAACGCAAACGGCATTCGCCAACATAAAAATGAACTTGAGCACTTCCTCACGGAAAAAATATTGATGTAATGTTAGTATCTGAGACTCATTTGACTTCGAGACGTCTTTTTAAAATTTATAGCTACACTATATATGATACTAATAAAGTCAAGACTCAAGCACTATGTTCTTGATAACATTTGTGAAGAACACCTACAAGCAACAAATATTGGCATTGAAAGTTTTTGTTCAAATTTTGTTATGTCATCAATTTACTCCCCTCCCAGATTTTCAATCACTGAGAATCAATATGAGGATTTCTACAAATCTCTTGGACCTTGTTTTGTGGTAGCTGGTGACTACAATGCAAAACATTCGTTTTGGGGTTCGCGTCTTATTACACCCAGAGGTCGAGCATTGTTCAACACAATTTCTAAAATGGGCTTGGATGTCATTTCGAGTGGGCTCCCCACTTATTGGTCTACTGTCATACAAAGAAATTCCGGATGTTATAGATTTTGGCGTCATAAAAAATATCTCTAGTGATTTAATTCAGGTTTAAGCTTCTCTTGATCTCTCGTCCGATCACTCGCCAACGATCATTACAATTTGTAGCCTATTAAGAAGTAACTTAACTGACCCATATGTGAAGATGATCAATCGTGTTAATTGGCTGGGGTTCAAAAAATATCTCAGTAGTCATTGCACGGAAAATATTATGCTAATAACACCCAATGATATTGAATCTAGCATTGCCAATCTTAACAAAAACATTAAACAGGCTGCTGAACATGCCACTACCTGCCATCCGCAGACTGGATTTAATAGAATTTATTCTTTAGACATTGAACGTCTCGTACGTGAAAAAAGAAGAGCTAGAAGGGAATGGCAACAGCACAGATCACCACAAAATAAAATCAGATTTAAAGAGTGCACTAAACGACTCCAAGAGTTGCTTGCATCTGAAAAAACTGCATCTCTTACAATTTATCGGGAACGTCTTGATGTCTTTGTGGCGCGCTGCTAGAAAGCTTAAAACACCCATTGAGTATAAGCCACCTTTACGCACATCTACCGGAAGTTGGGCAAGAAGCGATACTGAAAAAGGTAAAATATTTGCTGAGCACTTAAAATCCGTTTTTACGCCAAACATATGTACTGGTGCTGCTAATTTGCCGAATGTAGTTGCTCTACCCCCTCAACACATAAAGTTTAAGACGCGTGATTTACTAAAATTAATTGCCGAACTCAACCCGAAGAAAGCTCCGGGTATTGATGGAATTAGTAACCAGATGCTTATGAGCTTGCCTCGTATTGCAATGAGAATCCTATTATTCATATTTAATGCCATTTTACGACTGGAGCATTATCCACACAGCTGGAAGCTTGCCAAGGTTAAAATGATTCCAAAGCCGGGCAAATATCTAACCACGGCTGAGTCATATAGGCCAATAAGTCTACTCTCAACTATGTCAAAGCTTTTCGAAAAACTGTTCAAAACAAAATTGTCCCCAATTCTAATTAGTAGTGAGTTAGCATACCAGATCATCAATTTGGTTTTAAAAATCAGCATAGCACCATTGAACAAACTCATAGATTGGTTCAATTTATAAGAAGAACTTTTGAGGAAAAAAAGTATTTTTCTGCGCTCTTTATTGACGTTTCCCAGGCATTTGATAAAGTGTGGCATGAAGGCCTAATTTTAAAATTGAAGACTTACTTACCAATAAACATTTTAAATCTTTTGGAAAGTTATATTATTTCCCGTAAGTTCACTGTTGTGGAAGGAGGCTTTACGAGTAGGCCTGAAACTATTTCATCCGGTGTGTCACAGGGGAGTATACTGGGACCAGTTTTATATTTGATTTATACTTGTGATATGCCTGTGAGCAGTAGTATCCATACTTCCAAATTTGCCGACGATACAGCCTGCCTTAGTATGCACGAAAACCCTGATGAGGCATCCCGCAAACTCCAGGAACATATTAGCCAGATGGAGCTTTGGTTAAACTTATGGAGAATTAAAGTCAATGAACAAAAGTGTGTCCATATAACGTTCACCCTAAGAAGAGATACTTGCTCCCCCATTCGGATTAACAATCAAGTTGTTCCTCAACATTCACATGTGAAATATCTTGGTATACACCTTGATCGACGATTACGTGGAAACACCACATTGACTCTAAGTTAATTCAAATGAAACTTAAATTAACTCAGGTACATTGGCTGATTGGTAGAAATTCAAAACTTAGCCTAGACTGCAAACTTTTAATATACAAGTCGCTTTTAAAGCCAATATGGTGTTACGGAATTCAACTATGGGGCACTGCTTCAGCTTCAAATGTAGAGAAAATTCAACGAAGGCAAAATAAAATTTTACGCATGATAACATCGGCTCCATGGTACATCAAAAATTCAAATATACATCGCGATTTGAATATGCCACTAGTGACTGAAGAAATTGTAAAATACGCAGGCAAATATCTAACAAAACTCGAGTCACATCCTAATCTGCTTGCTCGTAATATTTTGAACTTTACTGGACACATCCGCTTAAAAAATTCAAATTCGAATTCTCGTATATCAAAAATTGGCATTCCGCACATGCATGTATGTATACATACATAATATAAATGTGATGGTAAGACGTATGATCAATTAAATAAATGAGAAAAACATATTAAATGAGAAAACATACAAATTACTAAAATGTGTCGGTTACGTAACATTTTCAAAGACTCCCTCCACCCCCGCCATAACATATCATAACAAAACTCGAACCCCACCCCTCTTCCTACAGCGTTACGTAATATATGGACGGCCCCTAAAGCAAAACCCATTTTCTGCGGTACAATTCGTCAGTAGTATTGTTGACAAAGGCACTGTTGAATCAGAAGTGTTTCTCAATTGATACTTCCTACAGGGTATCTAAGAAACATACATACATACTTACAAAGGTGCTCCGAATACGTAACGATTGGTCGACAAAATTTTCCGATTTCAGCCCCGAAATATTACAGAAATCGTAACAATTTTTGTATGAAATTGTTGACACGACTTCGTAACGATATGTCGGTACGAATTCGTAACGACATGTAGGTACGATTTCTTTTTGCTTTTATAGCAGAGTACCGCTTCACCGTTATGTTGCTGCTATTGTCGAAATAATTTGCACATACTAACGGTTTTTAATATTTGTTACAATAATTTTTTTTTTATCAACATATACATATTTATTTAAAAAAATTTTCACATTGTTCAGAGAAACTACCGACATGTCTTAACGAATTCGGTACGACAAGTCTGACTTCAGAAAAAGTCGAAAACATTTTGTTTAGGGGTATTCATTATGTTTGTAAGCTCATACTACCATACATATTACTATACATATATGCATTTATTATTATAAAATAATTTATTTCAAAAGATTGAATACAGTTACATATGTGCCTATGCAGGAATGTTATCTCGTGCGTGATTATTAAAAAAGCTCACGCAGGATCACGCACGAGTAAATTTTTTTCAGTCACGTTCACGCACTCACGCGTGATTAGTTATAATATTTGAGCACGAATCACGTGACTCACGCGTGACACGATAAAATCACGACATTTGCACATCTCTAATTTAAATCTTTAAAATGGCTCTCCTGAACAAAACCGGTTTTTACCCTTACCCTGCATTTACACATGCAAGTGTCTTGCATGCAAGCTCTGTGTACGTATTATCAACGAAAATTTCGCACAAATGCCCGACTGTCTTGCAACTTGCATGATTGCCTTTTAGTGCAGAGTTGTCAATAACATAAAAAAGTTTAATTTTAAGGTAGTGTTGAACTTTATTCGTATTGTTTCAATGTTATTTATGTCAAAAAAATTAATAAACTGCGCGATTTATGAATATTTAAGAAAAAATGATTAATTTAGCTTTTAAATGTATTTAAAATGAGTGTAAAAACTCATATAACATTACACTGAAATCCAGTTAATTTGTGCTAAACTATTAATAGGGCAACACTGTTAGCTAACTTTCTATCTATTTGCTACAAGTTCAACAAGTCACTGTCTTGTAAAATTCCTTGGCAGTTGAGTTGGAAGTAGACTGCAAGTGCCGCAAGTGTAGATGTGTTAGTAAAAGAGTTTGAGTGTAATGAGTTTTTCGAACTTGCACTTGCACGTGTAAACCCTAGGTTAGGTCACTTTCTATTTTGCGCGTCACATATGGGGAAAAATAGATGACCACAATTAGCCCGAAAAAATAACATAAAAATAAAATTATTTACATTTAGATTCTATATACGGACGATTGTGTCGTCCGTTTGGTATATCTAGTAATTGTATTAAAGGCTCTAAATACATTCCGTTACCATCAGCAATACAAAGAAAGCAGGTTTGTATCAAAACACAAAATAATGATGAATATTGTTTCAAGTGGGCATAATATCAGCACTATACCCAGTTGATCTCCATACAAATAGATGTACATCTTACAATGTTCAGTTCTCGTGGTACCTTCATAGAGAACAGTCGATTAACGGAATTTTTCTTACTTACAAAAAATTAAACAAACAAAAAATATTCGTAGTACATATTATTCGTAATAGGTACATACTGTCTTTAATAAATAAGCTTTATGCTTTGCTAACATTTTTACATAGTAAAAATAACAAAAACAAAAAAAAACCGCAAACAAAAAAAAATTAAACAAAGTAATATTGAGGAATACTATATATGTGTACCTCTAAACAAATAAACAATCATAAATAACAAAAACAAAAAAAGACCGCAAACAAAAAAAAAACACAAACGAATATCCCTTGAGGAATTCTTTGTGTGAGTGCCTCAAATACAAAAAAATTTGAAGTGAGTTCTAACGGCAGAAATGCTTATTTTACTGTGAGTTCTGAAACTCTTAATGAAAAAAATATAAATAATAAATCTGATGAAAGTCTTTTTTTAACGTCAAAGCCAATTTTTCGTCAGCGATCAACTTCGCTTTGTACAATGCCAAATAGTAATGATGCATTAACATTCAATTCTTCAAAAATTTCATCTGCTCCAAAAATGTCTAGGGATAACAGCGCAGCCTCAACTAATCGCCAAAACAGCTTTAATATTTTGCAAGATGACAACGACAAACCCGAGGTATCCTCGAATAAAATATCCAAGCCGCCACCAATCTATTTGAGACAAAAAAATTCAAATGCCCTTATTAAAAAATTAATTTCGGTCATTGGTGAGAATAAATTTCACATTGTTCCAATAAAACGTGGCAACATCGATGAAACTAAAGTCCAAATTTATGACGAAAAAGACTTCCGCAAAATGGTTGCTGAATTTGAAAAAAATAAAACAAGCTTCTACACATACCAGCTTAAGAGCGCTAAAGGCATGCAGATCGTATTGAAGGGCATAGATTCTTATGTTGTTCCCGAAGAAATAAAAGATGCACTCGTCCTCCAGGGGTTTAAGGTAAAAAATGTGTCCAATATAATAAACAGAGAGAAGATTCCCCAACCCCAATTTCGTGTTGAACTTGAGCCTAATGATATAAAATTGAAAAAAAAAATGAGACGCATCCAATTTATAATTTGAAATACCTCTTGTACCGAAAAATCACAGTTGAAGAGCCACATAAGCGTTCAGGTCCTGTACAGTGCCATAATTGCCAAGAATATGGCCATACAAAAACATACTGCAATTTACCCTCTGTTTGTGTTGTGTGCGGCGAATTACACGGCACTGCTAGTTGCAATAAGCCAAAAGATCAAAGTGATAAAAAATGCAGTAATTGTGGAGGTAATCACACCGCTAACTACAGAGGTTGTCCTGTGTACTCTTTCGTAAAGAAGACTATGGTGCAAAAACCTAAATTAGCTCCAGCTCAATCAGCAAACGCTTACTCTGCCACTTTTGCGCAAATGAGCCAACCAGTTACTTCCCGTGTATTGTATGCAGATGCTGCTAAGACAAATTCAATTCCCACACAAAATGTTTCCCCGCCAAATAATTCAAAAAATACTGACGCAAGCTTTAATTTTAATCGTCTACTATTGAAAATCTGGTGCAAACTATAAACAATTTTACAACAAATATGACTAGCGTGATGCAAGAAATGCTGCGAATGCAGAATACTCTGCTTCAAGCATTAATTAATAAGCCATGAACACGTTAACAATATGTTTCTGGAACGCAAACGGCATTCGCCAACATAAAAATGAACTTGAGCACTTCCTCACGGAAAAAAATATTGATGTAATGTTAGTATCTGAGACTCATTTGACTTCGAGAAGTCTTTTTAAAATTTATAGCTACACTATATATGATACTAATAAAGTCAAGACTCAAGCACTATGTTCTTGATAACATTTGTGAAGAACACCTACAAGCAACAAATATTGGCATTGAAAGTTTTTGTTCAAATTTTGTTATGTCATCAATTTACTCCCCTCCCAGATTTTCAATCACTGAGAATCAATATGAGGATTTCTACAAATCTCTTGGACCTTGTTTTGTGGTAGCTGGTGACTACAATGCAAAACATTCGTTTTGGGGTTCGCGTCTTATTACACCCAGAGGTCGAGCATTGTTCAACACAATTTCTAAAATGGGCTTGGATGTCATTTCGAGTGGGCTCCCCACTTATTGGTCTACTGTCATACAAAGAAATTCCGGATGTTATAGATTTTGGCGTCATAAAAAATATATATAATATATATAATATAAATATAATAGGTTTAAGCTTCTCTTGATCTCTCGTCCGATCACTCGCCAACGATCATTACAATTTGTAGCCTATTACAAAGTAACTTAACTGACCCATATGTGAAGATGATCAATCGTGTTAATTGGCTGGGGTTCAAAAAATATCTCAGTAGTCATTGCACGGAAAATATTATGCTAATAACACCCAATGATATTGAATCTAGCATTGCCAATCTTAAAAAAAACATTAAGCAGGCTGCTGAACATGCCACTACCTGCCATCCGCAGACTGGATTTAATAGAATTTATTATTTATTATATTACGTGAAAAAAGAAGAGCTAGAAGGGAATGGCAACAGCACAGATCACCACAAAATGAAATCAGATTTAAAGAGTGCACTAAACGACTCCAAGAGTTGCTTGCATCTGAAAAAACTGCATCTCTTACAATTTATCTGGAACGTCTTGATGTCTTTGTGGCGCGCTGCTAGAAAGCTTAAAACACCCATTGAGTATAAGCCACCTTTACGCACATCTACCGGAAGTTGGGCAAGAAGCGATACTGAAAAAGGTAAAATATTTGCTGAGCACTTAAAATCCGTTTTTACGCCAAACATATGTACTGGTGTTGCTGATTTGCCGAATGTAGTTGCTCTACCCCCTCAACACATAAAGTTTAAGACGCGTGATTTACTAAAATTAATTGCCGAACTCAACCTGAAGAAAGCTCCGGGTATTGATGGAATTAGTAACCAGATGCTTATGAGCTTGCCTCGTATTGCAATGAGAATCCTATTATTCATATTTAATGCCATTTTACGACTGGAGCATTATCCACACAGCTGGAAGCTTGCCAAGGTTAAAATGATTCCAAAGCCGGGCAAATATCTAACCACGGCTGAGTCATATAGGCCAATAAGTCTACTCTCAACTATGTCAAAGCTTTTCGAAAAACTGTTCAAAACAAAATTGTCCCCAATTCTAATTAGTAGTGAGTTAGCATACCAGATCATCAATTTGGTTTTAAAAATCAGCATAGCACCATTGAACAAACTCATAGATTGGTTCAATTTATAAGAAGAACTTTTGAGGAAAAAAAGTATTTTTCTGCGCTCTTTATTGACGTTTCCCAGGCATTTGATAAAGTGTGGCATGAAGGCCTAATTTTAAAATTGAAGACTTACTTACCAATAAACATTTTAAATCTTTTGGAAAGTTATATTATTTCCCGTAAGTTCACTGTTGTGGAAGGAGGCTTTACGAGTAGGCCTGAAACTATTTCATCCGGTGTGTCACAGGGGAGTATACTGGGACCAGTTTTATATTTGATTTATACTTGTGATATGCCTGTGAGCAGTAGTATCCATACTTCCAAATTTGCCGACGATACAGCCTGCCTTAGTATGCACGAAAACCCTGATGAGGCATCCCGCAAACTCCAGGAACATATTAGCCAGATGGAGCTTTGGTTAAACTTATGGAGAATTAAAGTCAATGAACAAAAGTGTGTCCATATAACGTTCACCCTAAGAAGAGATACTTGCTCCCCCATTCGGATTAACAATCAAGTTGTTCCTCAACATTCACATGTGAAATATCTTGGTATACACCTTGATCGACGATTACGTGGAAACACCACATTGACTCTAAGTTAATTCAAATGAAACTTAAATTAACTCAGGTACATTGGCTGATTGGTAGAAATTCAAAACTTAGCCTAGACTGCAAACTTTTAATATACAAGTCGCTTTTAAAGCCAATATGGTGTTACGGAATTCAACTATGGGGCACTGCTTCAGCTTCAAATGTAGAGAAAATTCAACGAAGGCAAAATAAAATTTTACGCATGATAACATCGGCTCCATGGTACATCAAAAATTCAAATATACATCGCGATTTGAATATGCCACTAGTGACTGAAGAAATTGTAAAATACGCAGGCAAATATCTAACAAAACTCGAGTCACATCCTAATCCGCTTGCTCGTAATATTTTGAACTTTACTGGACACATCCGCTTAAAAAAGAGAGATACACGGGCTCTAGTATTCAACACTCTAGATGATGAAGCTGCTTGAAAACACTTTTTTCTTTTTGTTGCTTATCACTACTTATGTATTATTAATAACTATCACTAAGCTTATGTCCGACATTGGTCGGGCCTAATAATTTTTTTATAGATTTAAGATTTGAATACTTATTGTTAGTTCATATTTGAAGATACAATAAATAAAAAACATGCATTAAAAAAAAATCTTACAATGTTAGAAATATTGAAGATGAAATTATATCACTGGATAATAATATTGTTTTAAATTTTAAAAACTTGCACTATACGCTGCCAACAAACAAAATTAAAGTCTTTGATCCCAACATCCCTCAATGTGTTTGGGTTAGATGGTGATAATGTAGTGGGTCTACTCTACTTTACTGCAGAGGAAAACGTCAATCACATAAATTTATTGCTCCTAGAAGACTTAGAAAGATTTCACCATGTGTGGATCAAAAATATCTCAAGGTATGCTACTGATATTTATTTGTGTATGTTATGTATTAAAAGATTATTCTACTGCTATCATTTAATTACAGATTAATTAAAAGTCAGTTAACAAAACACAAGGATTGTGTATATATATGTAATAGCTTTCTGATTAACTTTCATAGCGAGACATCACTAGAAAAACTTAAACAAGAATGTAACAAAGTTGTAACAAGGATGCCTACTGTAGAAAATAGTTTAATAAGTTTTAAAAAGCAAACGGATGTGCTTTTGGAGTGTACGCTGATTTTGAATACATTCTAGAATCAGTAAATGTACAAAATTCAACTAATTTGAAATCTATACAAAAGCATGTCCCATTTGTTTATAGCAATCATATAAAATGTCCCTTTAATTCTATTTTAGATATATATAGAACATATGGTAGTGATAACTCACCTAAACATTTCTTTGAAAATTTAGTCAAAGATTGTTTAGATATATATAATAATTACTTAAACATAGTTAAACCAATGAATTTCTTAACACCGCTTCAACATATAAGACAAAATGAGGACACAGTTTGTCATATTTGTAAAAAAAATCTATCTGTTAAAGATAAAGTGAGCATGTAATTTGTCTAATGATAATTTAAAAACAGCAAAATCAGTCTATCAGTGTGATAATGAGTTTGCTTTAATGAAACGTAAGGGCATTTTTCCATATGATTATTTAGATTCAGCCAATCGCCTTCAAGAAACACAGTAACGACCCCGTTCAGTCTTCTTTAATAAAGGGTCTGTCCATATATGCATCACTGTGCTGCAAATGGAAATCGAAATATCTTAAACTGCTTCACTGAAGTAAATAATGCACAAATAAATGTAAAATATTGGGTACAAACATGATTACTACTAAAACAGATTATCAGCGAATTTGTATTGCATTTAAAATTTTTTTTTTTTTAAACCCAAACACAATTCGCAAAGCGATTAGCTCTTCTGCGAAAAACACCCAGGGTCTATGGTGGGAATCGAACCCAACACCTCCGGACTGAGAGGCTAGTATCGCTACCACTCAGCCACAGGGGCACCCAAAAATAAAAGTTAATAAAAGTTTGCACGTATGATGTAGATCAGTGATGCATTTATGAACACTCCCAAACTCATCACAGTGTGGATGACTATGAACATGCTGAAAGAATATGGAATACGTTTCAGTGTGTAACGCTAATGTACTACTTTGTATTGTAGTTAAAAACAGATGTTTTATTACTTTGTGATGTATTTGAAAAGCAATGTTGAAAACAACGGGAATAGAGTTGGAATTGTTAACTGATATTAACACGTACAACTTCGTTGCACGGGGTATTAGGGGAGGTATTGTGCAATGTAGTAAACGACATTCGATAGCCAATAATAAATATGTTAGTGATTATGATCCTACAAAAGAATCAAATTATCCAATGTATTTAGATGTAAATAATTTATATGGTTATGCAATGTATCATTACCTCCCCTTTAAAAATTTTAAATGGGTGGAAAATTGCGAAAACTTTAATGTAAATGATGTATGTAACAGCAGATTCAGCACTTGGTTACATATTGGAAGTAGATTTAGAATATCCAACCACATTGCACGACTACCATAGTGACTTACCATTTTGTGCAGAAAACAAGAAAATTGAAATCATGAAACAGCGAAAATTAGTAACCGACTTAAACAATAAAACCAATTATATAATACACTATCGCAACCTTCAATAATGTCTTCAACTTGGACTATTTACAAAAAAAATCATAGAATTCTCGAATTTAACCAATTGAATTGGTTGAAAAAATATATTGATTTAAATAATCATCATAGAACATTAGCTAAAAACTCATTTGAACACAATTTTTTTAAATTATTAAACAACTAAGAAATTTATTATTCGACATATTGGCAGAAGTTTATTTTAATTTGAAAGTTATTTGCTGGTGGTTCACCGTTGTCTATATATTTCATTGATGCTGTAACAAATCATCAACAAAACATTTTGAATAGTCACAAACCTCTTATCTTATGCACAGACTCTCAAGAACTATTTGAGAATTCACAAATAATAATATTTTTGAAAATCACAGAAGAAAAATAAGCGTAGTAGGCTTTGAAACTAATACAAAATCCCAGCAAATAATTTATATTCGATTGAATCTATTTTATTTTTCTACACCTTTATACAATTAGAAATCCATTGGATAACAATAAAAGTAATTATAAGGCAAAATGAAAAATAAAATCTAAATTTAACATTTAAGAAATTTATTATTCGACATATTGGCAGAAGTTTATTTTAATTTGAAATTTATTTGCTGGTGGTTCATCTATATATGTAAATACAATTCGTAAATGTAATCTTTTATTAAAATGAAGAAGAGTAATATAATATGGTTATATATAGTATACCAGTGTAATTGCCCATCGGATAAATATATTTATCGCTTATTCACACCAAATTTTGAATTCCCGTTTTTTAAACTCATTTTCACACAAAATTCCCAGCTTAATTGAATTTCGGTTAATTACCCAGTTAAGGTTGTTACCCAAAAATTATTTATCCCAAAATGAATTTTGCTATAAAATCTCTTCGATTATTTGCCCAAACCTACCTACATACATACATCTAAAATACATACACGAATCTACAATCAAATTTATTATGTAGTACAGACATACATGTACCTTTGTACAATGCGCAACAAACACATAACTCCAAAATGCTCTATGAAGATATAAAAATATTTTCTTTTCACAATACTTGCGTGTAGTAAGTAGCCTTTTATATTTAATTTTTACACAACATTTAATATCCTATAACAATTTTTTCTTTAAAAAGGCATTTTCTAGATATGTACGTTTGGTTTCTAGTTCCTTGTTAGTTTTTTTTTTGTTATATTTATGTGATTTTTTGTTATTCAATAAAATATTTTTATTGAAAAATACATAAGTGGAGTTCGATGTTTGATGTAAATTGTCTTGCGTAAGTGCAAATGCAAAATATCGCAGTTTTTCTTTGTAATGTGTGTATATTTTGTTGTTGAAAAGAAAGAAAAGCTACAATGCACAGTGGGAACTTTTGCAAAATAAATGGTAATAAATCTGGAACTTCTAAACTACTAATTGGATTTATATGAAACTTCGAACATCCGTAGAGGAGGACTCAGGCTTTATAACAAATGTCTTAGCAGCCGTCTGGCCTAAGCTGGACAGGAGTTACAGTGGGCCTAAGTTGACAACATGGGACTCAAAAAAAATTCTGAGGCTTGTAACTTTTAGAAAACTTATCCGATTTTTATGAGATAAAGCGTTTTGATCTAAGCTTAACATTTTTAATAAATAATGTCCTTAGATGTGTTTTCGTATCTCTCATAACTTAGAAGATATTTGACTTTTAACAAAAAAAAATTTTTTTTGCCTTGACTTTTTTTAGTATTTCACCTACAACTTTTTAGTTAATTGTTGAATTTTAAATTAAAAGACAGCATTAAATTTCTGATCAAATTTTAAATAAAAATAAGTAAAAAACTTATTAATATCTGCAGTCGTAAAAACGGGAAGAGGCAAAGAATTCAAAGTTTTAAAATTTTTCTGGAAAAGGCTCGTTTTTTTAAGAAAAAGTATCTTCATTATTTTCAATTTTGTGAAAAACTTTGTTTAACACATACACTTTTAAACCACATGGCGCTAAAAACAATCTATTCAGAATATGCTAAGAGCCAATTATTTTGTATTTTGGGCATGCACCCTACACTCAGCAGTGTCCGAAAATTGCCAATTTCAAAATTTTTTTTGTGCTTATGCGCTTATAAAAAGTTGTGACGGTATATTTTGAAAGCTTTAGCTATATCATTTAATTATTAGGATAGTTGGCAACATGTTAAACTTAAATTTTTAACAGCCATTCGCCAACATAAAAATGAACTCGAGCACTTCCTCACGGAAAAAAATATTGATGTAATGTTAGTATCTGAGACTCATTTGACTTCGAGAAGTCTTTTTAAAATTTATAGCTACACTATATATGATACTATTAAAGTCAAGACTCAAGCACTATGTTCTTGATAACATTTGTGAAGAACACCTACAAGCAACAAATATTGGCATTGAAAGTTTTTGTTCAAATTTTGTTATATCATCAATTTACTCCCCTCCCAGATTTTCAATCACTGAGAATCAATATGAGGATTTCTACAAATCTCTTGGACCTTGTTTTGTGGTAGCTGGCGACTACAATGCAAAACATTCGTTTTGGGGTTCGCGTCTTATTACACCCAGAGGTCGAGCATTGTTCAACACAATTTCTAAAATGGGCTTGGATGTCATTTCGAGTGGGCTCCCCACTTATTGGTCTACTGTCATACAAAGAAATTCCGGATGTTATAGATTTTGGCGTCATAAAAAATATCTCTAGTGATTTAATTCAGGTTTAAGCTTCTCTTGATCTCTCGTCCGATCACTCGCCAACGATCATTACAATTTGTAGCCTATTAAGAAGTAACTTAACTGACAGATATGTGAAGATGATCAATCGTGTTAATTGGCTGGGGTTCAAAAAATATCTCAGTAGTCATTGCACGGAAAATATTATGCTAATAACACCCAATGATATTGAATCTAGCATTGCCAATCTTAACAAAAACATTAAACAGGCTGCTGAACATGCCACTACCTGCCATCCGCAGACTGGATTTAATAGAATTTATTCTTTAGACATTGAACGTCTCGTACGTGAAAAAAGAAGAGCTAGAAGGGAATGGCAACAGCACAGATCACCACAAAATAAAATCAGATTTAAAGAGTGCACTAAACGACTCCAAGAGTTGCTTGCATCTGAAAAAACTGCATCTCTTACAAATTATCTGGAACGTCTTGATGTCTTTGTGGCGCGCTGCTAGAAAGCTTAAAACACCCATTGAGTATAAGCCACCTTTACGCACATCTACCGGAAGTTGGGCAAGAACCGATACTGAAAAAGGTAAAATATTTGCTGAGCACTTAAAATCCGTTTTTACGCCAAACATATGTACTGGTGTTGCTGATTTGCCGAATGTAGTTGCTCTACCCCCTCAACACATAAAGTTTAAGACGCGTGATTTACTAAAATTAATTGCCGAACTCAACCCGAAGAAAGCTCTGGGTATTGATGGAATTAGTAACCAGATGCTTATGAGCTTGCCTCGTATTGCAATGAGAATCCTATTATTAATATTTAATGCCATTTTACGACTGGAGCATTATCCACACAGCTGGAAGCTTGCCAAGGTTAAAATGATTCCAAAGCCGGGCAAATATCTAACCACGGCTGAGTCATATAGGCCAATAAGTCTACTCTCAACTATGTCAAAGCTTTTCGAAAAACTGTTCAAAACAAAATTGTCCCCAATTCTAATTAGTAGTGAGTTAGCATACCAGATCATCAATTTGGTTTTAAAAATCAGCATAGCACCATTGAACAAACTCATAGATTGGTTCAATTTATAAGAAGAACTTTTGAGGAAAAAAAGTATTTTTCTGCGCTCTTTATTGACGTTTCCCAGGCATTTGATAAAGTGTGGCATGAAGGCCTAATTTTAAAATTGAAGACTTACTTACCAATAAACATTTTAAATCTTTTGGAAAGTTATATTATTTCCCGTAAGTTCACTGTTGTGGAAGGAGGCTTTACGAGTAGGCCTGAAACTATTTCATCCGGTGTGTCACAGGGGAGTATACTGGGACCAGTTTTATATTTGATTTATACTTGTGATATGCCTGTGAGCAGTAGTATCCATACTTCCAAATTTGCCGACGATACAGCCTGCCTTAGTATGCACGAAAACCCTGATGAGGCATCCCGCAAACTCCAGGAACATATTAGCCAGATGGAGCTTTGGTTAAACTTATGGAGAATTAAAGTCAACGAACAAAAGTGTGTCCATATAACGTTCACCCTAAGAAGAGATACTTGCTCCCCCATTCGGATTAACAATCAAGTTGTTCCTCAACATTCACATGTGAAATATCTTGGTATACACCTTGATCGACGATTACGTGGAAACACCACATTGACTCTAAGTTAATTCAAATGAAACTTAAATTAACTCAGGTACATTGGCTGATTGGTAGAAATTCAAAACTTAGCCTAGACTGCAAACTTTTAATATACAAGTCGCTTTTAAAGCCAATATGGTGTTACGGAATTCAACTATGGGGCACTGCTTCAGCTTCAAATGTAGAGAAAATTCAACGAAGGCAAAATAAAATTTTACGCATGATAACATCGGCTCCATGGTACATCAAAAATTCAAATATACATCGCGATTTGAATATGCCACTAGTGACTGAAGAAATTGTAAAATACGCAGGCAAATATCTAACAAAACTCGAGTCACATCCTAATCCGCTTGCTCGTAATATTTTGAACTTTACTGGACACATCCGCTTAAAAAAGAGAGATACACGGGCTCTAGTATTCAACACTCTAGATGATGAAGCTGCTTGAAAACACTTTTTTCTTT
Organism: Tachina grossa; assembly: GCA_949987645.1. NCBI lineage: Eukaryota > Metazoa > Arthropoda > Insecta > Diptera > Tachinidae > Tachina > Tachina grossa. The sequence continues at coordinate 50,481,772 of OX465277.1, read as the reverse complement.
TTGTTGCTTATCACTACTTATGTATTATTAATAACTATCACTAAGCTTATGTCCGACATTGGTCGGGCCTAATAATTTTTTTATAGATTTAAGATTTGAATACTTATTGTTAGTTCATATTTGAAGATACAATAAATAAAAAACATGCATTAAAAAAAATCTTACAATGTTAGAAATATTGAAGATGAAATTATATCACTGGATAATAATATTGTTTTAAATTTTAAAAACTTGCACTATACGCTGCCAACAAACAAAATTAAAGTCTTTGATCCCAACATCCCTCAATGTGTTTGGGTTAGATGGTGATAATGTAGTGGGTCTACTCTACTTTACTGCAGAGGAAAACGTCAATCACATAAATTTATTGCTCCTAGAAGACTTAGAAAGATTTCACCATGTGTGGATCAAAAATATCTCAAGGTATGCTACTGATATTTATTTGTGTATGTTATGTATTAAAAGATTATTCTACTGCTATCATTTAATTACAGATTAATTAAAAGTCAGTTAACAAAACACAAGGATTGTGTATATATATGTAATAGCTTTCTGATTAACTTTCATAGCGAGACATCACTAGAAAAACTTAAACTAGAATGTAACAAAGTTGTAACAAGGATGCCTACTGTAGAAAATAGTTTAATAAGTTTTAAAAAGCAAACGGATGTGCTTTTGGAGTGTACGCTGATTTTGAATACATTCTAGAATCAGTAAATGTACAAAATTCAACTAATTTGAAATCTATACAAAAGCATGTCCCATTTGTTTATAGCAATCATATAAAATGTCCCTTTAATTCTATTTTAGATATATATAGAACATATGGTAGTGATAACTCACCTAAACATTTCTTTGAAAATTTAGTCAAAGATTGTTTAGATATATATAATAATTACTTAAACATAGTTAAACCAATGAATTTCTTAACACCGCTTCAACATATAAGACAAAATGAGGACACAGTTTGTCATATTTGTAAAAAAAAAATCTATCTGTTAAAGATAAAGTGAGCATGTAATTTGTCTAATGATAATTTAAAAACAGCAAAATCAGTCTATCAGTGTGATAATGAGTTTGCTTTAATGAAACGTAAGGGCATTTTTCCATATGATTATTTAGATTCAGCCAATCGCCTTCAAGAAACACAGTAACGACCCCGTTCAGTCTTCTTTAATAAAGGGTCTGTCCATATATGCATCACTGTGCTGCAAATGGAAATCGAAATATCTTAAACTGCTTCACTGAAGTAAATAACGCACAAATAAATGTAAAATATTGGGTACAAACATGATTACTACTAAAACAGATTATCAGCGAATTTGTATTGCATTTAAAATTTTTTTTTTTAAACCCAAACACAATTCGCAAAGCGATTAGCTCTTCTGCGAAAAACACCCAGGGTCTATGGTGGGAATCGAACCCAACACCTCCGGACTGAGAGGCTAGTATCGCTACCACTCAGCCACAGGGGCACCCAAAAATAAAAGTTAATAAAAGTTTGCACGTATGATGTAGATCAGTGATGCATTTATGAACACTCCCAAACTCATCACAGTGTGGATGACTATGAACATGCTGAAAGAATATGGAATACGTTTCAGTGTGTAACGCTAATGTACTACTTTGTATTGTAGTTAAAAGCAGATGTTTTATTACTTTGTGATGTATTTGAAAAGCAATGTTGAAAACAACGGGAATAGAGTTGGAATTGTTAACTGATATTAACACGTACAACTTCGTTGCACGGGGTATTAGGGGAGGTATTGTGCAATGTAGTAAACGACATTCGATAGCCAATAATAAATATGTTAGTGATTATGATCCTACAAAAGAATCAAATTATCCAATGTATTTAGATGTAAATAATTTATATGGTTATGCAATGTATCATTACCTCCCCTTTAAAAATTTTAAATGGGTGGAAAATTGCGAAAACTTTAATGTAAATGATGTATGTAACAGCAGATTCAGCACTTGGTTACATATTGGAAGTAGATTTAGAATATCCAACCACATTGCACGACTACCATAGTGACTTACCATTTTGTGCAGAAAACAAGAAAATTGAAATCATGAAACAGCGAAAATTAGTAACCGACTTAAACAATAAAACCAATTATATAATACACTATCGCAACCTTCAATAATGTCTTCAACTTGGACTATTTAAAAAAAAAATCATAGAATTCTCGAATTTAACCAATTGAATTGGTTGAAAAAATATATTGATTTAAATAATCATCATAGAACATTAGCTAAAAACTCATTTGAACACAATTTTTTTAAATTATTAAACAACTAAGAAATTTATTATTCGACATATTGGCAGAAGTTTATTTTAATTTGAAAGTTATTTGCTGGTGGTTCACCGTTGTCTATATATTTCATTGATGCTGTAACAAATCATCAACAAAACATTTTGAATAGTCACAAACCTCTTATCTTATGCACAGACTCTCAAGAGCTATTTGAGAATTCACAAATAATAATATTTTTGAAAATCACAAAAGAAAAATAAGCGTAGTAGGCTTTGAAACTAATACAAAATCCCAGCAAATAATTTATATTCGATTGAATCTATTTTATTTTTCTACACCTTTATACAATTAGAAATCCATTGGATAACAATAAAAGTAATTATAAGGCAAAATGAAAAATAAAATCTAAATTTAACATTTAAGAAATTTATTATTCGACATATTGGCAGAAGTTTATTTTAATTTGAAATTTATTTGCTGGTGGTTCATCTATATATGTAAATACAATTCGTAAATGTAATCTTTTATTAAAATGAAGAAGAGTAATATAATATGGTTATATATAGTATACCAGTGTAATTGCCCATCGGATAAATATATTTATCGCTTATTCACACCAAATTTTGAATTCCCGTTTTTTAAACTCATTTTCACACAAAATTCCCAGCTTAATTGAATTTCGGTTAATTACCCAGTTAAGGTTGTTACCCAAAAATTATTTATCCCAAAATGAATTTTGCTATAAAATCTCTTCGATTATTTGCCCAAACCTACCTACATACATACATCTAAAATACATACACGAATCTACAATCAAATTTATTATGTAGTACAGACATACATGTACCTTTGTACAATGCGCAACAAACACATAACTCCAAAATGCTCTATGAAGATATAAAAATATTTTCTTTTCACAATACTTGCGTGTAGTAAGTAGCCTTTTATATTAAATTTTTACACAACATTTAATATCCTATAACAATTTTTTCTTTAAAAAGGCATTTTCTAGATATGTACGTTTGGTTTCTAGTTCCTTGTTAGTTTTTTTTTTTGTTATATTTATGTGATTTTTTGTTATTCAATAAAATATTTTTATTGAAAAATACATAAGTGGAGTTCGATGTTTGATGTAAATTGTCTTGCGTAAGTGCAAATGCAAAATAGCGCAGTTTTTCTTTGTAATGTGTGTATATTTTGTTGTTGAAAAGAAAGAAAAGCTACAATGCACAGTGGGAACTTTTGCAAAATAAATGGTAATAAATCTGGAACTTCTAAACTACTAATTGGATTTATATGAAACTTCGAACATCCGTAGAGGAGGACTCAGGCTTTATAACAAATGTCTTAGCAGCCGTCTGGCCTAAGCTGGACAGGAGTTACAGTGGGCCTAAGTTGACAACATGGGACTCAAAAAAAATTCTGAGGCTTGTAACTTTTAGAAAACTTATCCGATTTTTATGAGATAAAGCGTTTTGATCTAAGCTTAACATTTTTAATAAATAATGTCCTTAGATGTGTTTTCGTATCTCTCATAACTTAGAAGATATTTGACTTTTAACAAAAAAAATTTTTTTTGCCTTGACTTTTTTTAGTATTTCAACTACAACTTTTTAGTTAATTGTTGAATTTTAAATTAAAAGACAGCATTAAATTTCTGATCAAATTTTAAATAAAAATAAGTAAAAAACTTATTAATATCTGCAGTCGTAAAAACGGGAAAAGGCAAAGAATTCAAAGTATTAAAGTTTTTCTGGAAAAGGCTCGTTTTTTTAAGAAAAAGTATCTTCATTATTTTCAATTTTGTGAAAAACTTTGTTTAAAACATACACTTTTAAACCACATTGCGCTAAAAACAATCTATTCAGAATATGCTAAGAGCCAATTATTTTGTATTTTGGGCATGCACCCTACACTCAGCAGTGTCCGAAAATTGCAAATTTCAAAATTTTTTTTTTGTGCTTATGCGCTTATAAAAAGTTGTGACGGTATATTTTGAAAGCTTTAGCTATATCATTTAATTACTAGGATAGTTGGCAACATGTTAAACTTAAATTTTTAACAGCCTTTTCATTAATGCGAGGATGCGCGCAAATTTTCTGAAAAAAGTCAAAATTTTGGAAAAATTTTGGTTTGTACCATAAAAAATATATATAAAAATAATTTTCTTTTTTTATGTTGGCATTTTTAGCTTTCATGTGAGTCCTTTTACTTTGGCTGAAAAAATTATTCCAATATAATTAACTGATCTCGAGATATTCCGATTGTAGGGTGCAATACAAAAAATATGTAGAATGCGCTTAACTTTTTTCCCTTTATTCACACATCAGCTGTTTAAAACTTTTATGAATTCTGAAATTCAACCTAAATAGAAAAACAAAAATAAATTTGAAATGTTATCCAATAAGTCTATGTATATTTTTCGCAATAAAAAATATTTATGGTAATTATACCACATGTTTTTCCATGTAAGTGTAGTTAATGTTAATAACAGGTAAGCATTTAACGAATAACAACACACATGTTTAATGGATTAAAAAAGGTTTTTGCGGATTTTATTACAGCAACATCGGGAGGTGCTACCTGATTGTGCTACTACTACTTAATAACACTTCACAGTACTAGGTAATTAGACAAAATTAGCAAAGGTTCTTATAAATTATGCTGTATTGCATAAAAAATGTGAAAAGTTTTATTTGTGTGTATTGTTTTTTTATTATTAATTACCAATAGATAATATATTTAATATTAGGCTATAGCTAAGAAAAACTATTTAACACTAAATAATTTATTTATTTTTAAATTACATATTTGAGCTATGTTAATTACCATAATCTTACAATTTATTTATTTCAATTATTTTTAAGAAAACAATCCGAAATATCGAAGCTTAAGAGGTTTTTTATTTGAATTACTTCGCTGTCGTCTTTCTCTATTTCTTTAGTTATCTTTGGTAACCATTTCAACCGTATTGCTTGTAAAACTGGATCTGAGGATAACAATAAGTGAAGCATTAAATCAAAATTTTCTGCTAATTTTGAACACTTTCGACTATTAAATAATCTATACTGCTTTACATCTTTGTAACTTGCTTCTTAGCTTCTTCTGTAAGTTCTCCCAGAGGTAGGATGTTGGTTTCAATGATTTCTTTTCCATGAGATAATACCTTATGTACAGTTGGCGTCATCAATCTCCATGGATATAAATTTTTTATCAATACTTTTGTTTCATTAGCAAAAGCATCAAATTTTTCTCCATTAATTTGCTTTTTACTGTTAATAGTTGCCAGTATTATTTTGAAGTTCCTTATTAGTTTTTTATCCAAGCCGGTTATCAAGGATGTAGTCTCAGGATCCTCAAAAAAGCATCTAGCAGTATTTCCATTATTCGAGCTACTATAACCGTTAATTGGCTTATCAATTATAAGCCCATGCTTTCTAAATTCATCTTGTATCCTTTTCTTCTCAGTTCTTCGTGTATCTGCTAAGTCTTTGTTGTTTCGTGAGGAGACAGTTTCATTACCTTTGATATTTCTATATTTTATATCATATGATAGATGCAAGCAATACTCCATAAATCTAATGCGAGCATGAAGTGGGGAAATTCCAAATTTAAGGGCTTCCTCTTTTATAGTTTCATCAGATTTATCTTCAAACTCAGAGCTTTTTTTACCACATATATTGCATTTCCAGTATGACTTGGTATCCGTTAGGGCATTGGCAACTTTTCCATCTATCATAGTCAATTGTAAATCAAATGTGACATTTATAATGCAGTCAGAAATTTTTATTGCAATGCTTGGTAAGTTCCTTATTTCTTCTGATATAGTGACTACAATATTTTGAGTTTCATCTCTATTTTCTTTCATATATTCAAATTTTATTGGTCGACATAATAACTTTGATGCAGGCGTCCTATTTATCCATACGTCTTCAAATGCAGGTACAGTGGATGATGATGATGAATTTGTATATAAACGCATTCTAAGAGGTACCAACGTAGACATAAATATCGATGAAAAAGATATATTATCTTCGCTTTGTTGTCTATATTCAGAAAATCCAGTAGTCCCATCACAACCCCATTTACAAATTAATACTAGCTCGGACTTGTGGCATTTACTTATGTCTTCTTTGCTAAAGGTTGAAATTATCCTAGAAGCAGTATTTTCGAGGAGACTGCATAACTCAATTGTGGCGCCCGTGCTACTAATGTTAGAAACCGATGGCAAAATTACATCCTTTGTTGCCTTCAATGACTTTGTAGATGGCAAATTTCCCCATTTCTTTTCAGTCATAGCTTTTCTTAATATTTCATATTTATTCCTTGTTAGACCCAAGTTTAGAATAAGGGCTAATGCATCTTCATTAGTAAAATCTATTTTAGATTTAGGCGTTGGTATGCTTTCCACCATACGTTGTATTCTCTTTGGAGATGCTTTTGGAAGAGCATCTACAATTTTGCCAACTTCCTTCGGTTTGTTTTTGGTTAAGGCACTTCTAAAGGCATCCTTTATAAGGCCAAAAGAGTGTTTTCAATTAGGTCTTCTTGCTTTCTTTTCTGGCTTCTTGGTTGAAGTTCCTCGTATAATTTATTAGGCAATCCCAATTGTTTCATACCAATCTGTGTAACTATCTCGGTTTTTAGCCATTGCTCATTTTGTTTTTGGAACTTAGTTTTGTTATAATTTAATTCTTTGATTTTTCTTTCGTACGCTACCAAAAAGTTCTCTATTTTTTTAGTAGCATCTTCATTTAGTTTTAATCCAAATGAGTTGTCAATTATATCTATGATTTTAGAACATTTTTCTTGGCGCAATAAACTAACAGGAACGTATTCCCATAGAAGTTTACATACCACGTTATATTTAATACTAATCTCCATAACAGTTCAATATAGAGTGATTGTTCTTATAAAAGAACCCTGCGTTTTTATGCAATACAGCATAATTTATAAGCACCTTTGCTAATTTTGTCTAATTACCTAGTACTGTGAAGTGTTATTAAGTAGTAGTAGCACAATCAGGTAGCACCTCCCGATGTTGCTGTAATAAAATCCGCAAAAACCTTTTTTTAATCCATTAAACATGTGTGTTGTTATTCGTTAAATGCTTACCTGTTATTAACATTAACTACACTTACATGGAAAAACATGTGGTATAATTACCATAAATATTTTTTAATGCGAAAAATATACATAGACTTATTGGATAACATTCCAAATTTATTTTTGTTTTTCTATTTAGGTTGAATTTCAGAATTCATAAAAGTTTTAAACAGCTGATGTGTGAATAAAGGGAAAAAAGTTAAGCGCATTCTACATATTTTTTGAATTGCACCCTACAATCGGAATATCTCGAGATCAGTTAATTATATTGGAATAATTTTTTCAGCCAAAGTAAAAGGACTCACATGAAAGCTAAAAATGCCAACATAAAATAAGAAAATTATTTTTATATATATTTTTTATGGTACAAAACAAAATTTTTCCAAAATTTAGACTTTTTTCCTCGCATTTATGACAAGGCTGTTAAAAATTTAAGTTTAACATGTTGCCAACTCTCTTAATAATTAAATGATATAGCCAAAGCTTTCAAAATATACCGTCACAACTTTTTATAAGCGCATAAGCACAAAAAAAAGTTTTGAAATTGGCAATTTTCGGACACTGCTGAGTGTAGGGTGCATGCCCAAAATACAAAATAATTGCCTCTTAGCATATTCTGAATAGATTGTTTTTAGCGCTATGTGGCTTAAAAGTGTATGTTTTTTTTGTAATGCATGTATTTATTTATTGTATCTTCATATATGAACTAACAATAAGTATTCAAATCTTAAATCTATAAAAAAAATTATTAGGCCCGACCAGTGTCGGACATAAACTTAGTGGTAGTTATAAATAATACATTAGTAGTGATAATCAAAAAAAAGGGGGGGGGGGAAGTATTTTCAAGTAGTCCCATCTGGAGTGTTAGGTATAAGAGCCCGTGTGTCCCACTTTTTTAAGCGGATGTGTCCAGTAAAGTTCAAAATATTACGAGCAAGCGGATTAGGATGTGATTCGAGTTTTGTTAAATATTTGCCTGCGTATTTTGCAATTTCTTCAGTCACTAGTGGCATATTTAAATCACGATGTATAATAGAATTTTGGATGTACCATGGAGCCGATGTTATTAACCGTAAAATTTTGTTTTGCCTTCGTTGGATTCTCTCGACATTGGAAGCTGAAGCAGTGCCCCATAACTGAATTCCGTAGCACCATATTGGCTTCAAAAGCGATTTGTATAGTAAAAGTTTGCAGTCTAGGCTGAGTGCTGAGTTTCTGCCAATCAACCAATATATTTGAGTTAACTTAAGTTTCATCTGAGTTAACTTAGAGTCAATATGATGTTTCCATGTAAGTCTTCAATCAAGGTGTATACCAAGGTATTTCATTTGGGAATGTTGAGGAATATTTTGATTGTTGATTCGAATGGGGGAGCAAGTATCTCTTCTTAGGGTGAACGTTATATGGACACACTTTTGCTCATTGACTTTAATTCTCCATAAGTTCAACCATATTTCCAGCAGAGTGATATGTTCCTGGAGATTGCGGGATGCCTCATAAGGGTTTTCGTGCACACTCATAGAGGCTGTATCATCGGCAAAAGTAGAAATATGGATATTATTGCTCACAGGCATATCACAAGTATATATTAAATACAAGACAGGACCCAGAATACTACCCTGGGGCACACCAGAAGATATAGATTCGGGCACACTCGTGAACTCTCCTTCCACAACAGTGAACTTCCTATCAATAATATAACTTTCCAAAAGCTTTTGAATATTTATTGGCAGATATGTCTTCAATTTTAAAACTAGGCCTTCGTGCCATACTTTATCAAACGCCTGAGAAACATCAATAAAGAGAGCAGAACAATACTTCTTTTCTTCAAATGTTCTTCTTACAACTTGGACCAGTCTATGCGTTTGTTCAATCGTGCTGTGCTGACTTCTAAAGCCAAATTGATGGTCCGGGATGCACCCATTATCAGTTAAAATTTTGGACAATTTAGTCATGAGCAGCTTTTCGAAAAGCTTTGAGATTGTAGATAGTAAGCTTATAGGCCTATATGACTCAGTCTAGGTAAGATCTTTGCCCGCCTTTGGAATCATTTTGATCTTGGCCAGTTTTCAGTTATGTGGAAAATACTACATTCTTAAAATAGCATTAAAAGTAAATAGCAGGATTCTTATTGCAATATGAGGCAAGTTCATGAGCATTTTGTTTCTAATGCCATCAATACCTGGAGCTTTCTTCGGGTTGAGTTCAGCAATTACTTTTTTTTACTTCGCGCATCTTAAACCTTAAGGGACGAGGGGGTAGAGAAACTACACTCGGTAAATCAGCAGCACCCGTACATGAATTGGGAGTGAATACAGATTTTAAATGCTCAGAAAATAAGTTACCTTTCTCACTATCACTTCTTGCCCAGCCTCCGGTCGTAGTACGCAATGGTGATTTAAGATCAACGGGTCGTTTAAGATTTCTAGTAGCGCGCCATAAAGAGTAATTAGTTGCGGACGTTACATCAAGACCTTCTAAATACTTTTCCAGTAGTGCAGTTTTTTCCGACGATAGCAGCTCTTTGAGTCGTTTAGTACATTCTTTAAGTCTGATTTTATTTAGGGGTGATCTGTGTTGTTGCCATTCTCTTCTAGCTCTCCTTTTTTCACATACAAGACGTTCAATTTCCGTAGAATAAATTCTGTTAAAGCCGGTCTGCGGATAGGAGGTAGTGGCGTATTCAGCAGCCTGTTTAATATTTTCGTTAAGATTGGCAATGTTAAATTCAATATCATCGCATGATCTAAGCTGAATTTTTTCTACGCAGTGACTACTAAGATATTTTTTGAATGCCAGCCAGTTGATTCCATTAATCATCTTCACATATGAGTTAGTTAAATCACTCCTTAGTGGGTTGAAAATTGTAACTATTGTTGGAGAGTGATCGGAGGACAGATCTAGAGAGGCCTCTACATGAATTAAGTCCCTATGAATATTTTTCGTGACGGCAAAATCTATAACATCTGGAATTTTTCTTACGTCAGTAGGCCAGTAAGTAGGCTCCCCACTCGAAATGACATCTAAGCCCATTTTTGAAATTGTATTGAACAAGGCTCGACCTCTAGGTGTAACAAGACGCGATCCCTAGTACGTATGTTTTGCATTGTAGTCACCAGCTGCCACGAAACAAGATCTAAGCAATTTGTAGAACTTCTCATACTGATCTTCGGTAACTGAAAATCTGGGAGGTGAGTAAATTGATGATATCACGAAGTTCGCACAAAAATTTTCTACGAAAATATTCGTTGCTTGCAAATATTCTTCACTAACGTTGTCAAGGACATAGTCCTTGAGTCTTGACTTAATCAGAATTGCTGATCCACCACATGCTCTCTCTCTCGGGTCCTTTGTATCATATAAAGTGTAACCATTTATTTTAAATAAGCTTCTTGAGGTCAAATGAGTCTCAGAAACCAACATTATATCAATATTTTTTTCCATGAGGAAGTGCTCAAGTTCATTTTTATGTTGGCGAATGCCATTTGCGTTCCAGAAACAAAGTGTATGTGTTAAACAAAGTTTTTCACAAAATTGAAAATAATGAAGATACTTTTTCTTAAAAAAACGTGCCTTTTCCAGAAAAATTTTAAAACTTTGAATTCTTTGCCTTTTCCCATCTTTACGACTGCAGATATTAATAAGTTTTTTCCTTATTTTTATTTAAAATTTGATCAAAAATTTAATACTGTCTTTTAATTTAAAATCCAACAATTAACTAAAAAGTTGTAGGTGAAATACTAAAAAAAGTCAAGGCAAAAAAAAATTTTTTTTTGTTAAAAGTCAAATATCTTCTAAGTTATGAGAGATACGAAAACACATCTAAGGACATTATTTATTAAAAATGTTAAGCTTAGATCAAAACGCTTTATCTCATAAAAATCGGATAAGTTTTCTAAAAGTTACAAGCCTCAGATTTTTTTTTGAGTCCCATGTTGTCAACTTAGGCCCACTGTAACTCCTGTCCAGCTTAGGCCAGATGGCTGTCAAGGCATTTGTTATAAGGCCTGAGTCCTCTTCTACGGATGTTCAAAGTTTCATATAAATCCAAGCAGTAGTTTAGAAGTTCCAGATTTATTACCATTTATTTTGCAAAAGTCACCACTGTGCAATGTTTTGCACTTACACTATACCGTTCGCATCAAACATATTTTATTTCAACTAATTATGTATGTGCATTAGAGTGGCCGTTAATTTCAGTTTGCCCTCCCAATTAACAACTTCAATGGCAGTTTTTATGATATGTCATAAATATGATAAATGTCATAAATATCAGAATATGATTGATTTTTTGTTTTATTTTTTTAAGTTTTCTTAAAAATTTTACTATTTTTTACTGGATTGCGTTCGAGTACACAAAATCCAGTAAATCAGAGGACGAATTGGGAGAGAAAAATGACAGTTCATTTACTGAGTAAATGCAAGTTTTTACTGGACAAATTTTTGCCAGTAAAATCCAGTAAAACAAAACCATATGTTTTTAAATATAAACAAACAAAAGTAAAGGGAAACAAAAATTTTTAGTTTTTGATGAAATTTTTAAAATAACAAAAAGAAAATGTATTAACTTATAAGCATTATAATATTTATTTAAGTTTGATGCTAGAAAAATATTCGGATATTTTATGTATTCCACGTGAAATTAAAACGTGCGAATTTCCATAGAATGTTTGGAAATATGTCTGTATGCTCATATGTATGTATGTATGTATTTATAATAACAATGCTATTGCATTTCCGAACGATTTAATTTCACATGAAATTCAGAACATAACCGATTATTTATGATTTGAATAGGCTAAAGTTCGTATCGCTTTTTTAAGCCAAATTACATGTGATAATTATTAATGGACAAATAACACCAAAATTAGTTCTAAATATTCTGACAACACATAGTTGAACGGAACAGCTAGCCGTTTTCGAAGGCCACTAAACCTTCAACATCAGCGTTCTTCTGTGTTTGGTCCACTGTATGTGGTGTCAGTTGATGTAGATTTCTGCTTTATATACGAAACTTTTTTGCAAATGGAATAAGTGAATTGTTTTGATTCATCGTATTTCAATTTGCTGAAAGATGTTTTGTAATGAAAGCTCACCTTACCATCTCTAAATTTACAACAGTCTTACCATTTTCGTTTGTTCTTTACTAATTCTACACATGTTAGTTAATTTGCTTATTTTTCTTCTACTTAAGACAAACTTTTTTGATTTGTTACTATTAAGTATATTTATTTAGTTTTTGCCAATAGCTATTAATTAAGTTAATTTAATTATTATTTTTCGAACTTCATTTGTTTCTATATTTATCATTTGAACAGGCTAAAGTTTGTCACTGTCATATATCATATTCTTGTAAAATGTTTTTTTTAAGTTTGTCATGTGCAAACAAATTACAGTGAAAATGGGCTTGTGTATTTTTCATCAAAAATATTTTATTGAATAACAAAAAATCACATAAATATAACAAAGAAACTAACAAGAAACAAGAAACCAAACATACATATCTAAAATATGCATTTTTATAGAAAAAATTGTTATATGATATTAAATGTTGTGTAGAAATTTAATATAAAAGGCTACTACACGCACGTCTTGTGAAAAGAAAATATTTTTATATCTTCATAGAGCATTTTGGAGTTATGTGTTTGTTGCGCATTGTACAAAGGTACATGTATGTCGGTACTACATAATAAATTTGATTGTAGAGTCGTGTAAATAGGTATGTGTGTAGTAGACTTGTGCTGTAAAAGAACGAACTAGTTCAATTAAGCTATTCCCATAAGTGAACGATGTGAACTAGTTCAGTCTAGTTGTTCCATTTTTTTTCTTTTGGTCTTTCTTGTTCTTTTGCCCTTTCTTGTTCTGTTGGTCTTTCTTGCTATTTTGGTCTTTCTTGTTCCTTCGTTCGTTTTTGTTCCTTCGTTCGTTTTTGGTCTTTATTTGATTTTGTTTATCGTAGTCTCTGTTCCTGACCAATACACATGCAAAACATTTCATTTACAAGAGACAAATGTAGTGTGCCTATTAAATTTTTAGGCACACTACTGATTACGGATTTCATTTAAAAAATTTTCGTTCAAAAATATTAATTTTTACCTTTTACTTACTTGCGAATGAGAACACAAAGTGCAAATAAAAATACTGATGAACAAGAAACATTTTTAGTAAATTAAAAAAAAAATAATTTGTTGTGTTGAATATGAATCAGTATTAAAAAAGTGTGATTTTCTTTCACATGATCAATGACTTCATTTTAAATATTTCAGATCAACAATATTAATTTTAACCATTTACTTATAAAAACTACCCCACAAATAAGGTCACTAATAAGCACTGGGAAGAAAACATTGAAGAGGATTCGACGACTACAATCTCTGTTCCGTTGTTCACTGAACAAACTGACCGAAAAGAACAACTGAACGAAAAGAACGAACTAGTTCTTTTTGTTGTTGGGAACAAAAAGGAACAATCCGCAAATGCAACAACTATTTGAGCAAATAAACGAAGAGATTTTAAAGCAAAATTCATTTTGGGATAAATAACTTTTGGGTGATAACCTTAACTGGGTAATTAAACGAAACTCAATTAAGCGGGGAATTTTGCGTGGAAATGAGTTAGTAGAAGTGAATTGGGCATCCGGCGACAATTAAAATTGTTAAATTGTTGCTGAAATTGTTAAATTGTGGGCTAAAATTGTTAAATTCTGGCTGAGATTGTAGAATTTAAGTAATTAAAATTTTAAAATTTGTGTTTTCGGCGGCGCTTTGATGTTTTTTGTTTACATTATGAGTTTTTGTTTACATTAAGTGTATGTCTGTCGGTCTGTCTGCTTGACCATGGAAATTTATGTGTGGAATATTTTGTGTGGATGTATAAGGCGGTTCACAGTTTGGCGGTTTTTATGTGTGTATATACAGACGAGGAAAATCATCAATATGATTTTTCCTAATACCAATGGTGAAATAGTGATTATTAATTTTTCCTAATACCTACGGAAATGCATGATAACTTTTCCTAATCCCGACGGCAATACATGAATATTATTTTTTCAAATGCCGACGGAAAAATGATTTTTCCTAATGACGACGGGAAAACGTGAAAGTTATTTTTTCTAATGCTAATGTAGATCTTGCTAGACTGTGGGCATTTAAGGCTGACCGCGATTTGAGTGGGTGGCGTTGTTGGCTCACTATGTAACCATAGGAATTTGTGGATTTGCCTGTCTGTCCGTGAGAAGTTAGGTGAAGGTTTGATTGGCAGGGGCGGGGTGCAGTTGAGGTAGATCGATTGCGTGTATATACGTGTGTATGTATATATATGTGTGTGTGTGTGTGTGTGTGTGTTTGTAGGAATTTCAATGTATTTATTTCTGTAGGAGCTTAAGGCCGATTGTGATTTATGAAGGAAAAAATATTGATATAATGTTGGTGTCTGAGACTCATTTGATTCGAGAAGCCTTTTTAAAATTTATGGCTACGCTATATATGATACAAAGGACCCTAGAGGAAGAGCTTGCGGTGGATCGGCTATTCTAAAAAAAAGTCAAGACTCAAGCACTATATTCTTGACAACATATGAGAGGAACATCTACAAGCAACAAATATTGGCATTGAACATATTTGTACAAATTTCGTGATATCATCAATTTACTCCCCTCCCAGATTTTCAATCTCGATGTCACACCACCATCTAATTACTCCTTGTGGCGCGCTACTAAAAATCTTAAAAGACACGTTGAGCTTAAACCACCTCTGCGCACTTCGACCGGTGTTTGGGCAAGAAGCGATACTAAAAAGGTAAAATATTTGCTGAACATTTAAAATCCGTATTTACCCCAAACATATGTACTGGTGTTGCATATTTGGCACGTGTAGTTGCTCTACCCAATCGGGCCTTAAAGTTTAAGATGCGTGATGTACATGCACTAATTGCTGAGCTCAACCCGAAGAAAGCTCCAGGTATTGATGGAATTAGTAACAAGATGCTAATGAATCTGCCTCTCACTGCAACTAGAATCTTACTATTTATTTTTAATGCCATATTACGACTAGAGTATTATCCACACAGCTGGAAGCTTGCCAAGGTCAAAATGATTCCAAAGCCGGGCAAATATCTTACCAAAGCTGGGTCATACAGGCCAATAAGTTTACTATCAATAATATCAAAGTTTTTCGCAAAGCTGCTCATGACAAAATTGTCCCCAATTCTAACTGATAGTGGGTGCATACCGGAACATCAATTTGGTTTTAGAAGTCAGCATAGTACCATTGAACAAACGCATAGATTGGTTCAAGTTATAAGAAGAACATTTGAAGGAAAAAAGTGTTGTTCTACTCTCTTTATTGATGTTTTTCAGGCATTTGATAAAGTATGGCATGAATTCCTAATTTTAAAATTGAAGACATATCTACCAAAAAATTTTCTAAAGCTATTGGAAAGTTATATTCTATCCCGGAAACTCATTGTGTGGAAGGAGACTTCATGAGTGTTCCCGAATCTATCTCTGCCGGTGTGCCACAGGGCAGTATACTGGGACCAGTTTTGTATTTGATAGATCTAGCAATCTATCGATAGTCACACCATTCGATATTTTCGATAGTTTGTTGGAAAACTATCGATAGTATCGAATTATTTTACAGTATGTTCACACGGCAACACAAACAGTCGTTTTGACTATTGATATATGGATATGGTTAAAAAAAATTAGGTAAAAATTATAACTGCCTTATTCAAAAAAGTAAGTTTGGTTTACAATTGGTTTACACAACAAATTTTGTATAAAAAGTTGTTTGTTAAATGGTTTTAAACTTAAATTATTTTTTTCTTGTTAAGGCCCAATAATTGACTTCTCAATTATGTGTTATTTATCTTTAAGTGCCTCTTAAGTACCGAATTCATTTTTTCAGTATAAAGTTGAGAGCCATTTAAATGCCCAACCTTGTCTATTTAAATCACAATTAAGTCTTACGAGCATACCATGTGTTATTGTGCTTGTATGTGTTTATTGAAAACATGTACATAAACACCATGTGATCGTATTAAAAAGAATTTCGTTTAATTTTCATAAATATATAACATATACAATGCATAGTATCATATCATAGAATAAATAAATAGAAAAATGAGTTCTGGTGCTCTTTTGGTTTTATAAAATGTGTTCTTATGCAATTTTAATTTTCTACATGTTGATAACCTAACTTTCTTATTTACATTAAACGTCTGTTTTCTTTTAGAACTATCAACATTTCACAGTGCTACCATGCTTTCATAGTGTTTAAGAGATCATTTAATTTTACGGCTGAAAAAATGAAACTGCAATTAAGTGCAACTTAAAATAAAGTGGCTATTAGCTAAATGACACTTAATTGAGAAGTCGATTATTGGGCCTCAAATAATTAATTTAATGTTTAATTTTATTCTAATTTTTCAATTTTAAACACATATCTTTTTTTTTTTTTTTACAAAAACATACCTACAAATCGTCACCTTAAATGCAAACAGACGTAACTACACAAAAATTCGAAATCGAGTTTTTGATTGATTATAGTCCATTTTATCAAACTACATGTTCACGCAAATATTTAGAACTCTGCGATGAAAAATGACGATTAAAGAAATTCAAACGGACGTAATTACGAATGCATCTAAGCATAAAAGCTTAAATATACTTAAAAAGGAAATAAATGTTTAAAAAGATATAAGCATCGATACTACAAGTCAATTTCGAAGAAAATTTTCAAGAATTCTTTATTATTACTGATTTTGTATCGTTTTTTGTTTCTCCTGTAAAATATATAAAAGTGTAGTTACATACGTTTGCATTTAATGTGACGATATGTACATATTCGTATGTATGTAATAATTTTGTTTTAATAGTCAATTCAGATAAATTAGCGATAATTTGTTCTCAAAAAATTCAGTAAGATTCAGAATGGAACAAATTGGTTCGCTAACAAAATTTTGTATATTTCAATCAATATTCGAGCGCGAATCGTGAATGTGAGTGAGAGCGAACCTCGATATTTTATGATTTTTTTTTGTTTCATGTAAGTATTATTTCCCTGAAGGAAACTTGGGGTTAAGTGTCCCTAAGTCACCATTTTTGTCGACTATTTTGGCGACATTGTCACCGGAGAGTCTACAAAACTATGCTTCTTCTTAATGTTTTATTGGTTTGTTGAAAATAAAATTGGCGTGATGCAAAATTTAATTGTTTATAAAATTTAGTTTAAGACATTAAAATAAAATGTGAAAATTAAACAATTTTTAGTGAAAGTGCCAATTATGGAAATTTTGGACCCTTTGGAAGATTTTTTGCCATTAGTTAAAGATTTGTCACGCTTTGGTGATATCGTTAATAGTAAGTCAGTACAATCTTACTATTGACATTTTTGTTATATGGTCCCACAAGAACTACCTAGTCAGTATTGACGCAGTCTACTGATAGATTTCGTAGGACAAGCCTGTGTTTAATGTCAATAGTAGATAATATTAGTTGGGGTATAATTTGTCAGTAGTACTGGTGACATCGTCAATAGGTAATCAGTATAATTTTACTATTGACATTTCCTGCAGGGTTAATTATGGTTGCATATGTATGTAAGTATGTGTGTAGCTGTGTTTTAATGAATTTTTTATGATGTTTAGATACATTTTCTTCGAATCTTAATAAAATTATTTACATTTTGATTCTAGAATACGGACGATTGTGTCGTCCGTTTGGTATATCTATTATTAATAAAGCTTTCTTCTATCAAGAGGTGAGCTCGCACGCCATTGTGTGAATTATTTTACACAAGATGAAATATGAATTGCCGGGGCATTCTGTATTATTAACTGAATAAATTAATTTTTTGAGTTATGACGTTATTAAATTAATAGAGCGATATGTACTTATATATTTTCAATAGAAAACAACTAATATGTTAAATTTTATCGAGTTTGTTGACAATTTGGTAATAATTTTTTTCAACGATAGTATCGCTATCGAGAAAAAACTATCGATAGTCTAATAAAAACAAAACCATCGATACTACTATCGATATTTTGCCAGCTCTAGTATTTTATTTATACTCGTGATATGCCTGTTAGCACTAAAATCCATACATCCACCTTTGCCGATGATACAGTCCTTTTTTGCATTAACGAAAACCCTCACGAGGCATCCCGATATCTTCAGGAACATATAACCTAGCTGGCACTATGGTTAAAGTTATGGAGAATTAAAGTAAATGAGCAGAAGTGTTCGCAGGTAATATTTACTCTACGAAAAGATACTTGTTCCCCCATTACAATCAATAATCAAATTGTTCCTCAACATTCAAATGTAAAATACCTTGGTATACACCTTGATCGACGGCTTACATGGAAACAACACATTGATTTCAAACTAACACAAATGAAACTAAAATTAACTCAGGTACATTGGCTGATTGGTACAAATTTAACTCTCAGTCTAGATTGCAAACTTTTGATATACAAGTCACTTTTGAAACCTATATGGTGCTACGGAATTCAACTATGGGGCAGTGCTTCAGCTTCCAATGTCGAGAGAATCCAACGAAGGCAAAACAAAATTTTACGTATGATAGCATCGGCTCTATGGTACATCAAAAATTTATATATACATCGTGATTTGAATATGCCACAAGTGATTGAAGAAATTGCAAAATGCGCAAGCAAATATTAGACAAAACTCGAATCACATCCTAATCCGCTTGCTCGTAATATTTTGAACTTTACTGGACACATAAGCCTAAAAAAGAGGGACACAAGGGCTCTCATACTCAACACTCCAGATGGGACTACTTGAAAATACTTCTTCTTTTCTTTTTGATTATCACTATTTATTAGGGATGCCAATCGGGATCGATTTTTGGAAATACCGGAATTCGGGATTTTTCGGGATGACGGGATTTTCGGGATCTAAATATTTTTCGCGTAAAATAAATTATTTTTTTAAATAAATATTACTTTAATAACAATTTAATGCATTTTAAAAGGTCTTATGCTCATAATTTATCATTGCACAATTGTCTTTAAAGTTAAAAATTTTCTAATACGAGTATAAAATAAAAATCAATAGAATTTTTCTCACCTATTTTTAAGTTGATTAATCACATTTGATGTTAGAGAATTTATAGTGAAAACAATAACTAAATATGAAAACTTGTTTTTCTATTATCTAAACCAAAACGAAAATACATATCGGTGGACTTTTAGCACTACCGCTTAAGTTGACTTACGAAAATTTTTAGATTCACTTTCATACAAATAAGTTGCAAAAACAATATTGTTTTGTTAAAAATACATCTACTAACGTTTTTTTTTTTATTGCGATTGATCAACAACAAGTATAACGGTTGTTACATATGTATGTATACCAAGCATTATCTAATTTTTTATCGATTTCGTTACGACTATGATAACGGTAATAAGACTGAACATGTCGAAAAATTAAAACAAATGTATACGCTATTCTAATCAAATTCGATTAATTACGTCTAAAGATCACATTTGTATAGGCACATACATTAAAAGTTTGCCTGAGCACTTGAACAGTATATTTGCTGTACTGAAAAATTTTAAATTCATACATAAGTTATTTCCTACAAGTTCAACAGATACATATGTATGTATTCATACGTTCGCTAAGAGGATTATGGGTTATTAGTGTTCCGTCTTCTACTCTGCAATTCGAATACAACTATAATTCATTCGAACTCAAATCCATGTAATTTAAATGGGTTTGATCTTAGGTTTGTATCAAAAACTACCTAAACGGTCTAAATAAAAAAAAAAATTTTTGAACTGCAATGTAAAAAACATACATACACACTCGAGCAGTTTGTTAGACAAAATACTCCGCATTATTCTGTAAATATTTCTCGCTTTTACGTCAACCCGGCAGCAAAAAGTTTTCACTTGGCTTGTATTGTATTCTACTCCAATTGTAAGGAGGTGTCAATAGTACTCAATTGTTACAGACAAGTAGATAAGGGCTATTTTTTTTAGCGTTGAGGAGTCGACACAAGATAATTATACACTGCAAATATGAATAAATTTCCTTAAGAAATTTCTCCCTTTTCCAATTAGATTTTTTTGTTTTCCTTATTATTTGCTACGGTTTGAAATTATTCCCTGGGAGAAATTTCTCGTGGAATTTGAATTATAATTGCCCTCATAATATACATAGAATAAAACGGAATAAATTTGTCAAACTTTTGAATTTTTCAAATGTTATTTCCCTTCCAAAGGTAATATGTTTCTTTTGTTTTCAAAATAATTTTAAAATGTACATATATTTTAGCACCTTTGATGAAAATAACCACAAGAAAGTAGTTTATTTATTTGCTCTTGTTGTTAATTTATAAGAAATATGTCACGAATAGTCATTACACTGTTAAAACTGTACGTATAAAATTATATGGGACTTTTAAATATTATAAAAATACCTTAAAATCAACCAAAAATGTTAATTTATAAAGTTTTTATATATAAATTGCTAAGAAATCCCGAAAATGAGGTCCCGGGATTGCATTTTACAAATCCTGGGACTCGGGATTTGCCAAATCCCGAAAATCCTGGGATTTCCGGGTTCGGGATTTCCCGCTTGGCATCCCTACTATTTATGTATTATTTATAACTATCACTAAGTTTATGTCCGACAGTGGTGGGACCTAATAATTATATTTTAGATTTAAGATTTGAATACTTATTGTTAGTTCATATTTGAAGATACAATAAATAAATACATTTGAAAAAACAAGTAAAAAAGAAACAAAACATGCGTATTTGTGTCCGTTTGTACCCTGCGGAAAATGCAAATAGTGAAATTGTAGTGATTTGCTGGTGACATTGTCAGTAGCACTACTGACCATGTGTATCCCAGCCAATATAATCATCTATTGACATTTAACATTAGCTTGTCATTGAAAATCCACCAGTAGACTGTACCACAATTGACTAAGTAGTTCTTTTGGGACCACATAGAGACAACATAGAAACCAAAGATTCACTAATAAATTTTAGAGGCTCTAGTCTACAATATCGATATTTCCTCACTCGTTGTCAATAGTAAAATTATAGTGATTTTCTAGTGACATTGTCAATAGTGCTAATGACTAGGTGTACCTAAGCCCATGTAATCGCCTATTGACATATAAGAAAGGGTTGTCATGGAAAATCTACCAGTAGACTTTAACACTTACGACCATATGGAGACAATACAACCAAAAGTTCACTAGTACATTTCAGTGACCCTCCTCTACAATTTTATAAGCAACAAACATAAACACAAACAAACTTAAAAATCAAGTAAATTATTTTTAAATTATTTAGACCGAAAAAATTCTGAAATATATACGTTTTTTGATTATACCTTAAGGGCCATTTTCACAACTTGCCTTTAGTAAAAAGTAGGATTTTGTCTGCCTGATGAATGGCTTTGCATTGTAAAACCTTCATTTATTATTTTTTATTCTATAAATATTATTATTATTGATAATAATAACAATAAGAAATTTAAGTTTTAATAATGCAAAGATATTCATGCTGCAGACAAGATTCTGCCTTTTACTAAAGGCAAGTTATGAAAGTGGCCCTAAAACATAATTACTGAAACGAAAAGTTTTCATTCGGAACTAAAAAATACCAATTCAGTTTTACAAAAATATATCAATTCAAAAATCTTATTTTTAATGCAAAAATTCCATTTGAAATTTATTAAAAAATTCCATTTGAAATATAAATAAAATCTGTAAATATATATATGTATGACTATTCGACCTTTTTTATTTAACGTATGATGTGGTTTTTATAGAATTACTCTATTCAAGCTTCCAAGGTCATTCAAATTGATTTAAATGCAAATAAAACACAATTTTATTTCATTTTTCATATCCGACGTTTCGTTGGGATTTTCCAACATCTTCAGGGATGCAATTTTTATTGAAATCTGGTAACAGTGATAAATAAAATAACGATTTTAATGCAACAACAACAATAATAATAAAACAATTAATGTTTTGCTTTAACTTACATATACTATCTTCTAATAAAATTTGCATTTAAATTTTAATAATGGTATTTTACGCGACATGACAACATACAACATAAAACACATATGTAATTTAAAAATAATTGCAAAAATAATCAAAATTGTAAATATCACAGTATAAAGTTCTAATATCATACCGTTTTGTTTCTTTTATCAGATTTTAGAATAACTATATTCTCCTCTCTATATCCTAAAATCTGATAAAGGAAACAAAACGGTGATTATGTATAGAGAAGACTATAAGAGAGGGATGAACAAACTTTTACAAAATAAAACAACATATAAAACAGTACGTGCAGACCCCACAGAGAACCTCCAATGGAAAAACAACAAATTAATAATGAATTTATACAAACAGGGATATATTACTCAATTTGAGAAATCAGGATTAATTTCTGATCACGCTACAGCACCGATACTATACGGCTTACCGAAGATCCACAAACCTGACGTGCCTTTACGGCCAATATCATCTTTTGTGGAAGTACCATGCTACAAATTGTTTAAATATATAGGCATATTTTTAAAGAATGTAATTTCAACAAAATTCAACATTAATAATTCAATAGAACTAAAAACGAGATTGGAAGATGTTATTTTGGATGACGACGAAATCTTTGTATCATTGGACGTGGTATCGTTATTTACTAGCATACCAACACATTTAGCTGTAAGAAATATTATAGAGAAATGGGAAATTTTAAAAAATTACACAAAAATACCCAAAACACAGTTTTTAAAACCATTACAATTTTGTTTAAATGAAAATAATTATTTCATATATGAAGGCACAGTTTATAATCAAACATATGGAATGCCAATGGGGAACCCTCTATCCCCAACCATCGCCGACATTGTGTTAGACACTCTTATAGAAAAAACAACGAAAGAACTAGGAGATAAAAACATAGAAATAAAATTATTGACAAAATATGTAGATGACCTATTTGCCATTATTAAAAAAGGACGAGAAAATCATAATGGAGGCCTTTAATAATTACCATAACAAACTTAAATTTACTATTGAAAGGGAAATAAACAATTCACTTCCCTATCTTGATATGAGAATAATAAGACACAATGATAGAATTATAACAGATTGGTACATGAAACAAATAGCTGCAGGCAGAATAATAAATTATAATTCAACACAGCCCTTTAAACATAATACAAAAACAACTACAAACTTTATTAATAAAGTGTTACATATAACTCATAACAAATTCAAAGATAAAAATATTAAATTAATAAGAGAAATACTTAAAAACAATAATTATCCGACATATTTGATCAATAATCTAATAGACAAATCAATACATAACGAAACAAAAAACAATAACACAAAAACAATATCTGGCAACACTAAATATAAAAGCTTATCCTATGTTCCAAAGCTGACTGAGAATAATAAAATAAAAGAGATAATTAATGAAGAAGGAATTATATTTGCACACAAACCAAACAAAACAACAAATACACTGTTCACAAATCTAAAAACAAAAATAAATAAA
Organism: Tachina grossa; assembly: GCA_949987645.1. NCBI lineage: Eukaryota > Metazoa > Arthropoda > Insecta > Diptera > Tachinidae > Tachina > Tachina grossa. Next base: position 50,457,836 of record OX465277.1, on the reverse strand, counting down.
AAAGATCAAAGCAATGTAATATATGAAATAAAATGTAATGGAAACGCACACGAAAGCTGTAAACAAGTTTACATCGGGACAACAAAAAGGAATCTAGGAGTAAGAGTAGCTGAACATGAGAATGATATTAAAAAAGGACGACAATCTACTGCGCTAGCTCAACATTGTTTGGATTATTCTCACTCAGCTGATCTGGAAAATGTGAAAATACTACACAAAGAGAGAAAATACAACAAAAGATACACTTTGGAAAGCTTAAGTATTCAACAAAAATGGACATAGCAATGAACAACAAAACTGACAAAGACAAAACTAATGCTACTTATAGCATTGTATTAATTTAAGTTTTAGTGTAACTCCAGCTGTGATATTAGAACGTTAAGAAAAGCTTTATACTGTGATATTTACAATTTTGATTATTTTTGCAATTATTTTTAAATTATGTGTTTTATGTTGTATGTTGTCATGTCGCGTAAAATAACATTATTAAAATTTAAATGCAAATTTTATTAGATGATAGTATATGTAAGTTAAAGCAAAATACTAATTGTTTTATTATTATTGTTGTTGTTGCATTAAAATCGTTATTTTATTTATCAATGTTACCAGATTTCAATAAAAATAGTATCCCTGAAGATGTTGGAAAATCAAAACGAAACGTCGGATATGAAAAAATTAAAAAAAAATTGTCTTTTATTTGCATTTAAATCAATTTGAATGACCTTGGAAGCCTGAATAGAGTAATTCTATAAAAACCACATCATACGTGTAAATAAAATCTTTCACAAAGTCACCAGATATTTAATAGAACTGTTGTCTCTAAAATATCTCTACTTGAGCGTTAAGGGAAAGCAGTCGAGATTTTAACTAGTACAATTGTCGTTAGAGAAAAAAGTGATGACATAGAGACATGTGGTTCTAGGCTGACTAGAAGGTAGTATTTCTCTTGATCTAACCCAAAACAGGATTGATTTCAGAAAACCTGAGATTGAATCAAATTCAAAATGCGCTTGACTTAAGAATTTTCTAGTGTATTTAATCGCGAATCCGTACTTGAAATAATCCTAAAACGAGATTGGTTAAGGAAAATTACAGATTGAATTAATCTAAAAATGGGGTTGATTTAGTGCCGAATCCAAAACAGGATTGATTTCAGAAAACCTGAGATTGAATCAAATTTAAAATGCGCTTGATTTAAGAATTTTCTAGTGTAATTAATCGCGAATCCGTACTTGAAATAATCCTAAAACGAGATTGATTAAGGAAAATTACAGATTGAATTAATCTAAAAATGGGGTTGATTTAGTGCCGAATCCGTACTTGAAATAATCCAAAAACGAGATTCATTTAAGAAAAAATTAGATTGAATTAATCTCGAAATGCACCTGTTTTAAGAAATCGTAACTTGATTTATTGAATAAAAAGATTTAATTTATTTTTTAATTATCGTTATAATAATTTATTCGACCTTTTAGTTGAATAAGTTTTATTTAAGCTTTAGGTCCTTTTTGTAAATAGTTGATAACAATATTTATTATTTTATCGATATTTCGCTGCAACGTTGTGTAGAAGCTATCGATAAAATAATAAATATTGTTATCAACTATTTACAAAAAGGACCTAAAGCTTAAATAATACGTGTACATTTTTTAATTAACTTTTTACGGTCCATATTAATATTTTATTTGCTTTAATTAGTTTATTCCACTTGAAAAGCTTTTCACCAAACTCCATACGAAGACCAAAAACGAGCATAGCGTCCGTTACGTCGCTCTGTTACATGTTTCGGCAGAAAATTATTATGGAAGAATGCTAAATGAGACCACAATTAAAGTTCTGCGGAAGGAAAAATTATAGATTTTAAATGTATATACATAGGTTCTCTTAGCAGTTAATTGAATAATTTTTTACTAAATAATAATAGGCACTTTACCTGCAAGATACTGCCGCTTTATCATCAATAAATAATTATATATTTTGCTCTCAACTAAAGCCCACGTTTCTAAGTTGATTACATTTATAATCGTTATCGCTCCAAAAGTGCAAGCCCATCAGTGCTCTAAGGGAAACTATGTTATTAAGAAGCTAGGGGTTATTGGTCACCTAGAGCGATAACATACTTCTGAGTCCGGTCTTACAGCGAGTTGAGCAAAAAAAAAATAATTATCAATGAGAAACTTTGAGGCATGCGTATGCATAAAGTTTTCGTACCTACTACTATTTTTTTACTTAATATGTATGTATGAATATTTATAAAATATAAAAAAACTACAGATTAAAATATACTTCTATATATACATCTTTTACGGACATTTTCATAATGTTAGCAAAGTGTGTATTTTGTTTTTTTTTTTTTATTATTTGCAAAGACTGAAGTGACAGCAATTATATATTGTGTTCACAGACAACAATTTCAGTTGAGCAAATTTTGGGATTATGGAGATGAACTAAAAAGTTGCTCAACTAAAATTGCAGTGTGTGCAACGGCACTTGTTAAATACAACACGCATAATCGAAAAAAACTCATATTTTTACTTACGCCTTAAATATTGAGAAACAGCTCCGCAATCTAAGCCCCTCAGAACCTTTAGTAGTTTTCCTTTGCTTTCACTTTGTATTTTATTTATTTATTTATTATATATAGTTTTATTTATTTTTTTACTTTTATATTATTAAAAACAAACTTTTTCACACGAGTATTAAAAATCAACCGCGCCTAGTCACTTTTAAATAAAATATTTTCTGTTAGAAATACAAATATTATATAATAATTTTTAACCCCAGACTAGAAAAAGGGTTGTTCTAAGTTTGTAGTGTGTGTCTGTATATCTGTGTGTCTGTCCGTGTCCACGTACAGGCCAAACGGCTGGACTGATTTTCATTTAGTTTTTTCTGTTTGGAAGATGACTTGATCGACTTAGTTCTTAGCTATGTTTGAAGAAAATCGGCCTAGCCGCTTAGAAGATATAACATCTTTTCTGAAAAAAGTCGGGGGTTTTTAAAATTTTTAATTTTTGTTATATTTTTATTTTAATGTATTGATTTTCTCATTATATTGAATTTCAATCTCAAGCACACTAATGAACTTGAAATTTTTTTGTTCAAAAGTATTTTTATTTTTCTTTTCATATGTGTATAAAGTAAGTACACAGCCGTGCTTTAAATAATTTTTTTTTACTCAATTTAAGAACTTTTTACTTGATTCATATTTTTTTACATAATTTAAGCACTTCATACTCAATTTAAGAAACTCCAGAATTGGTTTTCCAAAGTAATCCCGTTTTTGGTTTGTTTTAAGTAAATGTTAGTGCTATTCGTACTCAAATTTTTAAGTACGATTCGTACTAAAAGTAAGTAGAAAAAACTTGAATTTAGTACGGCTTTTTTCTTTCTGTGTATGAAAGCCATAACACTTAAAGGAGAGATTTCAGTAAATTGGAGTATCTTGGTTAAAGGGATTTTTTTAATTTCATGTTATATATGCGGTGACCATACGTTCTTTTTTATACAGAACAGTACTGTATTTGTGCGTCCTGTTCTGTATAAATTATTCATTAGGAAATTACGTTGAAATGCTCTGTATTTTATTTACTGTTCAGTATTTGTTCTGTATTTTCAGAACTCAAACTGCATTTAAAAATTTTAACGCAGTTTCTGCAACAGTACTGTTTTAATCAACATTGAAAAAGGTCCTTAGTAGTAGGGAACTGCCAATTCTGGGACAATTAAAATTGTTAAATTGTGGCTGAAATTGTTAAATTGTGGGCTGAAATTGTTAAATTGTTGTTGAAATTGTTAAATTTGGGTAATTAAAATTTGAAAATTGTTAAATTCTTGGAAATTTGTGTTTTTTTGTTTACATAAGGAGTTTTTTGTTTACATTAGGAGTTTTTTGTTTACATTAGGAGTTTTTGTTTACATTAAGTGTATGTCTGTCTGTCGGTCTGTCTGTCTGCCTGCCTGACCGTGGGAAGTTTGTGTGTGGAATATTTTGTGTGAATGTATTAAGGCGGTTCATAGTTTGGCGGTTTTTATGTGTGTATATACAGACGAGGAAAATCATGAAAATGATTTTTTCTAATACCAATTGTGAAATAGTGATTATTAATTTTTCCTAATGTCTACGGCAAAACATGTTTATTAATTTTTCCTAATGCCGACGGCAAAACATGAATATAATTTTTTCAAATGCCGACGGGAAAATGATTTTTCCTAATGACGACGGGAAAACATGATTATTATTATTTTTTTCCTAATGCCTACTGCAATACATGATTATTATTTTTTTCAAATGCCGACGGCAAAAAATGAATATAATTTTTTCAAATGCCGACGGGAAAATGATTTTTCCTAATGACGACGGGAAAACGTGAAAGCTATTTTTTCTAATGCTAATGTAGGTGTTGCTAGACTGTGGGAATTTAAGGCTGACCGTGATTTGAGTGGGTGGCGTTGTTGCCGTAATATGTAACCATAGGAATTCGTGGGTGTGTCTGTCTGTCTGTGAGAATTTAGTTGAAGCTTCGTTTGGAAGGGGGGGGGGCGGGGTGTAGTAGAGCTAGATCAATTGCATGTATATATATATATGTGTGTGTGTGTGTGTGTACGTTTGTAGGAATTTCTATGTGAGCTTAAGGCTGATTGCGATTTATGAGGGGCGAGGTGTACTAGTAATATGTAACCGAGGGAGTCTGTCTGTTTGTATTTCTGTAGGAGTTTAAGGCTGACCATGATTTGGGTGGGCAGGGTTGTTAACGTAATATGTATCCATGGGGATTTGTGGATGTGTCTGTCTATAGTAGTTTAAGGCTGATCGTGATTTGAGGTGGGTGAGGATGTTGTTGAGGTAAATTGGTTATGTGTATGTATGTATATATGTATTTTTGTAAGAATTTAAGATGATTGTGATTTATTTAGAATTTAAGGCTCGTCATGATTTGCAAAAGGTGGGGTGTTGTTGAAATTTTCTTGGATATTTCTTATATGAATTCTGCTATGTGTGTGTATTTGAGCTGGTATTTATGTGTAGGTAGAAATAAATTGTTTTCAATATCGACATATGGTACTATAAAATACTATCATATATCTGGACTTCCCTAATCCTAGTATGCTTTTATACTTACGATTGCTTTATATTTTCTCATGCTTAAATTTGTCTCGCGTTGAAGTCAGTCTGTGTGAAATTTGTTTATATTACAGATTTTGTTTATTTAACTACATTCGTCTTCTTTGACTGAAAGAGTTATCTACACACAGAGAAAAACCAACTTGAAATCAGTAAGAACCATGCTGAATTAATAAGAACCATTAGCGAAGGTTTAGTCATATTGAAATTTCTTATTTCAATATGGACAAAATATTAATTTACAGTATTCATTTATTAAACTCATTAGTTTGTAGATATCTCAATATACATTTTCTATTATATTAAAAATTATTGAATTAATGTGATGAATTCTTATTTTTAAGCTGCAGATTTTCCCTGAGTGTATGGATTGTTTATATTTGCATTGTGCTTTAACTAAACGACGCTTCATATATTTTCATGATGTAGGTCTAATAAATACTTAAGCATTGATAAGAAATTTGATATGTATACATACATATCTACAAATTGATTTTATGTATGTATGTATGTATGTATGTATGTACATATATATGTACATACAAATAAGTGTTCAACTCAATCTTTGAATACATTTTTTATTTTATTTTTTGTCATGTGATGTCTGTTGTTGGTGAAATTAAAAACATTTTAATTTTTATCTGCGTTTACTTAAAAGTTTGTGAGGATTTTCTGTTGTAAGTAAAACTGAATTCTTGAAGATATGTACTTACATACTCTATAGTAATAGTAACTATAATAGAAATATTTCTTATACTTAATTTACAGTTTTTTAAAGTATAGGGTATAAAATTTTTTGTAGCTATAGCCTTCTACATTTATTTTGGAAAACTTGCTTTGCTTTTTAAAAATGTATAAACATTTTTAAATGAAACTGATCCGGCCCTCCGGCTTAGGTACTGATAGTTTTTTTTTTTTTTTGTTAGTTAACTTACTTATTTTTTATTTTTTATTGATAAACATTGGAAATCAAAAGGGAGTTTTATATTGTAATTATTATTTTCATAATTGTTGAAAACAATCGCTGCTTTTTGTTTGTTTTTTGCGATGAAATCATTTGAATTACTTTTGCAACTTTACGCGTTTATAAAAATTATGTTATTTTCTATATTTCTTAATGTATAAGACTTTTAGACTTTGTCCTTTAGGGGTTATATATTCTATTATACGATTATGAATAAGAATGCAGTAAGCTGATGTATTTGCTTACTGCTTCAAATTAAAATTTTATTAAATTGAATAAAAGGAGTTTTTTTTTTCTTAAACTCTGATACAGTTAGAAGCGCTGGAGATTCTTTCATATAACAGCTTTTTTGAAATTTTTGATACATAGTATAATATAGAATTGGATAACATTTATTTTTAATTTTTATGTTAAGAAGTACGGGTATGAGACTGAATTTAAATGTACTTTTAAATTAGTTAAATCATAATGAACAAACATATTTTCTTCTTTAATAGCGATCAACAGAAAACGAACTCGTTTTCATATAATTTAGGTATACCCTATCGACGGCTCCTCTAGGATACAAGATGACTTTGTATGACGAAATTTCTGTTGCTTTATACTGATAATATGTTTACATTAATAAGATACATATACATATGTTTATTTTATGAACGGTGAGCACCTATGGCTTTTATTTAATGTTCTATATGACTTTTTTTTTCATTTTATTAAAGTTCAGCGTATTGTATATATATTTCTGAAATGTTTAAGTGTGTTTTGTGTGCCCATCGGGCAGAGTGTACGTATTAGTTGGTCAGTCAGTCTCTATTTTTATTTATTTTTTTTTTTCTTCTAATGTGCCACTCCTTTTTCAGATTTTACTACTTGGAATAGAGAATTTTTGTCTAATTTTTTGGTGGGTATATACATTAGGTATGTAGAAATTAGTTTAGATACAAAGAAATGCATGTTTAATATACAACTATTGTATCAAATCGATCTCAAATAACTCAGTTACCTCTACCAGCAATTCACCGTTGGTGTATTCATAAAGTGTTAGAAACAATGAAATATCTATGTTTTGAGAGAATTTTTCCCCTCAAGTATTTCTACATGAGGTTTGAGGGGTCAATCACTGTCGCATTCATATGTAATGATTATTCACTTAAAAAACGTCATCATCACCATCAATCATCTCCGTATACAATACATTCATGAGTTGGGTTGATCCAGATACAATTGCTGTCTCATCACCTTCTAACAGCTTTATATATTTTGCTAGTATGCATGCCTTAGCATGCTTCTATCGATAGTGACGTAAGAGTCCGAGATGTAGTAGTGTTACAATTAAAAATCTTTACTATTAGAATTTACCAGTTCGCTCTTTTGAATTTTTGCAAAGTAGATACATATGTATGTATTTCATTGACCACAAAATCATAAAATTTCTTTGCTTACAAAATTGTATGACGTGACGATTTTTTTTTTTTTAATTATAAATGCTTCGGCATGCTTTCATTTTTTTTCTATAAATTTATGTAATACTCATACAGATACAGATATAAAGTAAGATCTGTTTACTGTACATTTTAAAATTTATGCATGCTTCAGCATGATTCTAGTTGAAGCGTATATTCATTCACTAAGTTTGTTTGATACTTATTCATACACATGTACATTCTTAAAGATTGGATATCAAAGTCCAATTTCCGTAATTTATCTATATTTTCTAAAGATCTGATAGCTAAAGAAATAAATAGAGTGAAGATCTTCTATAATAATCCCATTTTCATATTGTAAAATTTTGCGTGCTAGCGCTTTCGATGGGAAAATATACATACAACTTTATAAAAAGTGATAATATGATGTGCTGCTGAATATTGCACTATGTTATAGTTCATTTTAAACACTGAAGTTTTAGCAATATTTCATTCAGACCAACAAGTTTAGAGAATTCCACTACATTTAGTTAATTATCTTTCTTAAGACTCATCATTCCTAATCAATCCTACAAAAAACAACACAAACTAGATTTTTCGTTTTAATTTTATTTTTATTAAATTCAACATTCATTCTTCAAATTACTTTATACTATATTAAGTAGCTTTTCCTCATTTGTTGAGTTGACTTTAATAGGAGACATTTTAATGGTACGATGAACTTTTCTATTGCATGCATTGAGTAAATCTTTATACATACCAATCCACTTATATGAACCATTAAAGCTAATTCTTTTCACATCATACCTTTCAATGATCTATTAAATCATTCTAATATTGATGCTTTCATATTAAGTAATTTTTAATCTTCTATTTATGTATGAGTTTTCCCAAGTATTTATTAAAAAATTCTTTAGAATCATCTGTTTGTAAGTTTTTTGGTACCCGTACCACTTCAAAAATATTTTCCATTGCCTTGGTTTTTAGAGTGCAGCTTTTATTTTCAGCTGTACTTTGAGAATGTGTCAATTACAGTCTTCAAAAATCAACAATTTCTATTTTCTGTAGAATAGTTCTACATTTCACCTAACTTAGCTCCATAAAACATCATATATTCCTCTCATTACATCTCTACAAGCACAAACAGTTGTTGAAATTTAATATGGACTTCGTTAACTAAATTCCTTTTTAAAGACATTGAATTGTTTCACAGATTTTTTCGAAAGTGTTGTGATCTACATCTTGCACTTTCAGCTATTTATACTAACATGTAGTTAATTTTCTAATCTATATATTTAACCGTAAACTCTTCAATTTGTTTTTAATTATTTACTTTTTAGAATTGCTTTTTCAATTTTATAACTGTCTTCTTTCTCTAATTTTATTTCACGTTGTAGTTCCTCAATTTGCATTTAAATATATTCTTGAATATTAATGCTTTAAGCTATATTATTAATTTGTCTTGTATTTTATCTTCATTCAGTTTAATGTAACTATCAACAAGAGTTTGTATCTAATTCATTTATGCCTTCCAATACTGATAAGTCAGTATAAATGTCTTCAGAATTGGAAGTCTATGAGTAAAATCATCGTCATCATCATTCTCAGTATTAGCATCATTAAATATGATGGTATTATCAAATATTGTTCCTTCTACTAGTTTCTTTTGGGGTACTTGTCTATATCTTGAGTGAAGGTTTCTCAGGCTTTAAACTTGTATATTTTCAACTTCTGTCTTGATTTTACTTTCTTCTTTCATAAGAATTCTTTTAATATTTTTAGAACTATTTATGAATTCTTCTGCTATAGGTTTAAATGTATCTTTTAGTTGTTCACTTGTATCTTTTTCACCAGTTTTTATACTACGAAGCTTTTTCTTCAACACATTTCTTGTCAACACCAACTGTTTTAAAATTTTCTCATCCAGGGCAAATAACAGGTATCAGTAATCATATCAGCATTTCAGGAGCTTGTCTGGTTTTCAGATCAGCTTTTCAGGACCTGGTCTGGTTTTCAGATCAGCTTTTCAGGACCTGGTCTGGTTTTCAGATCAGCTTATCAGGACCTGGTCTGGTTTTCAGATCAGCTTTTCAGGACCTGGTCTGGTTTTCAGATCAGCTTATCAGGACCTGGTCTGGTTTTCAGATCAGCTTATCAGGAGCTGGTCTGGTTTTCAGATCAGCTTATCAGGAGCTGGTCTGGTTTTCAGATCAGCTTATCAGGAGCTGGTCAGGTTTTCAGATCAGCTTATCAGGAGCTGGTCTGGTTATCAGATCAGCTTATCAGGAGCTGGTCTGGTTTTCAGATCAGCTTATCAGGTAACAGATCAGGCTATCAGGAGCTGTTCAGATTTTCATTTCAAGATATCTGAGTCAGATTTAGTTATCAGTGTACAAGTAGCTAGCCATTTATAACATTTATATACATGAAGTTTAGAGTCAGATGAAATACGAAAAAGTAAAGTTTTATCTAGTAAAATTATTTTCTATAACGATCATCGTTTAATTCACTATCTTTGCTTATAATCAAAAATCCATATTTATCCTTTCAACATGCTTTTTATTTTTCTCACCTAACTTAAACATTAAATATACATTATGATGATCTCTTATTAAATGTTTGGTGATTCTGGTGTAAGTTTTACATAAGTAGAATGAATCAACATTCTTATCTCTCCCAATACAAAATTATGCTTCCCATACGCATCATCGTTAAATATCATATTGGAATTACTTTGGACTGAAATAACAGATTCACTATCGGTAAATTGTGTAATATATTATTTTAATTGATGTAATTAATTTCTTCAGATATTTATATCTGGGGTGATATAAAGATTTTGAGTATAAATAAATGTTCTCAAAATTTAAGTCCATTAGGACTTTCTAGCAAGCCAATCATAGCGTTTTTTTTCGTAATTTGACAGGTCAACTATTGTTGCATGAATAGAATTTGATATAAGGGAACTATGATTTATTTTTGAGCTATCGTTCGATGAATCATCAATATTTCGTACCAAGAATTATTTATGTTGTTTTGACTAAGGGTATGAGTCAATATTTATAAAATCCATTTCATAAATATCAGCTCATGCTCATAGTAAAAACAAAGTATGCTTTAAGTGTTTAAAACCGGTATTACCATAAAAATGGTGGTTTTAAACACTTAAAATATACTTTGTTTTACTAACCGCATTTTATAACTAAATGCATTTCATAAATATTGACGCATACTCATAATCAAAACAGCATATAAATATCCTTTGTTTTGACTATGAGTATGAGTCATTATCTCTTATTATAGAAAAATAAAATAGTATGATTTTATGATATCAGAAATCATGTTTTCTAATATCATATAACCATACTATTTTATTCTTTCTATAATAATAGATAATATTTATGAAATGCATTTATTTACAAAATGCGATTAGTAAAACAACATAAATATAGGATGGTATGAAATTTTGATGATTCATCAATATTTCGTACCAAGGTATTCTTAGGTTGTTTTTACTATGAGTATGAGCCAATATTTATGAAATGTATTTCATAAATATTATCTCTTATTATAGAAAAATTAAAAATGTAGCTATACGATATCAGAAAATATTTTCTGAAATCGTATAGCTATATTATTTTATTTGTCCTATAATAAGAGATAATGGCCCCTACTCATAGTCAAAACAAAGAATATTTTAAGAGTTTCAAATCAGTATTATCATAAAAAATACTGATTTTAAACTCTTACAGCCTTATTTATAACACTTATTAAGGCTTTGGAAAGGCTTTTTAAAACAAATTTTTTATAAAAATTTTTTCTTAAAAAGTCTTTATAAAGCCCTAATAAGTGTTATAAATAAGGCTGTTAAAATATACTTTGTTTTACTAACCACATTTTTGTAACTAAACGCATTTCATAAATATTGATCCATACTCATAGTCAAAACAAAGGATATTTTATGCTGTTTTGATATTGAGTGTGGATCATTATCTCTTATTATAGAAAAAATAAACTAATGCAGCTATACGATTTCAGAAAATATTTTCTGATATGGTATAGCTCTATTAGTTTATTTTTTTATAATAAGAGATAATATTTATAAAATGTATTTAGCTACATAAATGCGGTTAGTAAAACAACCTAAAATACCTTGGTACGAAATATTGATGATTCATCGAACGATAGTTCAAAAATAAATCATAGTTCCCTTATATCAAATTCTATTCATGCAACAATAGTTGACCTGTCAAATTACGAAAAAAAACGCTATGATTGGCTTGCTAGAAAGTCCTAATGGACTTAAATTTTGAGAACATTTATTTATACTCAAAATCTTTATATCACCCCAGATATAAATATCTGAAGAAATTAATTACATCAATTAAAATAATATATTACAAAATTTACCGATAGTGAATCTGTTATTTCAGTCCAAAGTAATTCCAATATGATATTTAACGATGATGCGTATGGGAAGCATAATTTTGTATTGGGAGAGATAAGAATGTTGATTCATTCTACTTATGTAAAACTTACACCAGAATCACCAAACATTTAATAAGAGATCATCATAATGTATATTTAATGTTTAAGTTAGGTGAGAAAAATAAAAAGCATGTTGAAAGGATAAATATGGATTTTTGATTATAAGCAAAGATAGTGAATTAAACGATAATCGTTATAGAAAATAATTTTACTAGATAAAACTTTACTTTTTCGTATTTCATCTGACTTTAAACTTCATGTATATAAATGTTATAAATGGCTAGCTACTTGTACACTGATAACTAAATCTGACTCAGATATCTTGAAATGAAAATCTGAACAGCTCCTGATAGCCTGATCTGTTACCTGATAAGCTGATCTAAAAATCAGATCAGCTCCTGATAAGCTGATCTGAAAACCAGACCAGCTCCTGATAAGCTGATCTGATAACCAGACCAGCTCCTGATAAGCTGATCTGAAAACCAGACCAGCTCCTGATAAGCTGATCTGAAAACCAGACCAGCTCCTGATAAGCTGATCTGAAAACCAGACCAGCTCCTGATAAGCTGATCTGAAAACCAGACCAGGTCCTGATAAGCTGATCTGAAAACCAGACCAGGTCCTGAAAAGCTGATCTGAAAACCAGACCAGGTCCTGATAAGCTGATCTGAAAACCAGACCAGGTCCTGAAAAGCTGATCTGAAAACCAGACCAGGTCCTGAAAAGCTGATCTGAAAACCAGACAAGCTCCTGAAAAGCTGATATGATTGCTGATACCTGTTATTTGCCCTGGATGAGAAAATTTTAAAACAGTTGGTGTTGACAAGAAATGTGTTGAAGAAAAAGCTTCGTAGTATAAAAACTGGTGAAAAAGATACAAGTGAACAACTAAAAGATACATTTAAACCTATAGCAGAAGAATTCATAAATAGTTCTAAAAATATTAAAAGAATTCTTATGAAAGAAGAAAGTAAAATCAAGACAGAAGTTGAAAATATACAAGTTTAAAGCCTGAGAAACCTTCACTCAAGATATAGACAAGTACCCCAAAAGAAACTAGTAGAAGGAACAATATTTGATAATACCATCATATTTAATGATGCTAATACTGAGAATGATGATGACGATGATTTTACTCATAGACTTCCAATTCTGAAGACATTTATACTGACTTATCAGTATTGGAAGGCATAAATGAATTAGATACAAACTATTGTTGATAGTTACATTAAACTGAATGAAGATAAAATACAAGACAAATTAATAATATAGCTTAAAGCATTAATATTCAAGAATATATTTAAATGCAAATTGAGGAACTACAACGTGAAATAAAATTAGAGAAAGAAGACAGTTATAAAATTGAAAAAGCAATTCTAAAAAGTAAATAATTAAAAAGAAATTGAAGAGTTTACGGTTAAATATATAGATTAGAAAATTAACTACATGTTAGTATAAATAGCTGAAAGTGCAAGATGTAGATCACAACACTTTCGAAAAAATCTGTGAAACAATTCAATGTCTTTAAAAAGGAATTTAGTTAACGAAGTCTATATTAAATTTCAACAACTGTTTGTGCTTGTAGAGATGTAATGAGAGGAATATATGATGTTTTATGGAGCTAAGTTAGGTGAAATGTAGAACTATTCTACAGAAAATAGAAATTGTTGATTTTTGAAGACTGTAATTGACACATTCTCAAAGTACAGCTGAAAATAAAAGCTGCACTCTAAAAACCAAGGCAATGGAAAATATTTTTGAAGTGGTACGGGTACCAAAAAACTTACAAACAGATGATTCTAAAGAATTTTTTAATAAATACTTGGGAAAACTCATACATAAATAGAAGATTAAAAATTACTTAATATGAAAGCATCAATATTAGAATGATTTAATAGATCATTGAAAGGTATGATGTGAAAAGAATTAGCTTTAATGGTTCATATAAGTGGATTGGTATGTATAAAGATTTACTCAATGCATGCAATAGAAAAGTTCATCGTACCATTAAAATGTCTCCTATTAAAGTCAACTCAACAAATGAGGAAAAGCTACTTAATATAGTATAAAGTAATTTGAAGAATGAATGTTGAATTTAATAAAAATAAAATTAAAACGAAAAATCTAGTTTGTGTTGTTTTTTGTAGGATTGATTAGGAATGATGAGTCTTAAGAAAGATAATTAACTAAATGTAGTGGAATTCTCTAAACTTGTTGGTCTGAATGAAATATTGCTAAAACTTCAGTGTTTAAAATGAACTATAACATAGTGCAATATTCAGCAGCACATCATATTATCACTTTTTATAAAGTTGTATGTATATTTTCCCATCGAAAGCGCTAGCACGCAAAATTTTACAATATGAAAATGGGATTATTATAGAAGATCTTCACTCTATTTATTTCTTTAGCTATCAGATCTTTAGAAAATATAGATAAATTACGGAAATTGGACTTTGATATCCAATCTTTAAGAATGTACATGTGTATGAATAAGTATCAAACAAACTTAGTGAATGAATATACGCTTCAACTAGAATCATGCTGAAGCATGCATAAATTTTAAAATGTACAGTAAACAGATCTTACTTTATATCTGTATCTGTATGAGTATTACATAAATTTATAGAAAAAAAATGAAAGCATGCCGAAGCATGTATGATTAAAAAAAAAAAAAAATCGTCACGTCATACAATTTTGTAAGCAAAGAAATTTTATGATTTTGTGGTCAATGAAATACATACATATGTATCTACTTTGCAAAAATTCAAAAGAGCGAACTGGTAAATTCTAATAGTAAAGATTTTTAATTGTAACACTACTACATCTCGGACTCTTACGTCACTATCGATAGAAGCATGCTAAGGCATGCATACTAGCAAAATATATAAAGCTGTTAGAAGGTGATGAGACAGCAATTGTATCTGGATCAACCCAACTCATGAATGTATTGTATACGGAGATGATTGATGGTGATGATGACGTTTTTTAAGTGAATAATCATTACATATGAATGCGACAGTGATTGACCCCTCAAACCTCATGTAGAAATACTTGAGGGGAAAAATTCTCTCAAAACATAGATATTTCATTGTTTCTAACACTTTATGAATACACCAACGGTGAATTGCTGGTAGAGGTAACTGAGTTATTTGAGATCGATTTGATACAATAGTTATATATTAAACATGCATTTCTTTGTATCTAAACTAATTTCTACATACCTAATGTATATACCCACCAAAAAATTAGACAAAAATTCTCTATTCCAAGTAGTAAAATCTGAAAAAGGAGTGGCACATTAGAAGAAAAAAAAAATAAATAAAAATAGAGACTGACTGACCAACTAATACGTACACTCTGCCCGATGGGCACACAAAACACACTTAAACATTTCAGAAATATATATACAATACGCTGAACTTTAATAAAATGAAAAAAAAAGTCATATAGAACATTAAATAAAAGCCATAGGTGCTCACCGTTCATAAAATAAACATATGTATATGTATCTTATTAATGTAAACATATTATCAGTATAAAGCAACAGAAATTTCGTCATACAAAGTCATCTTGTATCCTAGAGGAGCCGTCGATAGGGTATACCTAAATTATATGAAAACGAGTTCGTTTTCTGTTGATCGCTATTAAAGAAGAAAATATGTTTGTTCATTATGATTTAACTAATTTAAAAGTACATTTAAATTCAGTCTCATACCCGTACTTCTTAACATAAAAATTCAAAATAAATGTTATCCAATTCTATATTATACTATGTATCAAAAATTTCAAAAAAGCTGTTATATGAAAGAATCTCCAGCGCTTCTAACTGCATCAGAGTTTAAGAAAAAAAAACTCCTTTTATTCAATTTAATAAAATTTTAATTTGAAGCAGTAAGCAAATACATCAGCTTACTACATTCTTATTCATAATCGTATAATAGAATATATAACCCCTAAAGGACAAAGTCTAAAAGTCTTATAAATTAAGAAATATAGAAAATAACATAATTTTTATAAACGCGTAAAGTTGCAAAAGTAATTCAAATGATTTCATCGCAAAAAACAAACAAAAAGCAGCGATTGTTTTCAACAATTATGAAAATAATAATTACAATATAAAACTCCCTTTTGATTTCCAATGCTTATCAATAAAAAATAAAAAATAAGTAAGTTAACTAACAACAAAAAAAAAACTATCAGTACCTAAGCCGGAGTGCCGGATCAGTTTCATTTAAAAATGTTTATACATTTTTAAAAAGCAAAGCAAGTTTTCCAAAATAAATGTAGAAGGCTATAGCTAGAAAAAATTTTATACCCTATACTTTAAAAAACTGTAAATTAAGTATAAGAAATATTTCTATTATAGTTACTATTACTATAGAGTATGTAAGTACATATCTTCAAGAATTCAGTTTTACTTACAACAGAAAATCCTCACAAACTTTTAAGTAAACGCAGATAAAAATTAAAATGTTTTTAATTTCACCAACAACAGACATCACATGACAAAAAATAAAATAAAAAATGTATTCAAAGATTGAGTTGAACACTTATTTGTATGTACATATATATGTACATACATACATACATACATACATACATAAAATCAATTTGTAGATATGTATGTATACATATCAAATTTCTTATCAATGCTTAAGTATTTATTAGACCTACATCATGAAAATATATGAAGCGTCGTTTAGTTAAAGCACAATGCAAATATAAACAATCCATACACTCAGGGAAAATCTGCAGCTTAAAAATAAGAATTCATCACATTAATTCAATAATTTTTAATATAATAGAAAATGTATATTGAGATATCTACAAACTAATGAGTTTAATAAATGAATACTGTAAATTAATATTTTGTCCATATTGAAATAAGAAATTTCAATATGACTAAACCTTCGCTAATGGTTCTTATTAATTCAGCATGGTTCTTACTGATTTCAAGTTGGTTTTTCTCTGTGTGTAGATAACTCTTTCAGTCAAAGAAGACGAATGTAGTTAAATAAACAAAATCTGTAATATAAACAAATTTCACACAGACTGACTTCAACGCGAGACAAATCCAAGCATGAGAAAATATAAAGCAATCGTAAGTATAAAAGCATACTAGGATTAGGGAAGTCCAGATATATGATAGTATTTTATAGTACCATATGTCGATATTGAAAACAATTTATTTCTACCTACACATAAATACCAGCTCAAATACACACACATAGCAGAATTCATATAAGAAATATCCAAGAAAATTTCAACAACACCCCACCTTTTGCAAATCATGACGAGCCTTAAATTCTCCCTCAGATATACATACACAAATTCCCATGATCATACATAGGTACATATACAATATACAAGATTAATCTCAACAACACAACACTCTCACCTACCTGAAATTACAGATAGTCTTAAACTTCTACAGACGTCTATACACATAGATTCTCACGGCTACATATTACAAGAACACCTCGGCCCTAATAAATCACAATCATCTTAAATTCTTACAAAAATACATATATACATACATACACATAACCAATTTACCTCAACAACATCCTCACCCACCTCAAATCACGATCAGCCTTAAACTACTATAGACAGACACATCCACAAATCCCCATGGATACATATTACGTCAACAACCCTGTCCACCCAAATCATGGTCAGCCTTAAACTCCTACAGAAATACAAACAGACAGACTCCCTCGGTTACATATTACTAGTACACCTCGCCCCTCATAAATCGCAATCAGCCTTAAGCTCACATAGAAATTCCTACAAACGTACACACACACACATATACACATACACACACACACATATATATATATATACATGCAATTGATCTAGCTCTACTACACCCCGCCCCCCCCTTCCAAACGAAGCTTCAACTAAATTCTCACAGACAGACAGACACACCCACGAATTCCTATGGTTACATATTACGGCAACAACGCCACCCACTCAAATCACGGTCAGCCTTAAATTCCCACAGTCTAGCAACACCTACATTAGCATTAGAAAAAATAGCTTTCACGTTTTCCCGTCGTCATTAGGAAAAATCATTTTCCCGTCGGCATTTGAAAAAATTATATTCATTTTTTGCCGTCGGCATTTGAAAAAAATAATAATCATGTATTGCAGTAGGCATTAGGAAAAAAATAATAATAATCATGTTTTCCCGTCGTCATTAGGAAAAATCATTTTCCCGTCGGCATTTGAAAAAATTATATTCATGTTTTGCCGTCGGCATTAGGAAAAATTAATAAACATGTTTTGCCGTAGACATTAGGAAAAATTAATAATCACTATTTCACAATTGGTATTAGAAAAAATCATTTTCATGATTTTCCTCGTCTGTATATACACACATAAAAACCGCCAAACTATGAACCGCCTTAATACATTCACACAAAATATTCCACACACAAACTTCCCACGGTCAGGCAGGCAGACAGACAGACCGACAGACAGACATACACTTAATGTAAACAAAAACTCCTAATGTAAACAAAAAACTCCTAATGTAAACAAAAAACTCCTTATGTAAACAAAAAAACACAAATTTCCAAGAATTTAACAATTTTCAAATTTTAATTACCCAAATTTAACAATTTCAACAACAATTTAACAATTTCAGCCCACAATTTAACAATTTCAGCCACAATTTAACAATTTTAATTGTCCCAGAATTGGCAGTTCCCTACTACTGTCCTTATATATCAACTTTGCAAATGCCGCAGTTCTATAAAAATACAGAAACAACATGAGTTTTGTTTCCCCAATTTTTTTTCCTTGATAGCGTGAATATGAAATTTGTCTCTGTTAGTGACATCTTATGTTTTAAATCTTATTTTTGACGATCCCGCTTCAGGAGCCTGGCCTTTCTTCGTCCATTGTCTACTTTATTTCATAATTATATAACGCAGACTTAGTCCCAAAAATATGTATGACTAAGATCTCTCTCATTATTAATGAACTTAAGCTTATAATCCCACAATACACAAAGAGAATTGTGTGCAGAAATTATGCGTTATGGGCACAACTTATGCACAAATTTTTCACGAAAAATGACTAAGAACAGTTATTCATAATCTATGCACGCTTGTTCATAACTTAAATTCAGCACTATGAGCATGTTTTATGAACAACTGGGCATAGATCATGAACAAAATTTTCATAGATTCTGAACAACTGGGAAAAGACCATGAACAACTGTGCATAGGTTACGAACAACTGGGCATATATTAACTTGCAATTAATGCATACTCATAATACATATGTGTACGCATTGATCATAATCTATGCATAAATGAGCACAACTTATGAACAAGATACACACACATCAAAGTGTTGGTCAAAATAAGTAGTAGGGAACTGCCGGTTCTGGACCAATTAAAATTGTTAAATTGTTGCTGAAATTGTTAAATTTGGGTAATTAAAATTTGAAAATTTTAAAATTCTTGAAATTTGATACCTACGAGGGTGGTTCGATAAGTCCTTTAAATATTTTTCGAGGGTGGTTCAATAAGTCTGTCTTTTTCCTAATGCCTACGGCATGCATGATAATTTTTCCTAATGCCTACGGCAATGCATGATAATTTTTTCAAATGCCGACGGCAATACATGATTATTTTTTTTTTCCTAATGCCGACGGCAATACATACTTATTTTTCCTAATGCCTACGGCAATACATAATTATTTTCAAATGCCGACGGGAAAATCATGAAAATGATTTTTTCTAATACCAATGGTGAAATAGTGGTTATTAATTTTTCTTAATGTCTACGCAAAACATGTTTATTAATTTTTCCTAATGCTGACGGCAAAACATGATTATTTTTTTCAAATGCCGACGGCAAAACATGATTATTATTTTCTAATGCTCCCAGTGTTGCCATACTGTAGAAATTTGTTATCGTAATACTATATCAGTAATATCAGAGAAAGAAGGTTTGATGACTACTAGGTCATATGGTTTCATATGAATCATGGGAATGTGCTTGTGTGATTTCCTCACGCTAATAAATTCTTATAAAATAAAATAATTAAATAAATGAATAAAATAATTACATAAATTATTTTATTTATTTATAAAACGTTCTCATGTATGTGAACACCCCTAATGCTTGTGTGTGGGGGGTCCAGCTTGTTTGTCGCTGGTAAGCTTATATTCTGTTTATTTGTTTAAGAAATATATTTGTATGTATGTATGTGTGTATGATGTTTGTATGTATGTATGTATGTGCGATCGAAAGAACTTGTGCGTGGAATATTTTGTGGCTGTGTAGAATACATTTATATTTTGCAACGTAATCATTTTCTTTGTCTGCGATTATTTTAAAGCAGCAAAGTTTCAACTAAGTACAGTCATCAGCAGAGAAACAAAAAGTTAAAACTGTGAATGCTGCAAGGATACTGCTACTAATTTTCGTATAAATACGCCAAATTTTCTAACCAACACATCAGTACTTTATTGTATTTAAAAGTAGTATCATCAGCAATTGTGTTAAAGTTTTATAATAATAAAATAATTAAAAATGAGTTATACAGGTTATCAGTGTAATAGATGCCATAAGGTATACAAATACCAAAAGTCCTTTTTGGATCATGTGAAAAGTCATAGCGTACAGGATCAAATGGTCGTAAGTCGGGATACAAATCAAGAGCAACCGCAGACATTTGTTCAAAATCGTCAACAGCAGATAAATTCATTTCATCACCAGCAGCACCCTTCTCTACAGTATCCCCAATATCAACAATACGGTATGCCTAACTGTTACCCTACACCAATGTCATGGAGTAATCAGTTTTTGGCATCAGGAGTACCAATGCAATATGAGTATCCAAGTTACAATTATAATCCCGTCACACCAGTTAATCAAATGGAGCAGTATTCCAATTTGATGCAATGGCAACCTCTTAATTATTATCAACAAGAGCAGCAGCTACAACAACAACAAGCTCATCAACAAGGTGTGGATATCCTTGGAGGGACTTTATGCAACGATGCTATGGACATAAGTTTACCGGAAAGTAATGGAGAAGTAGAAGAAAAAAGAGAAGAAACTCTGCCAACTCCAATGAGTACTTCGCATGCTAGGAGAGAAGAAGAAGTCGAAGAGAATGTGAGATATTACAAAATATCGAAAGCCTTCAAAAACCATATCGCCACATATGTAATTCTTAATAAAAAAGACCAACTTCTCTTGGAAGAATTTATTAAAGAAAACATGAATATTTTTATTGAGAGACTTCAAATGTCTTTGTTTAAGCATATAATAATTAAATTTCATGTGAGTATTGTGGCGGAGTACATCAAAATCATAGAAGAAGAATTGGAGTTGTGTGTTATAACACATGTAGCCAAAATGAGTTTGCTGACGAAGGCAGATAACATTGAAGAATTTTTCCGTAAACAGATTGAGGAGATTTCAACAAAAATGTCCGAATTTGAAGAGCGAGATTCTGGTTGGACTTTGTCACGCATAGTTCGAGCAGAAATCAACATCAACAAATCTTCGCTAGTCAAAGGATCAAGTTGGATATCCACACCACAAAAATTAGAAGGCAGAAAAGCATGCATCAATATTGAAAATAGTGATGAATACTGCTTCAAGTGGTGTATAATCGCTGCCATGGATATTGTTAAATACCATCAAGTACGCTGCAGTTCTTATAACATTCAGGACATTTCTGCAGAGACGATTGTTACGCGAAATGGTGTAGCGTTAAATTTCAAAAACTTAACTTACCCATTAGCACTAAACAAAATTAAGAAGTTCGAAGTGAATAATCCAGCAATAAGTGTTAATGTGTTTGGGTACGATGAGGGAGCAGATCAAATCATCGGTCCCTATTATGTGACCAAGGATGAAAAAGTAAAGCATGTCAACTTGTTGCTTTTGGAGAATGGTGAAGTTCATCACTACATACTGATAAAGAACATATCAAGGTAAGTTAGAAAATTATTCAACACTTTAATTTAATGAAACATATACTTGTTTTATATATTTTATAATATAGACATTTTACTTATAAACTTTTATATATTTTTTTTCATTCACAGACTTTTACAAAGTCAATTAACGCAGAATGAACACAAACTTCATATCTGCAACACCTGTCTCCAATACACACATAACGAAAATGGTATGAGTAGCCATAAGGCGGAATGCGGCAAAATAGTGACAACTATGCCGTCAGGTCCAGATGCAGTTCTAAGTTTTAAGGGGCATCAGAGGAAAATGGATGTCCCCTTTGTGGTGTACGCAGATTTTGAATGCATCCTGGAAGACATTAGTAATAACGTGAGTAGTAAAACCAGTCTTGTCAAAAAGCACACTCCTTGTGCTTTTAGTTACTACATTAAGTGTCTCCATAACAATAAGTTAGATAAATTAAGGGTTTATACAGGGAAAGATGCTTCACAAAAATTTGTTTCATTTTTAATTAAAGATTGTGAGGATATTTATAATAATCATTTAGTAAATAATAGGCAAATGGATATTTTATCCCCTTCTGATATTTATAATTTTTATAGTGCGGTGAATTGTCATATTTGTCAAAAATTTCTAGGTAAAGATCGCGTTAGAGATCATTGTCACATTAGCGGTAAATATAGAGGTGCAGCCCACAATAACTGTAATTTGAATTACCAAATTCCCAATTACTCAAATTATGACTCACATCTTTTTATTAAAGAACTAGGTGAAATTTCTATGCAACTGAAAGTACTCCCTCTCAATAAGGAGCTTTATATATCACTCTCGCAATTTACAGAAATGAGCGATGGTCATAATCTTGAAATAAGATTTCTTGATACATTACGCTTTATGGCTGAGAGTTTAGAATCATTAGCCTGCAATTTGTCGGATAATGATTTTAACACTATAAGGTCCTTATTTCAAACAGAAAAAGAATTTCAGCTTATTAAGAAGAAAGGCATTTTCCCCTATGAGTACCTAAATTTATTTCAAAAATTAGACGAGTGCTAGCTGCCTTCACGCAGTGATTTCTTTAATAAGTTGAACAATAAAGAGTGTTCTTTAGAGGAATACTCACATGCTGTAGAGGTATGGAATACTTTTGGGTGCAAAACAATGAAAGATTACATGGAACTTTACTTAAAAACAGATGTCCTCTTACTGACAGATATTTTCGAGAACTTTAGAAAAGTTTGTAAAGGTATTTATGAGCTGGATCCATGTCAATACTATACCGCACCTGGACTTTCCTGGGATGCAATGTTAAAATACACAAAAATTGAACTAGAATTATTTACGGACATAGACATGTACAATTTTATGAAAAAAGGTATACGTGGGGGAATCGTACAGTGTAGCCAAAAATATTCGAAAGCGAATAACAAATATTTGGAAGATTTCGATAAAGAAAAGCCCTCGGAGTTTCTTGTCTATTTAGACGCAAATAACCTTTACGGTTGGGCTATGTCGGAATATCTTCCTCATGGGGGGTTCAGATGGTTATCGCAAGACGAGCTGAATCTGGATCCAAACAGCATATCTGACAATGGAACAGACGGTTATGTTTATGAGGTCACTTTAGATTATCCTTCTCACTTACATGACTTGCATAATGACCTACCTTTTTGCGCTGAAAATAAAAAACCACTGCAAGCGAAGTATAACAAGTTGATAACCGATTTCTCTACAAAGCAATCATACGTGATACACTTTAGAGTTCTTAAACAATGCTTAGAAAATGGCTTAGTTTTAAAGAAAACTCATCGTATTCTAGCATTTAAACAATCTCCATGGTTAAAAGGCTATATTGACCTAAATACCAGACATAGAGCCACTGCTAAAAATGCTTTTGAAAAAAACTTTTTCAAACTACTCAATAATGCAGTCTATGGTAAAACCATGGAAAATGTGGATAAGAGGAGAGATGTTAAAATTGTCAATAATTGGGAGAGAACGAATTGTAATCGTTTGGGGGCTCAAGATTGGATATCAAAACCAAATTTTCATAGTTTATCTATATTTTCCGAAGATCTGGTAGCAATCGAAATGACTAGAGTCAAAACCTGCTACAATAAACCAATTTACTTAGGATTTTGTGTACTCGAGTTGTCCAAATGGAAAATGTATAATTTTCATTACGGGTACATGCAACCTAAGTTTAAGACAAAACTCTCATTGAACTATATGGACACGGACTCTTTTATATATTCAATAAAGACGGATGACTTTTACGCTGACATAAAAAATGACATAGAAGAACATTTTGATACATCGGACTATCCCACGGACAATACTTATAATTTCCCATTAATAAATAAAAAAGTTTTAGGCATGATGAAAGATGAAAACTGCGGTAAGATAATGACAGAATTTGTTGGGCTGCGATCAAAAATGTACTCATTCAGTGTACAAAATCAAAATGACGTTAAAAAATCAAAGGGGGTAAAAAGATCCATATTAGATAAATATAGTTTAGCTACTTATAGAAACTGTTTATTCAATAAGACTAATGTATACGATAATATGTTAACATTTAAATCTAAGCTTCACCATATATATACTAGTAAATTAAATAAGGTAGTCTTAAGTTATGGAGACGATAAGAGAAAAATTAGGTCAAATAATATTAACACATATGCATGGTATCATTTTCGTATTAAGGAAACTAACCCTGAATACGAACTTGATATGTTGCTAGATGAAATTGCTAGAATGCAAGAAAATAGCTAAAATTAGTTAATTTTTAGTTAAGTAGTTAATTTTTAAATTGTATATAAAATCTTAGTTATTAAGAAACATTATTGTAAACAAAATCCTATTTATTGTTGTTAAAATGATTTTAAATAAAATCCTATTTATTAAGAAAAATTATTGTACATAAAATCCTATTTATTAAGAAAAATGATTGTAAATAAAATCCTATTTATTAAGAAAAACTATTGTACATATGTATATGTTTTTTTAAGAAAAAATTTGAAATAAAATATTGAAAAAAGAAGTAAATGTGTGAATGACTTTTATTTCTTTATTGGCTTTACTTCGTTGGATAAAAAAAAAAAAAAAAAAAAAAAAAAAAAAAAAATAAATGATATCTTCCATATCGCTTAAACATGCACAGTCTTGATTTCTTTAAGAGGATCTGCACAAGACAAATTGAATTTCACAATATTATGAAATTCCATTAAATTTCATTAGATATTTTCATAAAGAGAAACAATTAAGATAATCGGATAAGTCCTTATATTTTTCACTACATACAAGTTTCTCTTATTTTCTAATCGAAAAAGCTTAATCCCAATTTTCTATTTGCCAATGATATGTACTAATTATGTATTTGAAATTATAAATAAAAAGACATTAAAGAGTTTGTAAAATATAAATGTTTGTGCTTTTTTATTTAATATTTTCAGTTATTTCATAAAGAAATTTAAGACATAAATGACCACAGGTAAATGTATTGAAATTCTGATGTTGATTATAGTTGTATTTTATATTTGTACCAAGATATTTGACTACTTCCGAAGGAGGTTGTAAGTTTCCAAAGCTGTCGAAATATTCTTTTTCATTGTTGTTTTTATAATATGCTACCCAATGTGTACCAGGTCCTGTTGATACGTTTAAATTGATTATTCCACATTCTATTTTCTTTGTTCGTTTTGGTAGAGTATTCAACATGAAAACTCCTCTAAAATATGGAATATTTATAGAGAAACGGTTTAGGTCCTCATCAGATAGTGGTCTGTTGGGTAGCATCTCTAATAGTTTTTTGATTCCTCTTTGAAAACTAAACCATAACCCTTTTTATATGGTTTTAAGTAAAGTCCCTTTCCAACTGCAATAGATTCCATCGCTTTATTATGTCTAGTTGCTTCATCAAGTTGATTTTTTGCATTCTTTGTTGCATTTACAGCTTTAGCTATAGCAGCACCTCCAGTTGTTAGACTACCAATTGCACCCAGAGCAGTTAAAATCGGTATTAGAGGCAAAAACCCACCAATTTTTGGGACACGTATTACACGTGGTACTATAATTTGAGATTTTCTTCCTTTTAATGATTTGTTGATAGTTTTTCGGGCAATTTTAATTGCTGAGTTAATATCTAATGGTTTTTCCTTCTTTAGTATTTTTGTTGCAGCTCTAATTGATGTTCTAAACAGTTTTTTATCATTTAGCTTGTTCTTTTTAACATTTTTCTTTTTCTCCACACCCATACCAAATTTTGTTTTGGCTTTCATTGCGTTAGTAACCATATAGGCAAATGATTTTTCACCAATACTACTATCTTTTGATAAAACTCGATCCCAAGCTGAATTTTCAAGTATTTTATCAGCCTTGTGTCTAGTGCTTAAATCCTTATTTTTCGAATAAGCTATATCGTGATCTTTACAAGCAGAGTCCAATAAATTAATTCCTTTATCACCTCGATTTAAACGTTTTTGTAGTTTTGTTCCAGGTCCACAGTACTGATATCCAGGAAGATGAAGTTCAACAGGTAGAGAGTTTATTATTTTATCTACTATACCTCCTCCAACGAAGGTGTTTTTATGACTAAACGTTTTCTGATATCGTATAACCATATTATCTGATTTTTTCTATAATAAGAGGTAACATTTATGAAATGTATTTAGTTACAAAAATGCAGTTAGTGAAACAACATAAAAATATTTTAGTTCGTAATATTGATGAATCATCGAACATCACTTCAAAAATAAAGCATAGCCCCCTCTTACCAAATTCTATTCGTGCTCTAATAGTGGGACCATCAAATTGTGGAAAGACTAATGTTATGATCGGCTTACTAGAAAGTCCTAATGGACTCAAGTTTAAAAACATCTATTTATACTCAAAATCTCTTTATCAACCCAAATATGAGTACTTGAAGAAACTAATTTCACCAATTAAAGGAATGGGATATTATACATTCACCGATAATGAATCAGTTATTCCACCTGACGAAGCTAAAACTAATTCAATTATGATATTTGATGATGTTGCATGTGAAAAGCAGAATAATATACGTACATATTTTTGTATGGGGCGACATAGGGATATTGATTCATTCTACTTGTGTCAAACTTATACTAGAATTCCCAAGCATTTAATAAGAGACAATGCAAATGTTATTATAATGTTTAAGCAAGATGATACAAATATGAAGCATGTTTATAGGGATCATGTTGGCAGCGATATGAGTTACGAAAAGTTCCAAGAAATTTGTAGAGAATGTTGGAAGGATAAATATGGCTTTTTAGTGATAAGCAAAGATAATGAATTAAATGATGGTCGCTACAGAAAGCAATTTGACTTCTTCATAACTATATAAACTACTTCTCATAAAAGATTGAATTTAGTTATTAATCTAACTTTAAACTTGATACATCTATTTGCTATAACCTCATCCGATACCTGATAAGCTGATCTCCAAACTATACCAGCTACCTGAAAACCAGACCAGCTCCTGATAAGCTGATCTAAAAACCAGACCAGGTCCTGATAAGCTGATCTAAAAACCAGACCAGGTCCTGATAAGCTGATCTGAAAACCAGACCAGGTCCTGATAAGCTGATCTAAAAACCAGACCAGGTCCTGAAAAGCTGATCTGAAAACCAGACCAGGTCCTGATAAGCTGATCTGAAAACCAGACCAGGTCCTGAAAAGCTGATCTGAAAACCAGACCAGGTCCTGAAAAGCTGATCTGAAAACCAGACCAGGTTCTGATAAGCTGATCTAAAAACCAGACCAGGTCCTGATAAGCTGATCTGAAAACCAGACCAGGTCCTGAAAAGCTGATCTGAAAACCAGACCAGGTCCTGATAAGCTGATCTGAAAACCAGACCAGGTCCTGATAAGCTGATCTGAAAACCAGACCAGGTCCTGAAAAGCTGATCTGAAAACCAGACCAGGTCCTGAAAAGCTGATCTGAAAACCAGACCAGGTCCTGATAAGCTGATCTGAAAACCAGACCAGGTCCTGAAAAGCTGATCTGAAAACCAGACCAGGTCCTGATAAGCTGATCTGAAAACCAGACCAGGTCCTGATAAGCTGATCTGAAAACCAGACCAGGTCCTGAAAAGCTGATCTGAAAACCAGACCAGGTCCTGATAAGCTGATCTGAAAACCAGACCAGGTCCTGAAAAGCTGATCTCATTGCTGATACCTGTTATTTGCCCTTAGCAAACATGGATGAGAAAATTTTAAAACAGTTGGTGTTGACAAGGAATGTGTTGAAGAAAAAGCTTCGTAGTATAAAAACTGGTGAAATAGATACACGTGAACAATTAAGAGATACATTCAAACCTATAACAGAACCTCTTAAAGAATTCATAAATAGTTCTAAAAATTTTAAAAGAATTCGCATGAAAGAAGAAAGTAACATCAAGACAGAAGTTGGAAATAATACAAGTTTAAAGCCTGAAAACCCATCAGTCAAGATAGAGACAAGTACACCAAAAAAACTAGTAGAAGGGACAATTTTTGATAATACCATCTTATTTAATGATGTTAATACTGAAAATGATGATGATGATGATGATGATGAAGATGATTTTTACTCACAGACTTCCAATACAGAATATACTTATACTGATTTATCAGTTTTGGAAGGAAGAAATCAGTTAGATACAAACTATGGCCCACATAAAGATTACAATAATGAATTGAAATTTGGTGATAGTAGCCTTAAACTGAATGAAGATAAAATACAAGTTGGTGGTCAAATATGGGCTCTAACACCAGGACTATTTTCTCTAATGTTTCATAAAATACCAAAAAATTACGATAAATTTGAACTTG
This sequence comes from Tachina grossa, assembly GCA_949987645.1. Lineage (NCBI taxonomy): Eukaryota > Metazoa > Arthropoda > Insecta > Diptera > Tachinidae > Tachina > Tachina grossa. The sequence continues at coordinate 50,429,041 of OX465277.1, read as the reverse complement.
AAATCTATAAAAAGATTTTAATTACTACTAATGCATATAGAAGAGACTTTAAACCTGATGGTCAAATTAAGGGTACTAGAGGATATAAATATAAATATATTATTAAGAAATTTATTGATGAGAAAAACCAGAAGAATTTACCTGAATCAACAGGGTCTAAGCCCAAAGGTAGCTATTTAGGTGAGGGAATGATGCAAGTTAACATCAATAGTCCCAACTATATATACTGGGACGATCCAAATGAGTTAGTAGATAGACTTCGACTACTGCTCGCATCACAAGGTGCAGGTCATACTAATCACAATAACGAAATTGTATCAATTATTGAAGAACTACGTGAAGCGAATATAATACACTAACTTTAATAAACTAAATAGAGTATGTCTGTTGATAAATTTGGACACTATTTAAACGATACTAGCAGCACAATTTCTTTGAAAAATGCACCTAAACTGCTGGGGTTCTTTGTGGATACGAACAACAACATTGATGTCCAAAACAAAAGGATCAAAAATGTTGCAAAAGCTCTGGAGGAAAACGATGTTATCAATAAATTGTTTTTGCAAACTCAAATCGAAAAATTAGAAGAGAAATTATTAACATACTTTAAGGGGGATAATACTATAATACGAGAAGATATTCAAATGCAAATTGAGGAACTACAACGCGAAATAAAATTATATATAGAAGAAAATTATAAAATTGAAAAAGATATTCTAGATATTAAAACATCCTTTGAAGAACAAATTGAACAGCTTAATGAAAAAATTTATAGATTAGAAAATTATATGTTTGTATCAATAGCTGAAAGTGCGTCAAGCAGATCACAACACTCTGCAAAAAATCTTTAAAAACAACTTAATGTCTTCAAAAAGAAATTTAGTAAATGAACTCCATAAGCAAGCACGAAAACAATTTGTGCGTCGCAGAGTTGTAATGAAAGGAATAGATGATCTTTGGCAAGCTGATTTAGTTGAAATGGGGAACTATTCTAAAGAAAATAGAAATTATCGATTTTTGTTGACTGTAATTGACACATTCTCAAAATTTGCATGGGCAGTACCGCTAAAAACAAAAACAGCACTCGAAACAAGCAAAGCAATGGAAAATATTTTTGAATTAGGACGAGTTCCAAAAAACTTACAAACAGATGATGGAAAAGAATTTTTCAACAAACACTTTGGAAAATTAATGCATAAATACAACATTAATCACTACTCAACATATAGCATTATGAAAGCATCAATAGTAGAACGATTTAATAGAACATTGAAAGGAATGATGTGGAAAGAATTTAGTTATAATGGTTCATATAAGTGGATTGATATATACAAAGATTTACTCAATGCATACAATAGAAAAGTTCATCGTACCATTAAAATGGCTCCTATTAAAGTCAACTCAACAAATGAGGAAAAGCTGCTAAATACAGTATACAGTCATTTGAAAATGTATAAAATGTCAAAATTTAATGTGGGAGATCATGTTCGCATAAGCAAATATAAGCACACATTTGAAAAAGGTTATACTCCAAATTGGACTACAGAAATTTTCACAATTACAAGAGTGCAAAATACAAATCCTGCAACATACATATTAGAAGACTATCTTGGCAATCCTATTAAAGGTGGCTTCTATACTGAGGAACTTTCAAAAACTAGATTTCCAAATACATATCTAGTTGAAAAGGTTCTTAAAATTAAAGGGAAGGAGGTATATGTTAAATGGCTGGGATTTTCTAATCAACACAATTCTTGGATAAGTAAAGATGAAATATTATAGTTGGAAGAAAAACTAAATTAGAAACAACAACAACATCAATTGCAACAACAACAATAGCATTAATATTAAGAAACTAATGTTAATTTTAAAATGAGAAAAAGTTTTAAATAAAATATGTAAATCATACTTATAAACCATACTGTGTACTAAACATTTAATTGTAATCAGACTGTTATAATGTCAATAACACTTACTCTGAGCTCTAACTCATCAGAACTATCTGCTAGTTACTTTCCTCCTATTGAATTACATGGTGCATATGAGTGTGCTCTAACTGATTTTCATTCATACAACAGTATTCCAAATGTAGACACCTACAACAATATGTTTCATATAGGGGAACATATAATTGAAATACCAATTGGATCTTACGAATTAAATAATATAGTTGATTTTATAGAAGAGGAATACAAACGACTCTGCCCAGCAAATAAGATTTTTATTGAAGCGAATAACAATACAATGCAAGTTAAAGTTAATAGTTCCAAGGATCTTGTATATTTTAATAAAGACAATACAATTGGAAAACTTTTAGGATTCAATAGCAAAATCCTAACACCAAACAAATATTATTATTCAGATCTTCCAGTTAATATTTTTAAAGTGAATCTCTTGCGAATTGAAAGTAGTATCGCTATGAACACATATATGAATAACTCGAAATCGCATACACTTCATGAATTTCCGATTAATGTGCCTCCAGGCTATAAAATAGATGAGGTTCCAAGAAATCTTATCTATTTACCTGTAAACACCAGAGAGATAAGTTCACTAGCGCTGCGCGTACTGGATCAACACGGTGATTTAATTAATTTCCGAGGAGAGGAAATTACAATACGAATACATTTAAGGCCAACTAAATAATGCTAATATACAACACAAATACATTGAAAAATATAGCATCAAGAACAACAACAACAACATTAAAGCGACCAGCTCAACAAAAAGCTCTAACAACATCAAATAAAAATTTTCTAAAGTCCTTGAATTTTAAATTGAAGACAAAATGAGTTCAATAATAGATGTCTTAGATAAACCCTTGTCTGATGAGAATATAATCAAAAAGGACTATCATACATATGTACCATACTTACAATCTTACAACAATAATGATGAAATTAGAATTTCAATACAAAATCAAGATTTGTATGTGCTACCCAGTGAGAGCTACATTTATGTAGAGGGATTTGTTGTCGATGATAATAAGGCCAAATCTTCTTCTTCTTCTTCTTCGGAGAACTTTTTATTAAAAAACAACTTTGTGGCATATCTATTTGATGAAATTCGCTATGAGCTCAATGGAATTGAAATTGACCATACAAGATATTTAGGAGCCACAAGCACTATAAAAAATTTGGTTTCTCTGTCACCAACAGAAAGCAATGTGATGCAAAATGCTGGATGGAACAAAATTGACGATGTCACTCTTGAAAATGGATTTTTCAATTTTTATGTACCTCTAAAAATGCTTCTAGGATTCGCCGAAGACTACAACAAAGTTATACTAAATGGAAAACATGAATTGATACTCTTGCGCAATAAGAATGATGAAGATCTTGTACGCTCGAGTGTTTCTACTGAAAAAGCTAAACTTACAATTTCACTCATCTCATGGAGAATCCCACATGTACAATTATCCGACTTTAGCAAATTGAATATGATAAAAATTATTAACAATGGTGCTTCTATACCTATGGTATTTCGCAGTTGGGATTGTCATGTTAATCCACAATTAAACACAGGTACTAGCCATATTTGGAATGTTAAACTGGCTGCAAATAGAGAACGCCCCCGTTTTGTATTGATTGCTTTTCAACAAGAAAATAAGTTTGTTCATTGTGATTTGACTAATTTAAAAGTACATTTAAATTCAGTCTCATATCCATATGATGATCTTAACATAAAGTTCAAAAATGAACGATATGCAATTCTATATGATATGTATCTAAGATTCCAACAAAGTTACTATATGAGGGAATCTCAACCGCTTCTATCTGCATCAGAGTTTAAGACAAAAGCTCCTATTATTGTAGTAGATGTCAGTCATCAGAATGAATCACTCAATAATGGACCGATTGATATAAAAATAGCATTTGAAACAGCAACTAATATTGCAGCAAAGACATCAGCTTACTGCATTCTTATTCATGATCGCATAATAGAATATATACCCATCAAAGGACAAGTTCGAAAAGTCTTATAAATTGAGTAATATGGAAAATAACACAATTTTTATAGACGTACAAGGTTTCAAAAGTAATTCAAATGATTTCATCGCAAAAGAAGTAGCGATTGTTTTCAACAATTATGAATATAACAATTTCATTATAAAACCACCATTTGATTTTAAATGCTTATCAATAAAAAGGCAAAGAGAAGCAAAGTGGCTAACGAAAAACTATCATCACCTCAGCTGGAGTGCCGGATCAGTTTCATTTAAAAATGTTTATACATTTTTAAAAAGCAAAGCAAGCTTTCCAAAATAAATGTAGAAAGTGAAGAAAAAAGACGATGGTTGGAAAAAATCTTATGCCGAACAATTTTTAACGTTGAGGATATAGGCTGTATCAACTTTAAACAAATGGAGATTAAGTATCCAGAATATTTTTATTGTAATTATCATAAACTTGGTGTTTGCGCATTAAAAAATGCTATTTTACTAACAAAAGAAATATCTTGCTTTAAATGAATTTTTTCACTCTTTAAAATATTAATGTATGTAGTATTATAAAATTTTAAAAAATTTTAAGCAATAAATGTATAGAAAAATAAAAAATCTACAAGTGTTTTCTTATTTCAAATACAAACTACATAAAGGAAAGAGAAGGAAGTGGGAAGGAGGAAAAGTTAGCATTTTTGCTAACTAGCGAATTTTTACTTTTTGTTTCTCTGCTTATGACTGTAGTTAGTTGAAACTTTGCTGCTTTAAAATAATCGCAGACAAAGAAAATGATTACGTTGCAAAATATAAATGTATTCTACACAGCCACAAAATATTCCACGCACAAGTTCTTTCGATCGTACATACATACATACATACATACATACATCATACACACATACATACATACATACATCATACACACATACATACATACAAACATCATACACACATACATACATACAAATATATTTCTTAAACAAATAAACAGAATATAAGCTTACCAGCGACAAACAAGCTGGACCCCCCACACACAAGCATTAGGGGTGTTCACATACATGAGAACGTTTTATAAATAAATAAAATAATTTATGTAATTATTTTATTCATTTATTTAATTATTTTATTTTATAAGAATTTATTAGCGTGAGGAAATCACACAAGCACATTCCCATGATTCATATGAAACCATATGACCTAGTAGTCATCAAACCTTCTTTCTCTGATATTACTGATATAGTATTACGATAACAAATTTCTACAGTATGGCAACACTGGGAGCATTAGAAAATAATAATCATGTTTTGCCGTCGGCATTTGAAAAAAATAATCATGTTTTGCCGTCGGCATTAGGAAAAATTAATAAACATGTTTTGCGTAGACATTAAGAAAAATTAATAACCACTATTTCACCATTGGTATTAGAAAAAATCATTTTCATGATTTTCCCGTCGGCATTTGAAAATAATTATGTATTGCCGTAGGCATTAGGAAAAATAAGTATGTATTGCCGTCGGCATTAGGAAAAAAAAATAATCATGTATTGCCGTCGGCATTTGAAAAAATTATCATGCATTGCCGTAGGCATTAGGAAAAATTATCATGCATGCCGTAGGCATTAGGAAAAAGACAGACTTATTGAACCACCCTCGAAAAATATTTAAAGGACTTATCGAACCACCCTCGTAGGTATCAAATTTCAAGAATTTTAAAATTTTCAAATTTTAATTACCCAAATTTAACAATTTCAGCAACAATTTAACAATTTTAATTGGTCCAGAACCGGCAGTTCCCTACTACTAAAATATATGCACAAGTAGGCACAACTCATGAACAGTAAGTGTTAATAGTCGTTCATGCACAATGTCAATATATTATGATAAATTTTGCTTAATTTTCAAATAATTAAGGTATGAACAATGTTCACAAACTGTGCAAATTTTTTGTGTATAACTTATGCACAATTTTAATAGATTGTGCAGAATTTTTGATTATAAGGCATAATATATGCGCAAAGTTGCATATTCAAAAATGTACCTAAACATTTTATAGTTATAAACAGCTTGTGCATAAATAATGCACAACAGTTTTTTCCGTGTAGAGAGGAAATATTTTTGCCTATTGCTTTAAAAAAAAAATCGTAATTGAACTAAGCCAGAAAAATTTTATTTATATGGATTAGTTTAAAGCTGATGCAAGCCGATTTTATGCATATTGTATGGAATACTTAAATCAATGGGATACTGCCTACTAAGAAGTTGGAACTCCTACGTGGAAATATGTTAAATCCAGTTTAGTTTTCATTATGGATAAAAGAAACGAGTTAAACATAAATGACACCGAGTAATTTAATGAATTAACTATTGTTAGAAGATATACCTCTTTAGAAAAATTAAAGGAATGTAATGAGAATGAAAAATCTGCAGAAGAGCGGTGGGTAAAAATGTTTAAACATTTTCAATAGTGACATAAGTTTCCAAAATAGGTTGAAAGTTGTCGAGTTCTGTGTATGTTTATCTGCCCTGTCGGAGAATGTGTGGTTGACTACAAAAATAGTTAATCTATAATTAACTTTTCTTAGACTGACTAAAAGATAGCTGCAAAGTCATCCAGAACAAACCCAAAATTAATTCTTAAGTTGAGTACGTAATCGAATTTTGTGAGAGCCAACAAATTTGTTCTCAGCTACTTTAAAACTCATTTCAGTTTTATATTAACATTTTGCTGTTGTTATTTTAGATGGTAGCGCGTTGAGTACAAAACGTGTGATGTTACATGTTCGAGCCCCCGAAAATTTTTTTAATTTATTGACTACCAGGTGATTTAAAAAAGTCAGCTTTAAGTTAGCTTAAAGTAGTGCAGAGTGAGACAATTGACTACCGCCTAGGACATCGCAATGTTAAAATAGTCAGTTGATTACATTGCAAAGTAATCCAAGTATCAGTCAGTACTAATTAGTTGCGAAATAGTTAGCTTAAAGTTAGTTTAAAGTTAGCCAAATTTCCGATAGGGTGGTTTCAAATCCCGAACAGAAAGAGTATTTTCTGTTTACATTAATAAATGGACCATTGAAAAAACTTAAATGAAGATGAATAGCATCAAAGCGCTTTTAATTATTAAAATAAACTATGATTTAAATTGTATTGAGCTTAAAGAAAATTTAAAAGGAAATCAATACTTGGTAAGACAAATTTATTCCACAGAAAAATACCAAAATTAAAACTACGAGTACTTATGTAGCTACTAATTTTTCGTACTTGGGTTCTATGTGATGTTATGTTATGTTACTTTTTTTTAAATTTTTTGTTTGTTAATTTTGCCTTTGTCAAAAAAATAAAATTTTAAAAAATCCATGAAATTCCATATGTTTAATATGACTTTAAGGTTGTTTGTTCTTTAGTTGCTGTTTGTTAAATATATCCTTGTTCTGTATTTTGATTTAAAAATTATGGTCACCGTAATTATATACCGGTATGTTCTTCATTCCACGTGAAATTAAAATTAGTGGAATTCCTATAAAATTGTTGTTGGAAATATGTAATTATAACAACAATGCTATGGCAATTCCGCTCATTTTAATTTCACGTGAAATGCAGAACATACCCTTTAGTTATGGGTGCATATGTGTAATTATGTGTGTGGCTGTGTTTTAATGAATTTTATATGACGTTAAGATACATTTTCTTTCAATGTTAATAAAAAGTATTTACATTTGATTCTAGAATACGGACGATTGTGTGTCCGTTTGGTATATCTAGTATATATGTATATGTGCCCTTAATTATGAAAGTGGTCTAAGTCATATATTTCTATGGTCTAGATATTTCGTAGATTACATTTTAACAAATTAAAAAGTATTTTTATGTTATGCAGCATATTAATTAAGAGTTGTACTAGTACATAAATTTATTTAATAATTTTTAGATACGAAGTTTTTCAAAGATTTAATTGATATTTCGAAGCAAAAATGCACATGACTTAGACCACTTTCATAATTAAGGGCACATATATTCTGTGATATCATATACACAACTAAAAAATAATCTCTGCAAATAACTTAATGAAAAAACTTAACATATGTACATATGTAAAAATACATTAAACAGTGAAGAAATAAATAGAATTTGCTCTAACTGAATATAAAATACATCTTCTGATAAATAACAATATGACGACATTCTATGTCGCGAAAGCATCCCAAGTAACAACCAAAGGAACATCTTCTAAAAATCAACGTATCGCTTCCTCAAATATGCCAGTAATCGTTTTTCTGATATTATTTTGGATCTGCATTTCATTAGCTGGTAAGTATTTAAGAAATACTATTATTTTATATATGTACATATGTACTAGAGCTGTGCACATGGTGTTTGTTTGCTTAGCCTTCATGATGTACCAGTGTTGCCAGAAAATGGTGATGAGAGAATGCTATATCTGTAAAAAAATACAAATACGTCAAAATACAATTACAATCAGTCAGTCGGTGAAAGAACTTTGTAAGTAAATGACAAAATCATGAAAAGAAATTGTCGAAAATAATTGATAAATGTAACAGAGATACAAAGAGAAATGTTAATATTAATTATCATTATATTCGATAAGCTAAAAAACTTAAACGAAAAAACAATATTGCTTTAAAATACGTTTTTTTTTGCTCTCCTGAAAAATTATTATTTTGTCACTTACAACGTTATTCGCGGCTAACCTTCATTTATTGAAATTTTTTTAAGATTTATTTGATATTTTGAAGCAAAAATGCACATGACTTAGACCACTTTCATAATTAAGGGCACATATATGTACATACATACATATCGCACCTTATCAGCAAGAGGGTATAAACTCAAAATTTTTGAAATATCACTTTTTGAAAGAAATCAACTAACAACATCAATAGCATGTACTGTAAAAATTTCAACGCATTCCGATTGCTCTTTCATCTCGAAAACCACATTTGAGGCCATTTTTGTGATGGTGTAGTGACTACCTTTACGTCACCAAAAAGGCATTATTTTGAGTTAATACAAAAGTGAACACAGAAATGTATCATTTATTTTCATAAAAAAGCGATTATTTTGATTTGAGCCTTATTCACGTTAAAAATAATCCAATTTTTTTATTTAAATTTTGTTATATTTTGAGTTGATACTGTTTTGTTGATAAAATTTGTTTTATTTTGTGATTTTAATTCGAAATATGACTATTTTTATGATAAAACTGCTCACATTTTTTTGAGTTGTGACTCTTTTCATGATAAAGATAAAGAGTTTTCAAAAGTAACTGTCCAGAAAAACAAATTCAAATGCATCAACCATTGGAAAAATCTTAAGTAAGTTTTTAATTCATTATATTTTTATGCTTTTCTGCTATATTATTAATTTAGTTTATCCTCTATTTATTTGAAAATGCTACACTTGTCGGAGAATAAGAAAAAGGATCTTGAGGAACTTATAAAAAAATATATGTAAATATATAATATGTGTGTATATGTATATATATAGTACATAACTTTGTACATAATATGTATGATATTATTATTTAATAAAGAGTACAAATAGTTAGATACTGCCGGTTCTATGACAATTAAAATTGTCAAATTGAAAATTTTGTAATTTATGGGAAAATTTAGGTAATTAAAGTCAAGGGTGTGAAGTGACGAGGATACTCGATGGTTTGTAGATGTATATGTATGTGATGATGATGTTTTGTTTTTTGATTTTTTTTTTGTTTGTCAAGTGGTTGCAGCAGGTTTATGGTTATAGAGTGCAATGTTTTTTTTTAAGTGAGAGTATGCATAGAGAAAATGTTGCCTTAGTTTTTTGTAATATTCTTTTTAGCTGGTGGAGATGGAAGGGTATTTTGGAAAGAAAGAAATTATTTATGTTTGTGGGATATCTATGAATGTTTTTGTTGTTGGTTTTGTTTTAGTTTGATTTTGTACGTATGTTTTTGTTTTAATCTTGAATTGAAGTGTGATTTTTTTTTGTTTGTCAAGTGGTTGCAGCAGGTTTATGGTTTTAGAGTGCAATATTTTTTTTTAAGTGAGAGTATGCATAGAGAAAATGTTGCCTTAGTTTTTTGTAATATTCTTTTTAGCTGGTAGAGATGGAAGGGTATTTTGGAAAGAAAGAAATTATTTATGCTTGTGGGATATCTATGGATGTTTTTTGTTATTTGTTTTGTTTTAGTTTGATTTTGTATGTATGTTTTTGTTTCAATTTTGGGTTGATGTACATACCCGTAGTTTATTATGTTGGCGCGCAAACTTGTATGTATGTTTTAGATTTTTGTTTTAATTTTAATTTTTTTGTTTGTCAAGTGGTTGCAGCAGGTTTATGGTTTTAGAGTGCAATGTTTTTTTTTAAGTGAGAGTATGCATTCAGAAAATGTTGCCTTAGATTTTTGTAATATAATTTTTAGCTGGTGGATATGGAAGGGTATTTTGGAAAGAAAGAAGTTATTTATGTTTGTGGGATATCTATGAATGTTTTTGTTGTTGCTTTTGTTTTAGTTTGATTTTAAATGTATGTTTTTGTTTTAATTTTGAATTAAAGTGTGATTTTTTTTTGTCAAGTGGTTGCAGCAAGTTTATGGTGTGTGTGTGTGCATAGAGAAAATGTTGTTTTTGTTTGTTTTTATTTTCTTTTTTTGATGGTGACCATGGAAGGTTATTTTAGAAGACCTTATGTATGCTTGTGGGAAATCTATGAATGTTTTTTGTTGTTGGTTCTATTTAGTTTGACTTTCCTATTTCCTATGCTTAAAGAGTTTGAAGAGATGAATAAAATATGTAATCTATGAGCAACGAACTTACTTGAAGGTTGGAGAAATTGAAGTGTAAGATATTTAGAATTGTCAAAGGGAATTAGAGATGAGTGATCATGGGAGCCAACGTTATGAGCATGCATGTGTATTTTTTTTTTTTTTACACAAACACAATTCGCAAAGCGATTAGCTTGTCTGCGAAAAACACCCAGGGTCTATGGTGGGAATCGAACCCACGACCTCCGTCTGATAGGCTAGCATCGCTTCCACTCAGCCACAGGAGAACCCTGTATGTTTTTACAATAACTTGAGCGTTGGCAGATGGGTAAGTAGTCGTATATGTATATAAAAAAGCGAGTGTGTAATGCCGAGCATTTTCTTGTGTTATAATCATTTTTTAAAATGTGTGCAACGTCTTTCACGTTAAGTTTTTTTATAGGGAAAGCAATACCACACAACAAGAAAAAATTTCAAAAATGACAAACGTTGGCACTAGTACACACTGTTGCGATGTTACAAAATATCATAGTATGTACTCGGCATTTGTTTTTTTTGTAAAATTCTTTTTAGCTGATGGAGATGGAAAGGTATTTATAGAAAGAAATTATGTATGCTGGTGAGATATTAATGTTTTTGTTGTTGGTTTTATTCAGTTTTATTTATTTTTTACTTTTTTGTGCAAAGAGGCTGACATTTGTCAAACAAACCATACAGACTTATATACATACATACTTACTTACTACATACATACGTATGTATATGTAAATAAATTAATGAACAGCAGTTTTGTATATTTTTTAATCTACATATTTATTTTAAAGAAATATCGTAAATATATGTATATATGTTGTAACAATGTAAGAATAGAACGTAATTCGTATAAATTGAGACGTTCTCTAATCTAGCAGCAAGTACAGCATTGTATATAGCAAGTACATCATCGTATAAAATCTTAAAAAATATATATTTTACATTCTATAAATTATTAAAATGGATTCGGTATATAAATGTCATATCTGCAAAAATATATACAAATATCAAAAGTGTTTCTTGGATCATATCCAAAATCATGATATTGAGGACCAATATATATATCCTCAACAACAGCAACAATATCAATATCCTCAACAACAACAACAACAATATCCCCAAAAACAACAATATCGATATCCTCAACAACAACAGCAACAATATCAATATCCTCAACAACAACAATATCAATATCCTCAACAACAACAATATCAATATCCTCAACAACAACAACAATAACAATATCCTCAACAACAACAACAATATCTATATCCTCAACACAACAACAATTACAAATGTATTGGGAGCAAACTCCTACGGCCATGCAATGGTACCCAAATACTGACCAACAATTGCAATATCAACTACAACAGCAACAAAAACAAATGTATTGGCAACAACCCTCTACCTCCATGCAATGGTACACAAATACTTATGAACATCAACAACTACAATATCAACCACAACAACAACAACAACAACAAGAACTACAAGGAGCGGATGCTTATGGAGGTAATTTAATAAATAATACCAGCATTGATGAAGAAAATCAAGGAAGACATGAAGATAATATGAAATTTTACACCATAAGCAAAGCGTTCAAAAATAATATTGTAACGTATGGATTAAATAATAGAAGAGATGAACTTTTACTAGAAGATTTCATTGGTGAAAATGAATCAATTTTCATAGAGATGCTTGAAAGTCATTTACTAAGGCACACTGTAATAAAATTTAATGTAAGTATTGTGGCAGAATATGTAAAAATTGTAGGAGAGGAATTGGAGTTCAATATTATTCATCATAGAGCTAAAATGAATTTGTTGACCAGAGGAGATGAAATATATGAAGTATTTTCTAACCAAATTTCAGAAATTCAAAATAAACAGGCATGTTCTAAAATTCACTTTTTGTGAAAGTGACTTGAAATCACAAGAAAGGTGTTCTGCACACAAAACTTTTTGAATTTTTGTGATTTTAAACAGGTCAGCTAAATGCCTGCCGATTTGAAATCAATTGGTTATTTTTTCAATCACTTCCTTTTGAAATTAGCAACTAATTAATTAAATAAATAACTTAATATCTTTTTTATTGATTTTTATAGTAAACTGAGCAATTTTCTATAAAAGAATTTATAAAATTATGAAAAAATTGGAGACACTTCCTCTTGCAAGAAATGTTGTTATTTGCTTTGTGATTTGCATTTGCGATTTTGCATTTACCAAACAAAACATCAGCTGTTTTCTTGTGTTTTTTGAAAGGGTAAAATCACACCGAAAAGTTAAAACTTTTGTGATTTTAGAACACCATCAAATCACAATTGGGATTTTAAAATCACAAAGTGATTTGAAACCTTGTGATTTACAGAACATGCCTGAAAATGTCTGAATTCCAAGAGAAAGACTCTGGTTGGACTTTGATACACATAGTCCGAGCAGAGCTAAGTATTAATAAGTCTTCTCTAGTTAAAGGAGCAAACTGGATGACTTTACCAGAAAAACTTTAAAAAAGAAAAGCTTGTATCAATGTAGAAAACACCGATCAATATTGTTTCAAGTGGTGTCTAATCGCCGCAGTGGATTCTTCTCAAATATAGAGTAAACAGCGATGTAGCTCATACAATATTCAGGGCATAACTGCTGACGTCATTTGTACCAAAAACGGTGTAACGCTAGATTTTAAGAATTTAATATTTCCAATATCTTTAAAAGATATTAAAATATTTGAGAAGCGGAATATCGGAATCAGCGTAAACGTATTTGGTTATGATGAGGAAAATGATGTAGTTGTTGGTCCGTATTATATTACAAAGGAGGAAAAATGTAATCATATCAACTTATTGTTGTTGGAAAATATCGTTGGTCATCATTACGTTCTAATAGAAAATATGTCTAGGTAAGCTAAAAGTGTCAAGTACTAGTTAATATAAATATATATATATATATATATATATATATATATATATAAATTTAAGGTAAAATTTTTATAATATTTATTATAAATGATTTAATTTAAATTTTTTTACTATTAAATTGTGTAATGTATGTCTGCAATATACGCACAGTGATAGGATCATTGAGCAACACAAAGCGGGGTGTGGTAAAATTGTAGCCCAGCTACCATCCTATAAGAACGCTACACTTAAATTTAAGGACCACCAACGACAGATGGATGTGCCTTTTGTCGTGTATGCAGATTTTGAGTGCATACTTGAGGACATCCAATGTAGAGTAAGTGAAAAAAATAATTTAACTAAAAAGCATATTCCCTGTGCTTTTAGTTATAATATTAAATATATTAACCATAATATAGATAAGTTTAGAATCTATACTGGTAAGGACGCTGCAGAAAAATTTGTTGCTTATTTAGTTAAGGATTGTGAGGATATATATACTAATTATTTAATGAGTAAGACACAAATGGATTCTTTATCCCCTTCAGAGATATTCAGTTTTCAAAATGCTGTAAATTGCCACATATGTGATACATTTTTAGGTAGTGATCGCGTAAGGGATCATTGTCATGTAACTGGCAAATTTAGAGGTGCAGCTCATAATATGTGCAACTTAAAATATCAACAACCAAAATTTATCCCTATTTATTTTCATAATTATTCGTCTTATGACTCACATCTTTTTGTTAAAGAGTTAGGAGAAAAGTGTGACAACATAAAAGTCCTTCCGCTAAATAAAGAACGTTACATATCTTTATCAACATATACAAAAATGAATGATGATTTCAATCTTGAACTTGGATTTCTAGACACCTTACGTTTTATGCCCGAAAGCTTGGAAACTTTAGCCAATAATCTTACGGATAACGATTTCTGTACAATTAAAAAGCAATTTACATCAAAAATAGAGTTTGATCTGGTTAGAAGGAAGGGTGGTTTCCCTTAAAACTATCTCAATTCTTTTGAAAAATTAAATTATAGTCAACTTCCAGCGAGGGAAGACTTTTTCAGCACACTTACCAATAGAGAGTGTTCGCATGAAGATTATGAGCATGCAAAAAAAATTTGGCACACATTTGATTGCAAAACTTTACAAGACTATATGGAGTTGTATTTAAAAACAGACGTACTATTACTAACTGATGTATTCGAAAATTTTCGGAAAGTTTGTAAGGGAATATATAACCTAGATCCAAGCCAGTACTATACTGCTCCTGGACTGTCGTGGGATGCTATGTTGAAGTACACAAATATAGATTTGGAGTTGTTAACTGATATAGATATGTATAATTTCTTTAAAAAAGGGATACGTGGGGGGATTGTACAATGTAGTAAAAGGTATTCAAAAGCAAACAATAAATATCTAGAGGATTTCGATAAAGCGAAACCCTCAGAATTTCTAATGTACCTAGATGCCAATAACCTTTACGGTTGGGCTATGTCCGAATATCTTCCATACGAAGGATTTAGGTGGTTATCAAGTGATGAGCTAAATCTGGATCCAAATTGGATAGATAATAATTCAAATGATGGTTATGTGTATGAAGTTACTTTAGAATATCCCTCGAATTTGCACGAATCGCACAATGACCTACCTTTTTGTGCGGAAAATAAAAAACCTTATGGAAAGAATCAAACTTAATTAATTGCTAACTTTGCTACTAAACATTCATATATTATTCACTATAGAATTCTTAAGCAATGTTTAGCGTATGGTTTGATTCTAAAGAAAATACATCGGATTCTCACTTTCAAACAATCTCCATGGTTAAAATCAAATATAGACTTAAATACCAAGCATAGAGCTAACGCTAAAAATACGTTTGAGAAAAACTTCTTCAAATTGCTCAATAATGCGGTATATGGTAAGACCATGGAAAATGTAGATAAGAGAAAAGATGTTAGAATTGTAACAAACTGGAACAGAACGAATTGCAATCATTTGGGAGCCCAAGATTGGATATCTACGCCCAATTTCTATAGTTTGTCTATATTTTCAGAAGACATGGTGGCGATTCAAATGAATAGCCTCCAGACATATTATAATAAGCCTACTTACTTAGGATTTTGTGTGCTTGAACTTTCCAAATGGAAAATGTATAATTTCCATTATGGCTACATGCAGCCTAAATTTAAATCAAAATTGCCATTATACTATATGGATACTGATTCATTCATATATACAATACGGACTGATGACTTCTATGCTGACATAAAAATGGACATACAGGATGAATTTGACACATCTGATTATCCTGCAGATAACATATATGGTATTCCTCGTTTAAACAAAAAGGTGCTGGGTATGATGAAAGACGAAAATTGTGGAAAAATAATGAAAGAGTTTGTTGGGTTGCGATCTAAAATGTATTCATTTAGTGTTCAAGATCAAAATGATGTAAAGAAATCGAAGGGGGTCAAGAAAACCATTTTAGATAAGTATAGCCTAAGTTCATATAGAGATTGTCTGTTTAATAAATCAAATGTATCTGATAATATGCTTACCTTTAAGTCGAGTTTGCATCAATTATATACTATGCAACTACATAAGCTAATAAGTTATCAAGATGATAAAAGAAAAATCAAAAGTGATGGTATAAGCACATATGCACGATATCATTCAGCAATAGAGGAAATCAATCCTGATTATGAGCATGACACGCTATTAATAGAAATTTATAGACTTCAAGAAGAAGAAGAAGAAACTTAAAATAAATGTAAATTATTGTAAATTTTTATTGTTAAAATAAATGTAAATATTAGTTATTAAGAAAAATTCTTTTGTTAAAAACAAATGTAAATATTAATTATTAAAAAAAATTTATGAAAAAACAAAGAAAATATATCCAATAAAAGAAACAATAAAAACATATATTTTTCTGTACAGTTTTTTTATTTAATATTCATCCTTAAATAAAATTTATGAATTTTTACGTCTGTTACAATCTTGTGTTGCATTTTTTCTCCAATCTCATAACAAAGTCGTTTTAATTCAATCTTTACATCCCTTTCGTGTATTCCTTGTATTTCATTGATTTGAAGTTTTGTTTTGTTTAAAGCGGAGCAGGTTGGTATATAATATTCATGATAGAAATGAAGGATTTGTTTTCTTAGAATGTTGTTCCAACACAAAATTTATGTAAAAAACACTCGTATTTGAGTTAGTGATCTCCAAGTGTCAGAATCGATTTTTATTTTAAAGTTTCCTTGTATGATAACTAAAAAACAAACACTTCTTTTATATTGAAACTTATATTCAACATCTCTCTCACTTTCATTATCAATTATATTTATAGAATTTAAAAAATCCCGACGATTAAGCATATCATGAATATACTCCTTATAGCACATGAGATGTAACCATTCTTCTCGATCCAGTCCAATGTATTGTTTATTTTTATAATTCAACCATATCATTGGCTTAAAACCAAAAGCTGCAGAAAATCTACATGCAATCTTCAATTTCCAATTGAGCAAGTATTCAAACTCAAAAACCAAATCATATATTTGAGGTTTTCGTTCTTGCTTGTTGTGAAATATATTCTTTAAAGTACGTTTATCCATCCTCAATGAAAATAATATTTAAACTAATAGCTATTTCGGTCTCTTAATCTGTATATATACATAAATATGTACATTGAAGTAAATCATAAATCATACACATACAAATACATTTTATATTTATTCATATTTTTTTTTTGAGATACATTTTTGTAAGTCTCAATAATTTTAAAAATATTTTTTTTCTTATGTGGAACATTGTACACCGACAAGTGTCCAGCCCTTCCTCGCATCCTTCGCTATGCCAGAGGCAACTGGCGAAATGCCCACTATCTTCGAAGTCCTCCTGCTCTACAACTCCATACTCTTCATTTTCAGTTAGCATAGAGATAAAAAAATGTATTTTTTTCCTTATGCTCATAGAGCAATAAGTCTCCAAAGTAATGAAGGAATTCAAACAACGTCTCACGTATTTGGCTCATTTTTAATTTAATTTTATTTCTTTAATGAATGTTGTTGAATGCTATTTTTACACTAATATTCTTGAAAGGTTTACGTACCTATTTATAGTAAAATATTCTTGTAAAATCAAAATTTTAGAAACAATTTTGAGTTCTTTTGAAATTTTTTGTTTCACTTACACTTTAGAACATTAATATAACTATCTCTCTGATCTTTGTTTTGAAATTTTATGTTTCAGTTACGTTTTAGAACGTCAATATAACTATCTCTTTCACTACAATTCTATCAGTGACAAAACAAACAAACATTTACATAAAAAATAATTACAATATGAGAAAAAGAGATAGCTACGTTACTGATCTTTGTTTTTTAGATTTTTTTTTATTTTTGCATATTTAAAGATTGGTAGAAATTTTTAATACATCAGTTTACAAAAGCAGATTGAGCAATATGTCAAAAAGAGAAGAAGAAATAACATATAAAAAATACACATAAAAAAATTAAATTTAATTAATTAATTAATATTTTTGATAATGAATCCGCCAAATTTGATAGCAAAGTTCAACAATTTAAATAAAAAAACTTTAATCCATATAAAAGAGCTCCAGGACTCAACTAAATATACAGTTAAAAATGCTAAACGGGTAACTAGTAAATATGGCACCGCAATTCAAATTGAACTGGAAAATAACATAATGTTTTTACCAAATCGATACAACACGCTATCGGATGATGATGTAATGGAACTAACATCCGGGATATATTGCATATGTAAGCAAGGAGAAAATTCCTTAAAATTGGATACTGCTGCTGAAATAAGTATATTTCTAACAAATGCTCAATACCCACAGTGGGAATAATATGTAGAAACTATATTTTATAAACTTTTTTTTATTAATAAAAGAGTAAAATTTAAAAAATTGTTTGTGTGTTGTATTTATTTATTCTTTTCATTTATTTTGTAAAGAAATTGATTGAAATGTCCACATTTAAATGAATTATAATCTTGATATTGATTGTAATTATATTTTATATTTTTGCCTAGATATTCAACTAATTCTAATGGAGGTTGTAAATTTCCAAAACTGTCGAAATATTCTTTATGTTCATTGTTTTTATAATATGCTACCCAATGGGTTCCAGGTCCTCTTGATAAATCCAAATTAATGATTCCGCATTCTCTTTTTCTCGATCGTTTTGGTAGTGTATCCAACATGAAAACTCCTCTAAAGTATGGAATGTTTGTTGAAAAATTTCTCAGATCAACATCAGATAGAGGTTTATTGGGTAGCTTTACGAAAAATTTGGTTTTTGTTTTGCCTGACAAACCAATCCATATCCTTTTTTATGTGGTTTAAGGTAAAAACCTTTCCCCATGGCTAGTGCTTCCATTGTTTTATTATATCTAGTTGCTTCATCAAGTTGTTTTTTAACATTCTTTGCAGCATTTATTGCTTTTGCTATAGCTGCTCCGCCAGTAGAAAGACTACCAATTGCACTCAGAGCAGTAAGAATGGGTACCAAAGGTAAGAAGCCACCAATCTTTGGAACATTAATTATGCGTGGTATTATAACTTGCGATTTCTTCCCCCTTAACGACTTGTTGATAACCTTACGTGCAATTGTAATTGCAGAGTTAATGTCTTGAGGTTTCTTCTTCTTCAGTATTTTCGTTGCATTTTTAATTGATGTACTGAACAGTTTTTTTTCCATTTTGTTCACTTTTTTTTCCAACCTTCTTCTTCTATCCCATACCAAATTTTCTTTTGGCTTTCATTGCGTTAGTAACCATATACGCAAACAATTTTTCTGCAAGACTGCTATCTTTTGAAAGAACTCGTTCCCAAGCTTTATTTTCAAGAATTTTATCAGCTTGATGTCTACTATTTAAATCATTTGTTTCGGAATAAGCAATGTCTAATAAATTTATTCCTTTGTCGCCGCGGTCTAAACGTTTTTGTAATTTTGTTCCAGGTCCACAAAACTGATATCTAGGAAGGTGTAGTTCAACAGGTAGAGAGTTTATTACTCTATTCACTAAACCTTTTCCAACGGCTGGTTTTTTATAACTAAACGTTTTGTTATAATGTATAAGCATCTTATTTTATTTTTTTTTCTTCTATAAGAAAAGTAACATTTATGAAATGCAATTAGTTATAAAAATGCAATTAGTAAAACAACATAAAAATATTGTGATTCGCAATATTGATGCTTCAACGAACATCAGATCTAAAATAAAACATAGCTCTCTCTTACCAAATTCTATTCGTGCTCTAATAGTTGGACCATCAAATTGTGGAAAGACTAATGTTATGATTAGCTTGCTAGAAATTCCTAATGGACTCAAGTTTGAAAACATCTATTTATACTCAAAATCCCTTTATCAACCAAAATATGAATACTTAAAGCGATTAATTTCACCAATTAAAGGGATGGGATATTACACATTTACAGATAATGAAATAGTTATTCCTCCTGACGAGGCGAAAACTAATTCTATAATGATCTTTGATGATGTTGCATGCGAGAAGCAAAATAATATACGAGCATATTTTTGCTTGGGACGACATAAGGATGTTGATTCATTCTACATGTGCCAAACTTATACGAGAATTCCCAAGCACTTAATAAGAGACAATGTAAATGTGATTATAATGTTTAAACAATATGAGACAAATATGAGGCACATTTATAGCGATCATGTTGCCAGCGACATGAGTTATGAAAAGTTTCATGAAATTTGTCGAGAGTGTTGGAAGGATAAATATGGATTTTTGATTATAAGCAAAGATAATGAATTAAACAATGGTCGCTATAGAAAGCAATTCGACTATTTTATAACTATATAAATTACTCTATATAAAAGTAAAACATTAGTACTTAATTTGGCCTTGCGCATAGTACATCTACTTATTTCCTAAAGTATTTACCATACCTGAGCTGAAAGCTGATCTGTTACCTGATCTAATAGCTGATACCTGATCTGATATCTGATCTGATAGCTGATCTTATACCTGATCTGATACATAATACCTAATCTGATAGCTGATCTTATACCTGATCTGATACCTGATCTGATACCTGATCTGATAGCTGATCTTATACCTGATCAAATAGCTGATACCTGATGTTATACCTGATCTGATACATAATACCTAATCTGATAGCTGATCTTATACCTGATCTGATACCTGATTTGATACCTGATCTGATAGCTGATTTAATAAGTCATCTGTTAAGTAATAGCTGATCTGATAGCTGATACCTGATCTGGTGCCTAATAGTTGAAAATGGATGAAAAAGTTTTAAAAGAGCTAATAAAGACAAGAACTGTTTTAAAGAAAAAATTTCGTAGTATAAAAGTTGATGAAACAGATACACATGAGCAATTCAAAGACACATTTAAACCAATAATACAACCATTAACAGAATTTGTGAACAGTTCTAAAAATAATAAAAAAAGTATTAAATCAGAAAGAGATGAATTTAAAACGAAAGTTTATAAAAATTCAAATTTTTCATTCAACGAACAATCAGTTAAGTTAGAGACAAGTACTCCAAAGAAACTTGTTGAAGAAACGTTATGCAATAAAAATATCTCACTTAGTAATCGAAACGCAAACAAGGTTGATAATGTTGATACTGATGATGATGATGATGACAACGATGATTTTTACTCTCAATCGGAAACTCTAGACAATTCAGATAATAATAATAAGAGTTATACTGAACTAGCACTCTTGGAAGGCAGAAACGAATTAGATACTCTATACGGTCTACATAAAGGTTTTAATAATGAATGGAAGTTTGGCAATAGTAGTATTAAACTTACTGAAGATAAAATAGTGATTGGAAATCAAATATGGGCTTTTACACCAGGTTTATTTTCCTTACTGTTTCACAAAACACTTAAATATTATGATAAACATGAATTAGATATATATAAGAAAATTTTAGTGAGCACAAATGCATACAAAAGAGATTATAGACCTGATGGACAAATCAAAGGAACGAGAGCATATAAATATAAGCATATTATCAGTAAATTGTTTAAGAAAGAAAGTGAAAAAAACTCATCAACTTTGTCATCACTACATGCAATAAAAAGTCCTTACAAGGGTAAGGGTTTGACGAATTTAAACCCATACAAAGCTAACTATATATACTAGGATGATCCTAATGAGTTAGTAGATCACCTTAGGCTATTGCTAGCATCACAAGCTGCAGGTCATACTAATCACAATAACGAAATTGTCTCAATTATCGAAGAATTATATGAAGCAAAAATTATACAATAATATTTATCTACATAAATCATGTCCATCGATAAGTTTGGGCACTATCTTAATGATACAAGTGGTACAGTTTTTGTGAAAAATGTTCCTAAGCTGCTGGGCTTCGTTATGGATACAACTAATAACATTGACGTTCAAAACAAAAGAATCAAAAATGTGGGAAAAGCTTTGGAGGAAAACGACGTTGTTAATAAATTGTTTCTGCAAAGTCAAATTGAAGAGGTACGAGATGAAATCAACATAAGTTTAAGTCAGAAACTCAACGAAATTCAGGAAACAATCTCAAGTATGAAATTATTCTTTGAAAAAGAAATTAAAAAGATAAATGAGTTAATTTATGGGTATGTAAGAAATATGATGGTCGACAGTATTTAAATGAACTCAAACTGAACTCAACTTATCCCATCAAATTCTAAATACGTTAAATAATGACTTCAAAAAGAAATTTGATAAATGAATTACATAAGCAAGCACGAAAACATTTTCCACGTCGAAGAGTTGTTATGAAAGGAATAGATGATCTTTGGCAAGCTGATTTAGTTGAAATGGGGAACTATTCTACAGACAATAGAGATTATCGATTTTTGCTGACTGTAATTGATACATTTTCAAAATTTGCTTGGGCAGTACCCTTGAAAAGAAAGACTGCATTGGAAACAACCCAGGCTATGCAGAATATTTTTCAACTGGGACGAATACCAAAAAACTTGCAAAAGAAAGATGGTAAAGAGTTTTTCAATAAACACTTTGGAAAATTGATGAATAAATACAACATTAATCACTACTCAACATATAGCAGAATGAAAGCATCAATAGTAGAACGATTTAACAGAACATTAAAAGGAATGATGTGGAAAGAGTTTAGCTTTAATGGGTCTTATAACTGGCTCGACATTTACAAAGACTTGATTAATACATATAATAAAAAAATCATCGCACCATCAAAATGCCACCGATTCAAGTTAACTATAAAAATGAGAAAAAATTATTAAACACGGTATATAACCGCTTAAAACTATTCAAATTATCAAAGTTCAATGTGGGAGATCATGTGCGCATAAGTGAATATAAACATGTTTTTGAAAAAGGATATACACCAAATTGGACCACAGAAATTTTTACGATTAAAAGAGTTCAAAATACACATCCAGCTACATAAATATTAGAAGACTATCGTGGTAACCCTATTAAAGGTGGATTCTATGGTGAAGAACTTTCAAAAACCAGATATCCAAATACATATCTAGTTGAAAAAGTTCTTAAAACTAAAGGCGAGAAGGCATATGTTAAATGGTTAGGATTTACCAATCAACATAATTCTTGGATCAATAAAAATGAAATATTGTAGTTAAGTGTATATATTTATAAGTCTATATTTGTATCTAATATATTTAAATAAAATATAAACTTCCTTTTTATACAAAGTGCTGTGTTTAATTTCAGGTATTTGTAATCAGACAATCATAATGTCAATAACACTTACTCTTAGCTCAAACTCATCTGAGTTATCTGCTAATTACTTTCCTCCTATTCGTTTGGATGGTGAATATGAATGTGTTCTAAATGATTTTCATTCATATAATAGCATTCCCAATGTAGATGATTATAACAATATATTTCATATTGGTGAAAATGTAATTAAAATACCAATAGGATCTTATGAATTGAATGATATAGTTGATTATATTAAACATAACTATAAGCAGTATTGTCCGGAAAATAAAATTGATATAGAAGCTAATAACAATACAATGCAAGTTAGAGTTAATAGCTCTAAGGATCCCATATACTTTAACAAAGATAATACAATTGGAAAACTTTTTGGATTCAATAAGAAAATTATAGCTCCTAACCAAGACCATTACTCAGATCAATATTTTCATCGTGAATATCTTGCGTGTTGAATGTAGTATAGTGGTTAACACATATACGAATAACTCACAAGCACACACATTACATGAATTTGCGATCAATGTCCCCCCAGGGTATAAAATTGTTGAGATTCCTCGAAATCTTATCTATTTGCCAGTTAACTGCCGAGAGATAATTTCTCTTACTCTATGCATAGTTGATCAGAACGGTGATTTAATTAATTTCCGAGGAGAGGAAATTACAACACGAATACATTTGAGATCTAGCAAATAATGATAATATACAACGTCAAGCAATCTAAGGATAAAATTGGATACACTCATAAAACACTATTGCAAACCAAACCACAATTAAAGCGATCATTACACAAAAAACATTTGACGCAAGAAAATAAAAAATTTTTGAAGTCTCTCAATTTAAAGTTGACAAAGAAATGAGTTACATACTAGATGTTCTAGAAAAACCTCAATCAGACGAGAGTATAATTAAAAAGGACTATCACACATATACACCATACCTACAATCCTTCAACAATAACGATGAGATTCGAATTTCAATACAAAATCAAGACTTATATGTGCCACCCAGCGAAAGCTACATATATGTTGAGGGAAGTGTTGTAGATGATAATGACAGCAAAATATCTTCGTTTTTAAATCTAAAATTAAAAAATAACTTTGTGGCACATCTCTTTGACGAAATTCGATATGAACTTAATGGCATAGAAATTGATCATACAAGACATTTAGCGATTACAAGCAGCCTAAAAAATTTTGTTTCCTTATCACCAACAGAAAGTGTTGGCTTGTACAATGCAGGATGGAACAAACTCGATGATTTGGATATTTCAAATGGACACTTTAATTTCTATGTACCACTGAAACTATTTTTAGGTTTCGCTGAAGACTATAATAAAATTATACTCAGCGGTAAACATGAATTGGTTCTCTTACGTAGTAAGAACGATGAAAAACTCGTATACTCAACTGTTGCTACTGACAAACCAAAAATTAGTATCTCAAACATCTCATGGAGAATTCCGCATGTACAATTATCCGATCTGAGCAAATTGAATATGATTAAAATTATTAACAGTGGTGCTTCTATACCGATGGCATTTCGCAGTTCGGATTGTCACATTAATCCTCAACTAAATACAGGAACTAGCCATATATGGAATGTTAAATTGGCTGCAAATAGAGAACGACCCCAGTAGTAGTGAAACGGCGGTTCGGGGGCAATTAAAATTGTTAAATTGTTGCTGAAATTGTTAAATTTGGGTAATTAAAATTTGAAAATTGTTAAATTCTTGGAAATTTGTGTTTTTTTGTTTACATAAGGAGTTTTTTGTTTACATTAGGAGTTTTTTGTTTACATTAGGAGTTTTTGTTTACATTAAGTGTATGTCTGTCTGTCGGTCTGTCTGTCTGCCTGCCTGACCGTGGGAAGTTTGTGTGTGGAATATTTTGTGTGAATGTATTAAGGCGGTTCATAGTTTGGCGGTTTTTATGTGTGTATGTGACGACGGGGAAAATCATGAAAATGATTTTTCCTAATGCTGATGGAAAATCATCTAATGATTTTTCGTAATTCCGAAGGCAAAACATGATAATTTTTCGTAATACCGAAGGCAAAACATGATAATTTTTCCTAATGCCTACTGCAATACATGATAATTTTTCCTAATGCCTACTGCAATACATGATTATTATTTTTTTCAAATGCCTACTGCAATACATGATTATTATTTTTTTCAAATGCCGACGGCAAAAAATGAATATAATTTTTTCAAATGCCGACGGGAAAATGATTTTTCCTAATGACGACGGGAAAACGTGAAAGTTATTTTTTCTAATGCTAATGTAGGTGTTGCTAGACTGTGGGAATTTAAGGCTGACCGTGATTTGAGTGGGTGGCGTTGTTGCCGTAATATGTAAGCATAGGAATTTGCGGATGTGTCTGTCTGTCTGTGAGAATTTAGGTGAGGGTTTGATTGGAAGGGGCGGGGTGTAGTTGAGGTAGATCGATTGCGTGTGTATGTGTGCGTGTGTGTGTGTGTGTGTGTGTGTGTGTGTGTATGTGTGTGTGTACGTATGTTTGTAGGAATTTCTATGTGTGTATTTCTGTAGGAGCTTAGGGCTGATTGTGATTTATGAGGGGTGAGGTGTTCTAGTAATAAGTAACCGGGGGAATCTGTGTGTTTGTATGTCTGTAGGAGTTTAAGGCTGACCATGATTTGGGTGGGCAGGGTTGTTGACGTAATATGTATCCATGGGGATTTGTGGATGTGTCTGTCTATAGTAGTTTAAGGCTGATCGTGATTTGAGGTAGGTGAGGATGTTGTTGAGGTAAATTGGTTATGTGTATGTATGTATGTATGTACTTTTGTAAGAATTTAAGATGATTGTGATTTATTAGGGGCGAGGTGTTCTTGTAATATGTAGCCGTGAGAATCTATGTGTATAGACGTCTGTAGAAGTTTAAGACTATCTGTAATTTCAGGTAGGTGAGAGTGTTGTGTTGTTGAGATTAATCTTATATATTGTATATGTATGTATGTATGATCATGGGAATTTGTGTATGTATATCTGAGGGAGAATTTAAGGCTCGTCATGATTTGCAAAAGGTGGGGTGTTGTTGAAATTTTCTTGGATATTTCTTATATGAATTCTGCTATGTGTGTGTGTGTGTATTTGCGCTAATATTTATATGTAGATAGAAATAAATTGTTTTCAGTATCGACATTTGGTACTATAAAATACTATCATATGTCTGGACTTCCCTAATCTTATTATGTTTTTATACTTACGCTTGTTTTATATTTTCTCATACTTAAATTTGTCTCGCGTTAAAGTCTGCCTATATGAAATTTGTTTATATTACAGATTTTGTTTATTTCAATCTTTGAATACATTTTTTTTTGTCATTGATGTCTTTTGTTCTTCTTGTTGTTGGTGTTGTTGTTGTAAATATTCGTCTGTGTATAGATGCGATATATTCAGTTTTTTTTTATTTGAAAATAAAAACGTTTTAATTTTTATCTGCGCTTACTTAAAAGTTTGTGAGGATTTTCTGTTTTTAAGTAAAACTGAATTCCTGAAGATACATACTCTATAGTAATAGCAACTATAATAGAAATATTCCTTATACTCAATTTACATTTTTTAAAGTTGATGCAACGTTAGTAAGTTAACGTTAGAAATTTTTGGGGTACATACTTTTTTCTAACTATAGACTTTTTTTCTTCACTTTCTACATTTGTTTTCGAAATCTTGCTTTGCTTTATGAAAATGTATAAACATTTTTAAATGAAACTGATCCGGCACTCCAGCTTATATACTGATAGTTTGTTTTTCTTTGGTAGTCAACTTACTTCTTTTTTTATTTTTATTGATAAACATTTAAAATCAAAAGGGAGCTTTATATTGAAATTATTATTTTCATAATTGTTGAAAACAACCACTAGTTTTTTTTTTGTGATGAAATCATTTGAAGTTGAAGCTGATATCTTTGCTTACTGTTTTAAATTAAAATTTTATTCAATAGAATAAAAGGAGCTTTTTTCTTAAATTCTGATGCAGTTAAGATCGGATATGAGACTGAATTTAAATGTACTTTTAAGTTAGTCATAATAAACAAACTTATTTTCTTGTTGAAAAGCGATCATCAGAAAACGAAGTGGTTTTCAGAGACTTTAGGTATACCCTTTCGACGGTTCCTCTAGGATACAAGATGACTTTGTTTGACGAAATTTCTGTTGCTTTATACTGATAATATTTTTACATTAATAAGGTACATATATGTTTGTTTTATGAAGGGTGAGCGCCTTTCACTTTTATTTGTTGTCATATATGATTTTTTTTTAATTTTATTAAAGTTCATCGCATTGTGTATATATTTCTGAAATGTTTAAGTGTGTTTTGTGTTCCCATCGGACAGAGTGTACGTATTAGTTGGTCAGTCTATATTTTTATTTATTTTTTTCTTCTAATGTGCCACTCCTTTTTTCAGATTTTACTACTTGGAATAGAATATTTTTGTCTAGTTTTTTGCTGGGTATATACATTAGGTATGTAGAAATTAGTTTACTTACAAAGAAATGTATGTTGAATAAACAACTATTGTAGCAAATCGATCTCAAATAACTCAGTTACCTCTACCAGCAATTCACCGTCGGTGTTTTCATAAAGTGTTAGAAACAATGAAATATCTATGTTTGGGAGAATTTTTTTGCCTCAAGTAGGTATTTCTACATGAGGTTTGCTGGTTGACTCCTATCGCATTCATATGTAATGATTATCCACTTAAAAAATGTCATCATCACCATCAATCACTCCCGTATACAATACATTCATGAGTTGGGTTGATCCAGATACAATTGCTGTCTCATCACCTTCTGACAGCTTTATATATTTTGCTAGTATGCATGCCTTAGCATGCTTCTATCGATAGTGACGTAAGAGTCCGAGATGTAGTAGTGTTACAATTAAAAATCTTTACTATTAGAATTTACCAGTTCGCTCTTTTGAATTTTTGCAAAGTAGATACATATGTATGTTTGTATTTAAGGGACCACAAAATCATAAAATTTCTTTGCTTACAAAATTGTATGACGTGAGGATTTTTTTTTTTTTTGAAATTATTCATGCTTCGGCATGGTTTAATTTTTTTTCTGTAAATTTATTTAATACTCATACAGATACAGATATAAAGTAAGATCTGTTTGCAGTATGCATGCTTCAGCATGATTCTAGTCGAAGCGTATTTTCATTCACTAAGTTTGCTTGATACTTATTCATACACATGTACATTCTTAAAGATTGGATATCAAAGTACAAATTCCGTAGTTTATCTATATTTTCTAAAGATCTGATAGCTAAAGAAATAAATAGAGCGAAGATCTTCTATAATAATCCCATTTTCATATTGTAAAATTTTGCGTTCTAACGCTTTCGATAGGAAAATGTACATACAACTTTATAAAAAGTGATAATATGATGTGCTGCTGAATATTGCACTATGTTATAGTTTATTTTAAACACTGAAGTTTTAGCAAATTTCATTCAGACCAACAAGTTTAGAGAATTCCACTACATTTAGCTAATTATCTAATTCCACTACATTTAGTTAATTGCCTTTCTTAAGACCCATCATTCCTAATCAATCCTACAAAAAACTAGATTTTTCGTTTTAATTTAATTTTTATTTTTATTAAATTCAACATTAATTCTTCAAATTACTTTATACTGTATTAAGCAGCTTTTTCTCATTTGTTGAGTTAACTTTAATCGTAAACATTTTAATGTTGAGATAAATTTTTCTATTTTATGCACTAAGTAATTCTTTATGTATGTATACCAATCCTTTTATATGAACCATTAAAGCTAATTCTTTTCACATCATTCCTTTTAATGCTCAATTAAATCATTGTACTATTGATGCTTTCATATTAAGTAATGTTTAATCTTCTATTTATGTATGAGTTTTCCAAAGTATTTATTAAAAAATTCCTTAGAATCATCTGTTTGTAAGTTTTTTGTTTTTTTTTGGTACCCGTACCACTTCAAAAATATTTTCCATTCCTTGGTTTTTTGAGTGCAGCTTTTATTTTCAGCTTTACTACAATTTGAGAATGTGTCAATTACAGTCTTCAAAAATCAACAATTTCTATATTATGTAGAATAGTTCTCCATTTCATCTAACTTAGCTCCATAAAACTTCATATATTCCTGTCATTGCATCTCTACAAGCACAAACAATTTTCGAGCTTTAAAATGGAGTTCGTTTACTAAATTTCTTTTTAAAGACATTGAGTTGTTTTACAGATTTTTTCGATAGTGTGGTGATCTACATGTTGCACTTTCAGCTATTTATACTAACATATAGTTAATTTTCTAATCTATATATTTAATCGTAGAACTCTTCAATTTATTTTTAATTATTTAATTTTTAGAATTCCTTTTCAATTTTATAACTCTCTTCCTTCTCTAGTTTTATTTCACGTTGTAGTCCACCAATATGCATTTGAATATATTCTTGAATTATATAAATGCCTTAAGCTATATTATTAATTTGTTCTTTAGTTTGTCGATTTCAGTTTCCAGAAAAATTAACTTATATCATCGTTCTCTGACGGAGAACGATGATGATTCTGTATGCATACATTAGTAGTAATTAAAATCTTTTTATAGATTTCGAGTTCAAATTTATCATAATTTTTTGGTATTTTATCAAACATTAGAGAAAATAGTCCTAGTGTTAGAGCCCATATTTGACCACCAACTTGTATTTTATCTTCATTCAGTTTGAGGTTACTATCACCATTAATTTGTATCTAATTCATTTCTTCCTTCCAATACTGATAAGTCTTCGGAATTGGAAGTCTTTGAGTACAAATCATCGTCATCATCATTCTCAGTATTAGCATCATTAAATAAGATGGTATTATCAAATATTGTTCCTTCTGCTAGTTTCTTTGGTGTACTTCTCTCTATCTTGACTGATGGTTTCTCATGCTTTAAACTTGTATATTTTCAACTTCTGTCTTGATTTTACTTTTTTCTTTCATAAGAATTCTTTTAATATTTTTAGAACTATTTATGAATTCTTCTGTTATAGGTTTAAATGCATCTCTTAGTTGTTCATTTGTATCTATTTCACTAGTTTTTATACTACGAAGCTTTTTCTTAATCACATTTGTTCTCAACACCAAATGCTTTAAAACTTTCTCATCCATGTTTGCTAACAGCAAATTCAGGTATCGGCTACTAGATCAGCTTATCAGGATCTGATCTGGTTTTCAGATCAGCTTATCAGGAGCTGGTCTAGTTATCAGATCAGCTTATCAGGAGCTGGTCTGGTTATCAGATCAGCTTATCAGGAGCTGGTCTGGTTATCAGATCAGCTTATCAGGAGCTGGTCTGGTTATCAGATCAGCTTATCAGGAGCTGGTCTGGTTATCAGATCAGCTTATCAGGACCTGATCTGGTTATCAGATCAGCTTATCAGGAGCTGGTCTGGTTATCAGATCAGCTTATCAGGACCTGATCTGGTTATCAGATCAGCTTATCAGGAGCTGGTCTGGTTATCAGATCAGCTTATCAGGACCTGGTCTGGTTTTCAGATCAGCTTTTCAGGACCTGGTCTGATTTTCAGATCAGCTTATCAGGACATGGTCTGGTTTTCAGGTCAGCTTATCAGGAGCTGGTCTGGTTTTCAGATCAGCTTATCAGGAGCTGATCTGGGTTTCAGATCAGCTTATCAGGAGCTGATCTGATTTTCAGATCAGCTTATCAGGTAACAGATCAGGCTATCAGGAGCTGTTCAGATTTTCATTTCAAGATATCTGAGTCAGATTTAGCTATCAGTGTACAAGTAGCTAGCCATTTATAACATTTATATACATGAAGTTTAAAGTCAGATGAAATACGAAAAAGTAAAGTTTTATGTAGTAAAATTATTTTCTATAACGATCATCGTTTAATTCACTATCTTTGCTTATAATCAACAATCCATATTTATCCTTTCAACATGCTTTTTATTTTTCTCGCCTAACTTAAACATTAAATATACATTATGATGATCTCTTATTAAATGTTTGGTGATTCTGATGTAAGTTTTACATAAGTAGAATGAATCAGCATTCTTATCTCTGCCCATACAAAAATATGCTTCCCATACGCATCATCGTTAAATATCATATTGGAATTACTTTGGACTGAAATAACAGATTCACTATCGGTAAATTTTGTAATATATTATTATTTTAATTGATGTAATTAATTTTTTCAGATATTTATATCTGGCGTGATATAAAGATTTTGAGTATAAATAAATGTTCTCAAAATTTAAGTCCATTAGGACTTTCTAGCAAGCCAATCATAGCGTTTTTTTTTCGCAAGTTGACAGGTCAACTATTGTTGCACGAATAGAATTTGATATAAAGGAACTATGATTTATTTTTGAACTATCGTTCGATGATTCATCAATATTTCGTACCAAGAATTATTTATGTTGTTTTGACTAAGGGTATGAGTCAATATTTATAAAATCCATTTCATAAATATCAGCTCATACTCATAGTCAAAACAAAGTATGCTTTAAGTGTTTAAAACCGGTATTACCATAAAAATAGTGGTTTTAAACACTTAAAATATACTTTGTTTTACTAACCGCATTTTATAACTAAATGCATTTCATAAATATTGACGCATACTCATAATCAAAACAGCATATAAATATCCTTTGTTTTGACTATGAGTATGAGTCATTATCTCTTATTATAAAAAAATAAAATAGTATAATTATATGATATCAGAAATCATGTTTTCTAATATCATATAACCATACTATTTGATTCTTTCTATAATAATAGATAATATTTATGAAATGCATTTATTTAAAAAATGCGATTAGTAAAACAACATAAATATAGGATGGTATGAAATTTTGATGATTCATCAATATTTCGTACCAAGGTATTTTTAGGTTGTTTTTACTAATTATGAGTATGCGCCAATATTTATGAAATGTATTTCATAAATATTATGTCTTATTATAGAAAAATTAAAAATGTAGCTATACGATATCAGAAAATATTTTCTGAAATCGTATAGCTATATTATTTTATTTGTCCTATAATAAGAGATAATGGGCCCTACTCATAGTCAAAACAAAGAATATTTTAAGAGTTTCAAATCAGTATTATTATATAAAATACTGATTTTAAACTCTTACAGCCTTATTTATAAGACTTATTAAGGCTTTGTAAAGGCTTTTTAAAACAAATTTTTTATAAAAATTTTTTCTTAAAAAGTCTTTATAAAGCCCTAATAAGTGTTATAAATAAGGCTGTTAAAATATACTTTGTTTTACTAACCACATTTTTGTAACTAAACGCATTTCATAAATATTGATGCATACTCATAGTCAAAACAAAGGATATTTTTATGCTGTTTTGATTATGAGTGTGGATCATTATCTCTTATTATAGAAAAAAAAACTAATGCAGCTATACGATTTCAGAAAATATTTTCTGATATGGTATAGCTGTATTAGTTTATTTTTTTATAATAAGAGATAATATTTATAAAATGTATTTAGCTACATAAATGTGGTTAGTAAAATAACCTAAAAAACCTTGGTACGAAATATTGATGAATCATCGAACGATAGTTCAAAAAGAAATCATAGTTCCTTTATATCAAATTATATTCGTGCAACAATAGTTGACCTGTCAAATTGCGAAAAAAAACGCTATGATTGGCTTGCTAGAAAGTCCTAATGGACTTAAATTTTGAGAACATTTATTTATACTCAAAATCTTTATATCACCCCAGATATAAATATCTGAAGAAATTAATTACATCAATTAAAATAATAATATATTACAAAATTTACCGATAGTGAATCTGTTATTTCAGTCCAAAGTAATTCCAATATGATATTTAACGATTATGCGTATGGGAAGCATATTTTTGTATGGGCAGAGATAAGAATGCTGATTCATTCTACTTATGTAAAACTTACACCAGAATCACCAAACATTTAATAAGAGATCATCATAATGTAATTTTAATGTTTAAGTAAGGTGAGAAAAATATAAAGCATGTTGAAAGACTATATATGAATTTTTGATTATAAGCAAAGATATTGAATTAAACGATGATCGTTATAGAAAATAATTTTACTACATAAAACTTTACTTTTTCGTATTTCATTTGACTTTAAACTTCATGTATATAAATGTTCCAAATGGCTAGCTACTTGTACACTGATAACTAAATCTGACTCAGATATCTTGAAATGAAAATCTGAACAGCTCCTGATAGCCTGATATGTTACCTGATAAGCTGATCTGAAAACCAGACCAGCTCCTGATAAGCTGATCTGAAAATCAGATCAGGTCCTGATAAGCTGATCTGAAAACCAGACCAGCTCCTGATAAGCTGATCTGATAACCAGATCAGGTCCTGATAAGCTGATCTGATAACCAGACCAGCTCCTGATAAGCTGATCTGATAAACAGATCAGGTCCTGATAAGCTGATCTGATAACCAGACCAGCTCCTGATAAGCTGATCTGATAACCAGATCAGGTCCTGATAAGCTGATCTGATAACCAGACCAGCTCCTGATAAGGTGATCTGATAACCAGATCAGGTCCTGATAAGCTGATCTGATAACCAGACCAGCTCCTGATAAGCTGATCTGATAACCAGACCAGCTCCTGATAAGCTGATATGATAACCAGACCAGCTCCTGATAAGCTGATCTGATAACCAGACCAGCTCCTGATAAGCTGATCTGATAACTAGACCAGCTCCTGATAAGCTGATCTGAAAACCAGATCAGCTCCTGATAAGCTGATCTAGTAGCCGATACCTGAATTTGCTGTTAGCAAACATGGATGAGAAAGTTTTAAAGCATTTGGTGTTGAGAACAAATGTGATTAAGAAAAAGCTTCGTAGTATAAAAACTAGTGAAATAGATACAAATGAACAACTAAGAGATGCATTTAAACCTATAAAAGGAGAATTCATAAATAGTTCTAAAAATATTAAAAGAATTCTTATGAAAGAAAAAAGTAAAATCAAGACAGAAGTTGAAAATATACAAGTTTAAAGCATGAGAAACCATCAGTCAAGATAGAGACAAGTACACCAAAGAAACTAGCAGAAGGAACAATATTTGATAATACCATCTTATTTAATGATGCTAATACTGAGAATGATGATGACGATGATTTGTACTCAAAGACTTCCAATTCCGAAGACTTATCAGTATTAGAAGGAAGAAATGAATTAGATACAAATTAATGGTGATAGTAACCTCAAACTGAATGAAGATAAAATACAAGTTGGTGGTCAAATATGGGCTCTAACACTAGGACTATTTTCTCTAATGTTTGATAAAATACCAAAAAATTATGATAAATTTGAACTCGAAATCTATAAAAAGATTTTAATTACTACTAATGTATGCATACAGAATCATCATCGTTCTCCGTCAGAGAACGATGATATAAGTTAATTTTTCTGGAAACTGAAATCGACAAACTAAAGAACAAATTAATAATATAGCTTAAGGCATTGATATAATTCAAGAATATATTCAAATGCATATTGGTGGACTACAACGTGAAATAAAATTAGAGAAGGAAGAGAGTTATAAAATTGAAAAGGAGTTCTAAAAATTAAATAATTAAAAATAAATTGAAGAGTTGTACGATTAAATATATAGATTAGAAAATTAACTACATTTAGTATAAATAGCTGAAAGTGCAACATGTAGATCACCACACTATCGAAAAAATCTGTAAAACAACTCAATGTCTTTAAAAAGAAATTTAGTAAACGAACTCCATTTTAAAACTCGAAAATTGTTTGTGCTTGTAAAGATGCAATGACAGGAATATATGAAGTTTTATGGAGCTAAGTTAGGTGAAATGGAGAACTATTCTACATAATATAGAAATTGTTGATTTTTGAAGACTGTAATTGACACATTCTCAAATTGTAGTAAAGCTGAAAATAAAAGCTGCACTCAAAAAACCAACGAATGGAAAATATTTTTGAAGTGGTACGGGTACCAAAAAAAAAACAAAAAACTTACAAACAGATGATTCTAAGGAATTTTTTAATAAATACTTTGGAAAACTCATACATAAATAGAAGATTAAACATTACTTAATATGAAAGCATCAATAGTACAATGATTTAATTGAGCATTAAAAGGAATGATGTGAAAAGAATTAGCTTTAATGGTTCATATAAAAGGATTAGTATACATATATAAAGAATTACTTAGTGCATAAAATAGAAAAATTTATCTCAACATTAAAATGTTTACGATTAAAGTTAACTCAACAAATGAGAAAAAGCTGCTTAATACAGTATAAAGTAATTTGAAGAATTAATGTTGAATTTAATAAAAATAAAAATTAAATTAAAACGAAAAATCTAGTTTTTTGTAGGATTGATTAGGAATGATGGGTCTTAAGAAAGGCAATTAACTAAATGTAGTGGAATTAGATAATTAGCTAAATGTAGTGGAATTCTCTAAACTGGTTGGTCTGAATGAAATTTGCTAAAACTTCAGTGTTTAAAATAAACTATAACATAGTGCAATATTCAGCAGCACATCATATTATCACTTTTTATAAAGTTGTATGTACATTTTCCCATCGAAAGCGTTAGAACGCAAAATTTTACAATATGAAAATGGGATTATTATAGAAGATCTTCGCTCTATTTATTTCTTTAGCTATCAGATCCTTAGAAAATATAGATAAACTACGGAATTTGGACTTTGATATCCAATCTTTAAGAATGTACATGTGTATGAATAAGTATCAAGCAAACTTAGTGAATGAAAATACGCTTCGACTAGAATCATGCTGAAGCATGCATACTGCAAACAGATCTTACTTTATATCTGTATCTGTATGAGTATTAAATAAATTTACAGAAAAAAATGAAAGCATGCCGAAGCATGAATAATTTCAAAAAAAAAAAAAAAATCCTCACGTCATACAATTTTGTAAGCAAAGAAATTTTATGATTTTGTGGTCACTTAAATACAAACATACATATGTATCCACTTTGCAAAAATTCAAAAGAGCGAACTGGTAAATTCTAATAGTAAAGATTTTTAATTGTAACACTACTACATCTCGGACTCTTACGTCCCTATCGATAGAAGCATGCTAAGGCATGCATACTAGCAAAATATATAAAGCTGTTAGAAGGTGATGAGACAGCAATTGTATCTGGATCAACCCAACTCATGAATGTATTGTATACGGGAGTGATTGATGGTGATGATGACCTTTTTTAAGTGGATAATCATTACATGTGAATGCGATAGGAGTCAACCAGCAAACCTCATGTAGAAATACCTACTTGAGGCAAAAAAATTCTCCCAAACATAGATATTTCATTGTTTCTAACACTTTAGGAAAACACCGACGGTGAATTGCTGGTAAAGGTAACTGAGTTATTTGAGATCGATTTGCTACAATAGTTGTTTATTCAACATACATTTCTTTGTAAGTAAACTAATTTCTACATACCTAATGTATATACCCAGCAAAAAACTAGACAAAAATATCTATTCCAAGTAGTAAAATCTGAAAAAAGGAGTGGCACATTAGAAGAAAAAAATAAATAAAAATATAGACTGACTGACCAACTAATACGTACACTCTGTCCGATGGGAACACAAAACACACTTAAACATTTCAGAAATATATACACAATACGATGAACTTTAATAAAATTAAAAAAAAATCATATATGACAACAAATAAAAGTGAAAGGCGCTCACCCTTCATAAAACAAA
The DNA here is from genome assembly GCA_949987645.1 of Tachina grossa. Taxonomy (NCBI): domain Eukaryota; kingdom Metazoa; phylum Arthropoda; class Insecta; order Diptera; family Tachinidae; genus Tachina; species Tachina grossa. The sequence goes on along the minus strand of OX465277.1, from coordinate 50,391,880 downwards.
CATATATGTACCTTATTAATGTAAAAATATTATCAGTATAAAGCAACAGAAATTTCGTCAAACAAAGTCATCTTGTATCCTAGAGGAACCGTCGAAAGGGTATACCTAAAGTCTCTGAAAACCACTTCGTTTTCTGATGATCGCTTTTCAACAAGAAAATAAGTTTGTTTATTATGACTAATTTAAAAGTACATTTAAATTCAGTCTCATATCCGATCTTAACTGCATCAGAATTTAAGAAAAAAGCTCCTTTTATTCTATTGAATAAAATTTTAATTTAAAACAGTAAGCAAAGATATCAGCTTCAACTTCAAATGATTGCATCACAAAAAAAAAAACTAGTGATTGTTTTCAACAATTATGAAAATAATAATTTCAATATAAAGCTCCCTTTTGATTTTAAATGTTTATCAATAAAAATTAAAAAAGAAGTAAGTTGACTACCAAAGAAAAAAAAACTATCAGTATATAAGCTGGAGTGCCGGATCAGTTTCATTTAAAAATGTTTATACATTTTCATAGAGCAAAGCAAGATTTCGAAAACAAATGTAGAAAGTGAAGAAAAAAAGTCTATAGTTAGAAAAAATTATGTACCCCAAAAATTTCTAACGTTAACTTACTAACGTTGCATCAACTTTAAAAAATGTAAATTGAGTATAAGGAATATTTCTATTATAGTTGCTATTACTATAGAGTATGTATCTTCAGGAATTCAGTTTTACTTAAAAACAGAAAATCCTCACAAACTTTTAAGTAAGCGCAGATAAAAATTAAAACGTTTTTATTTTCAAATAAAAAAAAAACTGAATATATCGCATCTATACACAGACGAATATTTACAACAACAACACCAACAACAAGAAGAACAAAAGACATCAATGACAAAAAAATGTATTCAAAGATTGAAATAAACAAAATCTGTAATATAAACAAATTTCATATAGGCAGACTTTAACGCGAGACAAATTTAAGTATGAGAAAATATAAAACAAGCGTAAGTATAAAAACATAATAAGATTAGGGAAGTCCAGACATATGATAGTATTTTATAGTACCAAATGTCGATACTGAAAACAATTTATTTCTATCTACATATAAATATTAGCGCAAATACACACACACACACACATAGCAGAATTCATATAAGAAATATCCAAGAAAATTTCAACAACACCCCACCTTTTGCAAATCATGACGAGCCTTAAATTCTCCCTCAGATATACATAAACAAATTCCCATGATCATACATACATACATATACAATATATAAGATTAATCTCAACAACACAACACTCTCACCTACCTGAAATTACAGATAGTCTTAAACTTCTACAGACGTCTATACACATAGATTCTCACGGCTACATATTACAAGAACACCTCGCCCCTAATAAATCACAATCATCTTAAATTCTTACAAAAATACATACATACATACATACACATAACCAATTTACCTCAACAACATCCTCACCTACCTCAAATCACGATCAGCCTTAAACTACTATAGACAGACACATCCACAAATCCCCATGGATACATATTACGTCAACAACCCTGCCCACCCAAATCATGGTCAGCCTTAAACTCCTACAGACATACAAACACACAGATTCCCCCGGTTACTTATTACTAGAACACCTCACCCCTCATAAATCACAATCAGCCCTAAGCTCCTACAGAAATACACACATAGAAATTCCTACAAACATACGTACACACACACATACACACACACACACACACACACACGCACACATACACACGCAATCGATCTACCTCAACTACACCCCGCCCCTTCCAATCAAACCCTCACCTAAATTCTCACAGACAGACAGACACATCCGCAAATTCCTATGCTTACATATTACGGCAACAACGCCACCCACTCAAATCACGGTCAGCCTTAAATTCCCACAGTCTAGCAACACCTACATTAGCATTAGAAAAAATAACTTTCACGTTTTCCCGTCGTCATTAGGAAAAATCATTTTCCCGTCGGCATTTGAAAAAATTATATTCATTTTTTGCCGTCGGCATTTGAAAAAAATAATAATCATGTATTGCAGTAGGCATTAGGAAAAATTATAATGTTTTGCCTTCGGAATTACGAAAAATCATTAGATGATTTTCCGTCAGCATTAGGAAAAACCATTTTCATGATTTTCCCCGTCGTCACATACACACATAAAAACCGCCTTAATACATTCACACAAAATATTCCACACACAAACTTCCCACGGTCAGGCAGGCAGACAGACAGACCGACAGACAGACATACACTTAATGTAAACAAAAACTCCTAATGTAAACAAAAAACTCCTAATGTAAACAAAAAACTCCTTATGTAAACAAAAAAACACAAATTTCCAAGAATTTAACAATTTTCAAATTTTAATTACCCAAATTTAACAATTTCAGCAACAATTTAACAATTTTAATTGCCCCGAACCGCCATTTCACTACTACTGACCCCGTTTTGTGTTGATTGGATTTCTACAAGAAAATAAGTTTGTTCACTGTAAATTAAACAACTTAAAAGTGCATTTGAATTCCGAATCGTACCCATATGATGATCTAAATATAAAATTTAAACACGATCGGTATGCCATTCTACATGATATGTATCTACGGTTTCAACAAAGCTACTATATGAGGGAATCACAACCACTTCTAACTGCTCAAGAATTTAAAAATAGTGTGCCGATAGTGGTAGTAGATGTTAGTCATCAAAACGAAGCCCTCTCTAATGGTCCTGTTGATATAAAAATTAATATTCAAACGGACTCCAACATTCCTACCGATACATCAGCTTTTTGCATTCTCATCCACGATCGCATAATAGAATACATACCCTTAAAAGTTCAAGTTCGTAAAATAATGTAAATAAAAAAATAAGATGATTGGGGATAAAGTTTTCATCGATATGCAAGGATTTAAATCCAATTCAAACATCTTCATTGCAAAAGAAATATCAATTGTTTTTAACAATAATGAGCACATAAATTTTATTATTAAACCACCACTTAACTTCAAAAGATTATCAATAGCAAAACAAAGAGAAGCGAATTGGCTAACAAGAAACTTTGTTCATATGAATTGGAATGATGGATCAATATCATTTAAGAGTGTTGTAAAATTTTTAAAATCCAATTTAAAACATTCTTCAATCTATGTTAAGGGTGTGGAAAAGAAGAAATTGTTTGAAAAACTACTTCAACTTTGAGTTTTAAACATTGAGGATATTGGCTGCATCAACTTTAAGCAAATACAACTTAAATATCCGGAATATTTTTACTGCTTCTATCACAATTATGGAGTTTGTGCCTTAAAAAAACGCATATTTACTTTATCAGGAAAATAACTAAACAATTTATTTTAATTTTCTTTCTTACATTGCTACAACATACATATATTTACGATATTAATTTAAAATAAATATGTTGATTAAAAATATACAAAATTTTGTTCAATCATTTATTTATATGTATATGGTTTGTACAAGAACAGAGACAAATGTGAAAAAGCGACAATAAAAAAATCTGTTAACACATTTTTTACGTTTGAAGTAAATTAATTTGAATTTATGTTTAAAAAATTAATCAAATTAAAATCTTAAATTTAAGGCCGCCAATAATGCATCCCCCTCTTCGTCTTGCATAAATATTGCAGTTAAATCGTCTACATCTTCTGGCATATAGTTAAATGTTGCCAAGAAAGCATCGCCCTCTTCATCTACCATAAACTTTTCTTCTTCCTTTTGGAAGTTTTCATTGTAGAAGTATGCCATTCGGTTGTTTGGAATGACATCACATTCATCTATCTCGTTCTCAAAAATATCTCTAATGGATATATTAGGAGGCAAATCGTCGTAAGAAAGCTCTATTGACAGAGGGCTTACGATTACCTCTTCCTAATTGCTGGAGAACAATCTCACAAATGTCGCTGGATGAGTTTGTGAGCCGTTCAAAGATATTAAAATTGGGCTGCTGCTTAATGTGTCCATTTTAATAATTTATAGAATGTATAATATATATTTTTTAAGATTTTATACGATGATGCACTTGCTAGATACAATGCTAGAGTAGAGACGTCTCAATTTATACGAATTACGTTCTATTCTTACATTGTTACAACATACATACATATATTCACGATATTTCTTTAAAATAAATATGTAGATTAAAAAATATACAAAACTGCTGTTCATTAATTTATTTACATATACATGCATATGTATGTAGTAAGTAAGTATGTATGTATATAAGTCTGTATGGTTTGTTTGACAAATGTCAGCCTCTTTGCACAAAAAAACAAAAAATAAATAAAAGTAAATAAAACCAACAACAAAAACATTAATATCTCACCAGCATACATAATTTCTTTCTATAAATACCCTTCCTTCTCCATCAGCTAAAAAGAATATTACAAAAAAACAAATGCCGAGTACATACTATGATATTTTGTAACATCGCAACAGTGTGTACTAGTGTCAACGTTTGTCATTTTTGAAATTTTTTCTTGTTGTGTGGTATTGCTTTCCCTATAAAAAAACATAACGTGAAAGACGTTGCACACATTTTAAAAAATGATTATAATACAAGAAATGCCAGATGTGTACTCGGCATTACACACTCGCTTTTTTATATACATATACGACTACTTACCCATCTGCCAATGCTCAAGTTATTGTAAAAACATACACAAATACACATGCATGATCATGACGTTGGCTCCCATGATCAAGCATCTCTAATTCCCTTTGACAATTCTAAATATCTTACACTTCAATTTCTCCAACCTTTAAGTAAGTTCGTTGCTCATAAATAACAGATTTTATTCATCTCTTCAAACTCTTTAAACATAGGAAATAGGAAAATCAAACTAAATAGAACCAACAACAAAAAACATTCATAGATTTCCCACAAGCATACATAAGGTCTTCTAAAATAACCTTCCATGGTCACCATCAAAAAAAGAAAATAAAAAAAACTAAAGCAACATTTTCTCTATGCACACACACACACACCATAAACCTGCTGCAACCACTTGTCAAAAAAATCACACTTCAATTCAAAATTAAAACAAAAACATACATACAAAATCAAACTAAAACAAAACCAACAACAAAAACATTCATAGATATCCCACAAACATAAATAATTTCTTTCTTTTCAAAATACCCTTCCATCTCCACCAGCTAAAAAGAATATTACAAAAACTAAGGCAAGATTTTCTCTATGCATACTCTCACTTAAAAAAAAAACATTGCACTCTATAACCATAAACCTGCTGCATCCACTTGACAAACAAAAAAATCCAAAAACAAAACATCATCTTCACATACATATACATCTACAAACCATTGAGTATCCTCGTCACTTCAGACCCTTGACTTTAATTACCTAAATTTTCCCATAAATTATAAAATTTTCAATTTTAATTACCCAAATTTGACAATTTTAATTGTCATAGAACCGGCAGTATCTAACTACTAGTACACGTAGTAGTATTAAAAATGTTCGCGTTAATACCCTTTTGTTGAAAAATATATTTTGAAACTTTATTAACTCAAAACACAGATTTTTTTTGCCAAGAATTCCAATATTTTAAAACAAAAACAATACAAATATATTTGCAAATGGAATTTGATTAGTACTGTGGATTCGGATTTTCAAATTCTCTTATAATCAAAGCACAAACAGTTTTTCGTCTCTACTGAACATTTTAAAATTTTGAGTTAATACCCTCATGTTGATAAGGTGCGATATGTATGTGATTGATATTATCCATAGATATAAATATTTATGTATTTTCAGACTGGGGCCAAGTGTCTTTATGTCAACACTAAAATTCTATTGACAACTTTAGTAGTTAAGTTACATTGTCTACAGTTATCTTCTATTCATCAGTATAAAAGAAAGAGAGGAAACAGATGTGGTGCATTTCTTGTGAATTTTTCAACAACTTGTCAATATATGTACATAAATTTGTATGTACGTAAAGTATAGAAATGTACAAAAGAAGTCTGGTTGGCATGTCTCCATGTTCCCATAAGAACTACGTAGTCAGTACCAAGTCAATTGTTTTAGTGTTACTAGTAGATTTCTAATGACAAGCACATGCTACATGTCTATAGCATGTTGTACTAAGATGTTGTAAAAAATAAACTTTTTAATTGAAATTAAAACTACACATAGTTTAAAATAATCAAATGTCGACATGTTTGATATCTTTTAAAATGCAGGCTGTAAAATTTTATCTTCAGCGATAATTGATGTATGAAAAAATATATTTGGATACTATAAAAACATGTCTTCTGCAAACTTTAATTTTTATCGCTTACCGATAATTGAAAATAGGGCTCCATATACATACATATGTATGTATACAATACATAGCTTATAACATATAGTTATTCGTTGTATCTACATTACGTAGAAAACACACAATTGTAAAAATATTTACATTTATGAATAGAATTACTGTCTACACTGAAAAAAATGAACAAATTAACAAATTTTGTTTTAATCAAATTCTGTCAAAAAACATTTGGCAGAATTTTTTAAAAGTTGAATGCATTTCAACTAATGAAAATGTCAGATTTGGCAGAGAAAATGCCAAAATGGCAACAATGTGATGTACAGTATTGAATTCTGCTCTCTTTTTGGTGCTCTTGATTTTATGAGAACACTAAAAATGCCCAGTGGAAATTTTGTCACATACATCTCCGATCTGAGACCAGTGACAAAGTAAGCGCGACCAATCCAAAGCTTGTATGCAATTTCTACTTACATTTACACAGCGTTGGCCTAGGATATAAGATGTGTCCAACACTGTATACATTGTAAGCGAAGGTTGGATGACTCCAACTGTAATGTTGATTCGGAGAGCGTAATTGAAACTAATAAGCAATATGATACATTACTAACCCATCCAAATCGGATGCTGGTGCAATGGCTAAATTTTATTAGTGTCTGTTTTGTTATTTGCTTCTAATTAACATATAATCAGTGTGCACACCTCTACCGATATTCGGTAGATTCTAAAGAATATGTTTGTGAATTTAACAACCTACCAATTCTACCGAAAAAGGCCTGAAATCTACTGAATATTGTTATTTAGTAATTTAAGTCGATATATGTGTAAATTGCCTATTTTGCCACATAGCAGTGCGGCCGTAGAGCGGTCATTTTCTGTCATGAAAATCATTAAATATGAACAAAGAAATCAGTTAAAAACTGAAACAATAAGTAACCTAATATTTGCCAAAGAATTGTGCCTTGGGGATGAAATATTTATTCCTACAAATGATTTAATAATTTTTGCACAAAAGTTTAAATTCATAAATGGATCTTACAAATGTTTGTCAAATAAAAGTTATTTTAGTAGCTTTATAAAACCTGAAATACATATAAATATATATATATATATATATATATATATATATATATATATATATATATATATATATATATATATATATATATATATGTATATTATTTTATATATGCTTAGGATATCTATATAAAGGGTAAGGGCAAATAACTGGGGATGGCACTTTTTTATTGGAAATGCTTCATCGTTTTCGGCAGTTTAATTTCCAATCACATGTGTAGTTTCAAATGCGCTTTTGGAACCTGTTTAGTTTGATACCTTTATAACCTTTATATATAAGTACTAGTGATGTATGAATATTCGTATTCATATTCGAATTACCGAATATTCGGCCATTTTTAATACGAATACGAAGCATTCCTGTTCGTCAAATTCAGGCGAATACGAATACAAATATTTTTCCAAAAAGTTAAATAAATAAATGCATAAATCCTAAACGAAATTTAAATAAATGGATAAAAATATTACTTTGTACGAATCCTTTAAATTTTTTATAGAAATTTGTGCTTTGTATAATTTTCAAATATTATTTACTGACGATCATTCAAATTTTGTGTAGTTTTTATTAACTTTAAGTACGCCAGCAGGAGTATGAAGTTCTCTTTAATAACAATTTTTTAATATTTCATATTGCTGGCGTAAATAGAGCCCTAATTTATTGACTATAAATTAAACATGAAATATTCGTATTCGTATTCGCGAATATCGTTTCAAATATTCGTATTCGCGAATATCAAAAATTGACATTCGTTACATCACTAACAAGTACATATATTTTGTTATTTTTTATGTTTCTCTGAGTAAACAAATTTTCTACCGAATTTCATTCAAATCTCCCGTTTTTTTTGTCGATTCTATCGAATTTAAAAAAATTAATATAATATAATTATAATTAATTAATTAATTAATTATAATTAATATAATATAATAATATAATTCCACAATAGGATAGCAGAAAGACACATCTGAATCGGGTGCTAATTGTATGCGCTTAACTATTTCTTTTTTGTTTTTCGTATTGATATAATAGATTACAATCGGATGGCTTTCAATTTGTAGTGACTTGCGGACTACTGGGTGGTATTAAATTTTATCAAAAGCATGCAACAGCATTTGTTTATCTGCCATGCGAGGGCATCAGTTATTGTGTCGAACAGTGTTGCCAGTGAAATTTCGAGAAAGGTACATTTTAGTTTCCAGAAAGATATATTTTTTCTCAAAAAGATACATTTTGAAAAAAATTTTAAAATCCAATATTAACGTTTAACAATATTCTAAGATATGTGTATGGCTTGCGAAAGTATGATCATGTTTCTGGCTTCTCCTCAAAGCTTTACGGTGTATCTTTTGAAAACCTAGTTAAGATTCGTGTGCTCTTATTTTTACATAATATTATTTATACTCAAAGTCCGCGATATCTTTATGATAAAATCAGGTTTGCTAGATCTCCAAGAGGGAAAAGGATCATTATTCCGTGCCATCGATACTTTGTGTCTGAATGGCAATTCTTTCTGTATGCATCACGTCTTTTAAATCTTCTTCCACAAGCCCAACAAGTAAATAGCAACGCAACTAGTTTTAAACAACTTTTATTTCTTAATTTTTCTTGATTTTGCTTGGATGTTATTAGTTTTTCTTTAATTATTTCATGTTATTAAAATTTCATTATTTGCTTTTATATCATTAGTTTATACTTATTATTATTTATTGTATCTTTTTGCCTGTTTTATCCATATATCATTTTATGTTAAATGTAATGATTGAACCATACTTTCCTGTATTTTAAATATAAGAGTTATCTTGTTGTACAGGAAATGGATAACTTTAAATAAATAAATAAATGAATAAATTTTATTAACACTAGCATAACCCGGTGGTCTAAATTAGATAACTTGACATGTATGTATGTATGTAGGTCTCTATTTATTATAAACATGTGTGTTCAAAACAAAAACAAATTAGTTTTTTTTTTAAACAAAATTTAAGTCGCTTTTTATAACTTTTATGCTCAGCATTTTGAAAAATTTTGAACAACATTGGTGGAGGATAAGATACTTAAAAGTGTACGAGAAAAAATTGTGTGGATTATTTATATATTAACATAACATTTTTATTTCATGTATAATGAATACTGTAAAGAAAATGATATCTTATAAATTCATTTTTATATTTATTTAAGTCATAAATATTAGGTATGTAATTTTTAAAAATACTGAAAGCAAAGTTTAAAATTATTTATATGTAACTATCTTTGGATATTATCAAAACAAATTCATTTTTGTAAAAATTAATATACGAGCGTTTATACTAAGGCGATTATATCAAAAAGTTCGTATGAATTTCCTGAAGATAAAAACGCTGTTACTATTTCCTCAGAAATAGCACTACTAGTAATCATCGATTTTGTTGGATCGTATATTGAAACTTCCTTAATACTGTTTTCACACTGACATGGTTTTAATAAAAGTTGGTTTGAGCGTTACAACTGACATCCATCTGGCTATAAAAATCATTTAGCTGATAATGTATTTATGCGTTTTTTATAATTATAACTTTATTTCCAAGCACTTCTTCAATTTGTATTGAATACTTTGCTGGTAGCGTAAGTATGTATAATTATTATACAGATGGCAGAGAGAGTGTAAATGCTGATGCTAGGGCCAATCTGTTGATAGGTTGCTGAATTATAATTGCTTACAGTAGAGCGATTATAATTTAGTGTGGGTTGGAAATAAAGTTCATAAAAGGATTAGTTCCTTTTGTTGGGAATGGGTTCGTAGTTCAAGCTCACCTGTTGATTTGTCTTATACGGAAGTGATAAGGAAATTTCACTATAATTTACAATTCAACTTAGCTTTATTTTGCTCTTTTCTATAAATTTACTTCAGCTTAACTTAAGTACATATAAGTATTTGAATAGTTTTTATAAAAGTGTACAATAAAAAACTGGATAAAGAGATTGATTGGTAAATTAAACGTTGTACCCTTGTTGGAGTCTAAATCAGAAGTCCGTTACACGTAAGTATATAAAAAAGCGCGATACTGGCTTCGTCATTTTTTTTAACGAAAAATGCTTGTGAGTATAACACTTTGATGTTGCCAATCTATTAATTAATGATATTAGCGATATTTGCGGTTGACCATAGTAGATCTTTTGTAGTTTTTGGTAGATAAAAAAATGTAAGTGTCCAAAGTGATTTTAGACATGACGACGGCCTGGACGCTAGTCAAAATTTATTGTTTAGTTGGGGCGCAAAAAACATTGGCTAAGGAACGAATGGCCTCTATTATTGTTTGGGTGTTGCATGTTGTGGTCGATGTTGAGGGTTGTTGTTCTAGTTTCTTCACTGTACATTTATCTAGTCGCATTTTTGGATTGTTCAGGTGTTGTGCGCTGTCTTTGCTTATGCCGTCTACGCAACCCTTGGTTTTCAATCGTTTGATTTGGCTTAGATGTAGTAAGGTATGGTGGTATATATCGCATCTCTTACACATATCCATGGATGTACAACCCCTCCTTGCTAGACAATTTGTGCAACGATTGTGCTTATAGACCACATCTTCTCTTCTTTTCACGGAAATTCGCACGCATTTTTGGCAGAATCTCAGCCCATGTGATCTACTGCACAAAACACACTTATGTGGATCCGATTCACGGCGGCTTCTTTGGGTAGAGTGTGCCTTGAATGGGCGAGTTTTGGTCAACCGGCGGTTAGTTCTATCTGGAGAGACCAATATAAACAAATGAAATCATGAATATAAGGTTATAAACAGCATTGTATTTATTAATATGTTGTTTTCTTGTGACAGCGCGGTTTATAATGCTATAGAAATGAGTAGCTAGCAAACATAAATTTTAAAATTAAAATTATGCTGAGAGTGAGTTATAAATTAAGTATAATTTTGTTGAGAATCGTCATTGATTAAAAAAGGTAGATAGTATAGCTTCACTATGGGTCGCGTTATGACACCTGTGGCAATGCGTACATCCGCAATGCACACATTTTGATCTAATCCGACATATATTTTTACTATTCTACCTAATCTCCACTCGTATGGAGGTTGCAGATCATCCATGACAATGACGAGATCGCCTATCTGTATGTTTGGATTGGACGTTTTCCATTTATACCGTTTGTGAAGGGATTTAAGATATTTTTCTTTCCATCTAATGGCAAATTGATGGTGAATTACCTTTAGTTTTTCCCACCTATTGATAAGAGACATATTTTGATAATCTTGTTCAGGTAGAGCCATTAATGGAGCCCCTTGTGAAAAGTGTCCTGGAGTCAACGCGTTTATATCCGACGGATCTTCTGATAATGCGGAGATTGGGCGAGAGTTCAAAATCCCCTCTATTCAAGTTAAGATAGTGGAAAATTCTTTGAATGTAAATCTTTGCGCTCCAGCTACTCGTTTCAAGTGAAATTTGAAGCTTTTTACAGCCGCCTCCCATATTCAGAGCATATGGTGGTATAAACTTCCACTCGAAACCATAAGTGAGATATTTTTGAGGTATATCCTGAGCTGCATTATTAACAAAAGTGTTGAATTCTCTCTCGAGTACCCTACTGGCTCTTAAGAAATTTCTTCCGTTGTCTGTAACTACCCTTTGGGGTAGTCCTCGCCTCCCAACAAATCGCGAGAATGCTGCATGAAAAGCTGCGGTTGATAAATCCGAGCACAGTTCCAAGTATATTGATTTCGTACTGAAACAAACAAAAACGCAAACATAACCTTTGAGCGCAGGTGCCTTTCTTAGTAGAGATTATTTTATCTCAAAAGGACCTGCAAAATCCATCCCTGTTATTTGAAAGGGAAGGGACAAATTACACCTTTCTGGAGGTAGTGGAGCCATTATTTAAGTACACGGTTGTTGCCTGTTTATAATACATGTTTTGCAGTTGCGAATTATCTTTTTTATTCTGGGTTTGAGTCGGGATATGTATAATTCCGTTTGCGCCATGCGACACATTTGACTGAATTCTGCATGGCAAAGGAAGTTGTGAAGATGAGTAAGGTACAGTTGGCAAAAACGTGAATTACCGGGCACAATTATCGGGTAACACACGTCATAGGGAAGAGATGATTGTATTAATTTCCCATTTACTCGAATAATGAAGTTTTTATCATGAAATGGATTAAGAGACTTTAACGAGCTTTTATTAGGTATAGGCTGAGATTTTGACAAACATATATACTCTTCAGAATAGGCTGATCTTTGAGCTAAATGAATAAATCTGTGCTTGACTTCCCTGAGTTCAATATGTGTTAATTTTTTTGGGCTACATGCAGAGTGCTAGATCGGAATTTTCGTAAACTTTTATTGAAGAATCTGAAAACGTAACATATGACGCGTAGAGCTTTGCAGTAAGATGAAAATCGATTAAGAATGTCTTCTTCTTCAACTTCTGTATGCAGCATGTGAATTTTATGAATTTCTTTTGAATTTTCAAAAATTTTAATGGGTTACTTTTTGGCCATTCAGTTGAGGGTTTAGTTAACCATGACGGGCCGAACCACCATTGAGTGTCATTTGTGAGTTCGTTGGCTTTGCATCCACGAGTTCCAAGATCAGCTGCATTAGAGTGAGTAGGAACGTGTCACCATACACTCTAGGAACAACACGATGAATTTGTGCTATTCTATTTGCTATATAGGTTTCCCATGAGGAGGGAGGCTTAGAAAGCCAACCTAGAGTCGGTCCACAGGAATAATTCTGTAGAATGGAACTGAAGTAAATCTTGCACATATTTCATCAAATTGGCTAGCAATACTGCTCCATTCAATTCCAAAAGAGGAAGACACACAGTTTGTATCGGAGCTACTTTACTTTTTACCATTAACAAATTCACGAATGTGGTTTGTGTGGGTGTCTGACACCGAATATATACTGTGGCACAATAGGCTGTTTTTGAGGCATTACAAAAGCCGTGAATTTGTACTGAATCTGAAGGCGAGTGTTGAAGCCATCTAAAAATCATCATCTTAGTCTAAGCCTTCTAGCCACAACTGTTGCATCAGAGTTTTTGCCTTTGTTTTTACCGGTGCGAGCCATCCGGCAGGATCAAACAGCTTTGCAACAGATGACAGTATTTGTCGTTTCGTTATTTGAGTGGGCTGTTCGAACTGTGAAAAACTGTATGTGAACGTGTCTGAAAGGGCGTTCCACTTAATATTTACTAAGAGTCTTTGTAGTACTTGATTCTTGAAAGCGTAAAAATTCGGAATCATATAAACTTTCCTTTGGTAAATGTGAAAGCAATTGTGGATCATTCGCAGTTATCTTTTTAAGAGGCATTTCTGCTGATTTTAGTGCATTGATAAGTTGATTCTGTGCGGATAAGATATCCTTTATTGAGTAGCCTCCAGACAAGATGTGATCTACCGAAGGATTGGGGATGATTTTGGGAACTGAGACTCAGAATTGGATGCGAGTTGCATAAGTGTGCGTATCGGTGCACAATTAACCCAAAGGTTATAGTTTTAAGCTGATAATCTTTAATTTGGCCGTGGATTTCATTTTGGAACTATATTCTTTGAAAATTTCTATCGTCTGGGTGTACTAAGATTTGACGATACATTTTTTCAATGTCGCCACTAAACACATATTGATACTTCCTCCAGTTGAGAATTATTGTGATTAAGTCATTTTGGACGGTAGGGCCTGTGTAAAGAATGTCGTTTAATGAAAATTTCGACTGTGTTTTTCTCGATGCATTAAATACCACTCTAAGTTTAGTAGTCTTAGTCTTCCATGTGATCTAATGTCAAGTATTCTTGAAGAACTGATTGATATTGGGATTGTAGTGCGGGATTCTTGGATAACGTTTTTTCTAGTATTGAATATTGGGCTAAGGCAACAAACCGCGATGAGCCAAGGAAGACTTTATCTGGATATTCTTCTTTAAATGGTAATCGTACCATGTATCTGCCGCTGACTTGTCGTGTTGTAGTCTTGCTGTAATAATTTTCACAAAAGTCATCTTCTTTTGATTTGGGATGAGTTGATGGAATTTCTTACTCCTCCCAAAACCTTTTTAAAAGCACGTTTAGGTCAGAGTTTTCTGACTTAGAAATTATGGTAGTAAAACTTTGTGAAGTTTGGGTTCTCATTGGACCACTTAGTACCCATCCGAATATTGTGTTATATGCAGAGGTACTACCACTAATGTTGTTTGCGATGCCTTCAATGTTAATGAACTACTCAAAATCATTGCCCATAATAAGGTCAATCTGGGCTGACTTATTAAAAGTCGGGACTTCAAAGGAACATGCTGGGAGATGTTTTGTTACCTTTGGTAAGACTGTGGCCTTTATTGGTATGTATGTTTTTGTTATTTTCGCATATAACATAAACTTGCATTCTTTCGTTGCAAACTGTTTTTGACCACCTATACCAATGATTTCAAAATGGGATTCGGTGTACGGAAGCTGAAGGCGATTCCTTATTCGTTCTGATAAGAAAGTTCTTTGGGAGCCGGGGTCAATTAAAGCTTGCATAGTGAAGTGTTCACCTATATGTTCAATCATCATAAGTGCAGTTCGTAGTAGAACATTTTCATTGCTAGTAGAGCAGTTAGAGTGAAGGCGGCTGGAGGTACTTGGGTAAAAACAAATTAGTTGTTTTTTTAAACAATATTTAAATCGCTTTTTATCACTTTGCTTTTAGCGTAAGTATGTATAATTATTATACAGATGGCAGAGAGAGTGTAAATGCTGATGCTAGGGCCAATATGTTGATAGGTTGCTGAATTATAATTGCTTACAGTAGAGCGATTATAATTTAGTGTGGTTTGGAAATAAAGTTAATAAAAGGATCAGTTCCTTTTGTTGGGAATGGGTTCGTAGTTCAAGCTCACCTGTTAATTTGTCTTATACGGAAGTGATAAGGAAATTTCACTTTAATTTACAATTCAACTTAGCTTTATTTTGCTCTTTTCTATAAATTTACTTCAGCTTAACATAAGTACATATAAGTATTTAAATAGTTTTTATAAAATTGTACAATAAAAAACTGGATAAAGAGATTGATTGGTAAATTAAACGTTGTACCCTTGTTGGAGTCTAAATCAGAAGTCCGTTACACGTAAGTATATAAAAAAGCGCGATACTGGCTTCGTCATTTTTTTAACGAAAAATGCTTGTGAGTATAACACTTTGATGTTGCCAATCTATTAATTAATGATATTAGCTATATTCGCGGTTGGCCGTAGTAGATATTTTGTAGTTTTTGGTAGATAAAAAAAATGTAAGTGTCCAAAGTGATTTTGGACAGTATAATTTAAAAAAATTTATATTTTAAAGCCTATTGTGCAATTTCTGAGTTTTTCACATGAACAAAAATAAGTGTTATACATATATAAATGTTACAAAAAGCAACAAAAAAATACAGCAACAAATACACGTATTGTTACTTGAGATTTATTTTATTTGAATTAAAGTTATTAGACAGTCTGTGAGTTAAAACCTGAATTCAACAAATTTGCAATGTGAACGCAAAATGGTTCTATGGTTTTAACCTTAAAGCCATTTTTTAACTTTAGATGTGAAAACACTATTAAAATCGTAATTTTTTTGTTCTAAAATTTCATCTTAATGTACATACACAAGAATAAGCAGACGACAGAGGAACTTAGAAAACTTAACAACAAAATACAAGTTGTTTTTGTATTTACTTGTCACTGTTAACGAAACTGATAACTTTAACGAACTTTGTCAGAGACGGAAAGTTTAATGTTTTATTTCTGTAAATTTTGCGTACAGATTCAAAAGATACAAAAATTGTCAGTATTATCAAAAGTTATCAAAAGATACGAAAAATGTATCTTTCGTATCGTAATGGCATCACTGGTGTCACTAGTGCACACCGAATGACAATTGTAAAAATTTGTGAATGTGCTTAGTTAGTCCGATGTAGTGCAAAGTTGGACCATGTGTTAAAATCCTAGGACATCACAATGTTAAATCGATCACCTTTTTTTCATATATTTGGAGTAGTATTGTGGTACTCCTACTCCTCTTTGCACTAGTCTTTACATGCATGTATGGACTAGTCGCATTATTTGCAAGGAAACAACGTAGATTATTTGAGCGTGGTAGTTTGCATGCGATACTGTCTTAAACAGTGTGACCAGATCCTAAAATTTTTTGCCGCAAAATTTACTTTCAAAAAAACATAAAACATGCTAAAAAATGTTAAAACTTAATGCTAAAATTTAATACATACCTTTTTTTAATCACATTGTTTATTTTAAAGTGCTTATTTTTGCTATTTATTCTTTTATTGCATTACAAATTTGTATTTCCTTTGAATGAACCAAAATTTTTTTAATTCTTGAAAACCCGCCATGAATGTCTTAATTAACGAGTTTTGCTAGACAATTTCACGTTGAAATCCAAGCTAGGATGTAATTGTTAGTTAAAAATAAATTATGGGCAAACTGTTTATGTAAAATTGTATGATCGAACTCGTTAAAACCTAGTTAAATTTCATCACTTATGCTAACTTTCAGTTTCACTAATAAAAATCATTAAAAGCAAAGCACAAATATTAATCCGAAAACAAGCCTTTTTAAGCAACATTTAAAAACTAGTTTTTATAAAATAATACTAGTTTACACTGAAAAAGTACATTTGATGAGTGATGATTTTCCTTGTCTATTTTCTTTCGCTGAATTCGAAAATTAAGTTTAAATTTTGTTTTATGGAACAGTTTTTGAGATATTGTAATTTTTTTAATTTTTTCGACCTTTTTTCAATTGACCAATCATATCTCGAACTAGAAATGTCCGATTGGGTCGCTCTTAGTATTCAAATGCAAGGTATTGAGAAGACTAATAAATATGTGTGTATAATCGGATATTTAATTGCTAAAGTGGTTCAAAATATATCTATGAAAATAGGGCACATTTAAAAAAAAATAATATTTTACAGTGATTCTATGAAGACAGAAAAGTACAAATCGTTGAAAACACATCGGGTTTCTGTTCCTGTACGTAAGACCTGAGACCAACTTAAAGAAAATCGACCCAAAAATAAATCCAAATAATAAAAAAGTCAAAATTTATAAAAATAACAAATAATAAATTCAATTTATTTGGGTGTGCGCAACTGAACTCATAAAAGTGTGAAAAAACAAAATATTCGGAAAGTATGGGACTTGGGTTTATTCACTAAACTTCTTATAACAGCACCACACGCAAACTATTAAAATAGCTACAATCAAATAACCTAAACAAAATAAAAATGCTCAAAGAATCTGCAGTTATTTGTTTTTTCTTTTACACCTACACATATTGTCACACTATAAGGAATATTTTATTTCTTTGACAATTGTCATTCGGTGTGCATTAGTGAAATTTGCATTAACACTACAATAACTAATGTCCTCGTTTGGCACATAAACAAACGCTATTGCATGCTTTTGCTAACAGAGAATAACAGTTTTAGTGTTCTCATAAAATCAAAAGCACTAAAAAGAGTGAATAATTCAATAATGTACACAGCGTGACCGTTTGACCGACTAAAGTGGCAAAATGCCACTTTTTCGTCTGCCTTGCCACTTTTTGTCCCCCTTTTTTTAAGTGAATTATATAATATTACATTAAAAATAGAAGTTTAGTGTAGTTGACTCTTTTTTTTTAATGCTGTCCCTTTTTTTCGAGAAATCACTTTTTGAAAAATGAAATCGGTTACCCTGAATGTACATCAAGAAGATTAAGCAAGCCATGCTCACGTCTAGAACCCACATTAACTTATAAATTTATAAACAAATGAAAAATTTTTCGAGTTACAAATACATCATCAAATGGGTTACTCGTCAAAATTACTAATATACCGAAAGTTAGATAAATTATATTGTTAAAAAGTGTGTAGATTATATTACAAAAAATGCTAGAAAAAGCTAAATAAATAATTGAAAAATGCTAAAGAAAATGCTAACTGCTGAATCGAAAATTTTGCAGCTAAATCAACAAACAAAAAAATGCTAAATTTAGCTGCAAAAATGTTAAAATGGTCACGCTGGTTCTAAGTTTTATAATTTATTAATTTAAGACCAAAAAATAAAATAAAAATAATATCTTTCTCAATGAATATAATTGCAAAAAGTTTTATTATCACTTAATATTTTATAAAATTTTTAGTTTGTGAAATGAAGTATTGTGCACTATGAAGTGTACAATAAAAATATTGCACACTTGACACAACTGTCGATTCAACTGTTGTAGAATGGTTTTGCGTGTTTTTTCGTTTCATTGTTCTTTAGTTTTGCTTTACACTCAATTACAATCACCACTACAAACAATATTTGCTCTTGGAAATATACAACACTGTGCACTTTTTCACGGCACTTTTTCGAGCATGATAATTTTTTCCAAACTTGTATATAAATGAATTGTATTTTGAATTTATATAATTAAATCCAAAAAAAATAGTACAGCTTATGAAGTAATTCCTGTTTTTAAAACCTTTTATTTAACGTGCAGTGTAAGCTTGTTTGTTAATGGCAAATCTTATGACAACCTTTCCTACTAGATTCATTGTACCGAATTTTGTGGAACTATACATACGCATTGGTTTTCCGTGTCGTTCCTATACAGAGTTAGAGCATTTAAAACTTATGTGAATGGCAAGGTACCCTTTGGCGTTTTCAGCTTAATTTTTTTATAGAAACAGATGGTCCACATATATTAAACTTCTTGAGAACTCCTAACTATTAATAAATTGTAATTATCATTATTTTTTAGCTTAAAAACTATTTTGAAAGGGCGTGGTGGTCCAATTTTCATCTCACACCCGTAACGGTATGGCAAGATACCTGGGTTCTTACATATCTGCGGCAAAAAGGAAAAAGTGATTATGTCGGGATAAGCTAATTTTGAGTTAATGGTACCTCCATATTCAGCATATTTGAAAGTACCCCTGATCAAAATCTCAATTATATTCTGTGATTTTTCAGGAAGTTATAGCCTAACGACTTGCGACTTATCTTTTTAACCCCTGACTAAAAAAAGGGGTGTTATAAGTTTGTAGTGTGTGTCTGTGTATCTGTGTGTCTGTCCGTGTCCACGTACTGGCCAAACGGCTGGACCGATTTGCATTTAGTTTTTTCTGTTTGAAAGATGACTTGATCGAGAGGGTTCTTAGCTATGTTTGAAGAAAATCGGTTCAGCCGTTTAGAAGATATAACATCGTTTCTGAAAAAAGGCGGGTTTTTTTTAAATTTTTAATTTTTGTTATTTAGACTTGTAATCTCATTTGGAATAATAGCTTAATTTAAGCTGAGGTCACACGATTGGCACAATGTACCAATTTTTGTCCGCTCACTGAAATAAATTCATAAGTAACTAAGTAAATTTGCCTTATTTCTCAACTAATTTAAATATAATTACACAACTACACCACACTGCATTAGTAATAAAGCCATATAGACTTATTCAAGAATAAATTATGTAGTAATGTCATTTTGGCTTACTACTTATGACCAGCGTGACCCCTTTAAGTGATATAAATGTAGGGATACTAGCGCAATGTATTTTCCCATAAGGAAGGATATTCCAATACATGTATTTGCCCATAATGAAGGATATTGCAATACATGTATTTTCCCATAACGAAGAATATTCCTATACATGTATTTTCCCATAAGGAAGGATATTCCAATACAGCTATTTTCCCATAAGTAAGAATATTCCCTTACATGTATTTTCACATAAGGAAGGATATTTCAATACATGTATTTTCTCCATAAAGCCTGGTACTCTGTTCAGAATTTCATGCGAAATGCTGTCAAACTACATATAAAAGTATAAAATATTTATGAAATAAATTCGCAAAAGTAGTACTCTGTTCTTGTTGTAAAAAACACGTAAAATCATGTCTTTCCATGCAAAATTAGTCTGGCATCATTTTATTTTAGCTGCGGAACAACATGAGCAGTGCTTTTTCCGCACGGAATTTTAACAATGTTGCATACTTTCAAGAAATAAAAGCGAGAAATTTATTAAAAAAACGCGAGTTGGGCTACATTTAGTACATGTCAAATTTTTCACGCGAAATAATCAATGGTGCTGAAAATTTTCACAACTTTGAACAGAGTACCAGGCTTAAGGAAGGATATTCCAACACATGTTTTTTCCCATGAGGAAGGATATTCCAATACATGTATTTTCCCATAACGAAGGATATTCCCATACATATATTTTCCCATAAGAAAGGATATTCCAATACAGCTATTTTCCCATAACGAAGGATATTCCAATACATGTATTTTCCCATAACGAAGGATATTCCTATACATGTATTTTCCCATAAAGAAGGATATTTCAATACATGTGTTTTTCCATAAGAAAGACTGTTCCAATACACACATATATTTTCTCTATAAGCCTGCTTCAAAAATTGTTGTGATTCCACTTATATTTTTTTCATTTATACTTTCCTATAACAAAGTTAACTTCAAATGAGATATTTTTCCTCACCCATAATAAGTTGAACAAAGAACAACGACAATGAAATTCTTATTTGAGTAGTTTTCATTAAAAACTAAAAATGAGAGTTTGACTAACCAACAGAAATTGATATAAAAGAATCTTTAGAATCTAATTTTCAGTTATTGATCTTCAAAGTTATTTGAAATTACATCCAACAAAATGGTAAGTACGCAGTTTTACAAAATATTATTTAATATTATATTATTATTATATTATTATTATATATATATATATATATACATATATATACATATATATATATATATATATATATATATATATATATATAATATTAAATAGTATTTTGTAAAACTACGTATATATATATATATATATTTGCTTTTAGATCTATCAACAATTAATTAACATTGCCCAAGGAATAAAATCAGAATACACAAAAATCTATGACATTCCTTTAAATGAACCTTACAAAATTTTAAGTTTTGAATGGAAGGTTACATAATATGGATCCAAGGCTATTGCATAATTAGACCACAGTTAGTGGTTTTATCTTCCACAATGAATCGTTAAATATTTAAACAGAGAGGATCCTTACTTAGTAAAAATGAATGACAAAATTTGGACAATTATTTACAAAGGACGTCTATCACCAAATGGTTTAGCAATATTTGAAATAAACTATAGCTAAATTTTATTTGTAATAAGAAATATTATGTAGTTGCAAAATATTTAAAACAATAAATGTGTTTAGTAAAGTAAAGTCAGTTCTCGTTGTACCTTCATACTTACTAAAAAAACAAAAAATTATACAAAAAAATATTCGTAGTACATATTATTCGTAATAGGTACATACTGACTTTAATAAATAAGCTTTATTTGCTTTGCTAGTAGTAGAAATAATAAAAACATAAAAAAAACTGAAAAAAAATAAATACAAATAAAGTGCCCTTGAGGAATAGTCTATATGAGTACCTCAAATACAAAAAATTGTGAAAGAAAGAAAGAAAATCTGATAAAAGTCTTTTTTAACGGCAAAGCCAAATTTCGCTAGCGATCAACTTCGCTTTGTCCAATGATAAATAGTAGTGATTCATTAATATTACAGTTGCCTAGTACTTCTTCATATAAGTCAGTAATATCACCCCCTTCAGGCTCGTGCTCATCACTTAACAAAGTTATCACTACAGATAACAGTAGCTCAAAACCAAAGTCGGAATGGACAGATATATAACAGTGGTAAAGCGTGGGCGAAGTCCGAATTCTTCAAAAATTTCATCTGCTCCAAAGATGTCTAGGGATAACAGCGAATAATCTAACAATCGTCAAAATCGTTTTGCAATATTGCAAGACACCGACGACAAGCCCGCTGCATCATCGCAAAGGTCTTTTAAGCCACCACCTATATATTTGAGAGAAAAATATTCTAACGCACTTATTAAAAAACTACTGTCGGTCATTGGTGATAATAATTTTCATATAATTCCAATTAAAAGAGGTAATATTGACGAAACAAATTACAAATATATGCAGAAAAAGATTTCCGAAAAATTGTGACAGAATTTGAAAAAAAAAATAAAACATGTTTCTATACATACCAACTTAAGAGTGCTAAAGGCCTACATATAGTATTGAAGGGCATAGATTCATATGTTGACCCCAAAGAAGTAAAATGTGCACTTATCGACCAAGGATTTAAGGTAAAAAATGTTACTAATATAATCAATAAGGAGAATATATCCCAGCCTCTTTTTCGTGACGAACTGGAGCCGAATGATATACAGTTAAAAAAAACGAGACATATCCAATTTATCTCTTGTACCGAAAAATCACAGTTGAAGAGCCACATAAGCGTTCAGGTCCAGTGCAGTGCCATAATTGCCAAACGAAACTTACTGCAAGTTACCTACATATAGTGTTTGTTATCTGCGGTGAATTGCATGTTGCTGCTAGTTGTACTAAACCAAAAGACCAAGCTGAAAAAATATTTAGTAACTGTGAAGGTAATCAGATTGCTAACTACAGAGGATGTCCTGTATATTCTCGCGTTAAACAGACTATGGGACAAAACCAAAATTAGCCCCAGCTCAATCAGTAACGCTTACTCCGCCAATCTTTCTCAAATGAGCCAACCAGTTACTTCACCGATGCTGCCAAAGCTAGTTCTATTCCCACACAAAATCTTTCGCGCAAAATAATTCAACAAATACAAACTCAAACTTCAATTTGTATCGCCTTGGAGCTACTATTGATAATCTGGTGCAAACAATAAATAATGTTACAACAAAAATGATAAGCATGATTCAAGAAATTCTACGAATGTAAAAATATGTTTCTGGAACGCAAACTGCATTCGCCAACATAAAAATGAACTTGTGCACTTCCTTACGGAAAAAAAGAAGAGAGGTGTCTTAGGACACCTGGTTGTAGCTATGCTGCTTAGCTATATAAAATAAAAATAATGTGTTAAATATATTGGTTATGCATATACAAATTTTAACAGTAAGTTTTTCATAAAAAGCTGCCATATTTGAACTATTGAAAAATCGTAAATTTTAAGGAAAAAATCGTTTAAATGACGAAAAATCGTTACGTCTGGGAGCGTGGCTGTGTGTTTCAATCATTGTTGCCAGTTTGGCATTTCCACTGCCAGATTTGGCATTTCATTCCTTGAAAAGCATTCAAATTTTGAAATATTTTCAAACTTGAAAATTAGATACTTGAAAAAAATGCTTGAATTCAAGTTTGTTTCCAGTTCAATTTCAAGTGCTTGAATTTTAATTTCTTATTGGGAATACAAACAAAAAATAGAGCAAAAACAAACAAAAAATTTTGCTTAAATAAAATAAAATTTTAGTTACAAATATTCCATATGTAATTATAATTTTGGTGTATATAATCTCTATATTCTTAGTCCAACAGTTCCTCCATTTATTCTTGTTTCCAACACCTTTGTGTGCTTTTAAAATATCTTTATCACAACAATTATTAGAACTAGATTTCATTAAATCTTTCAATTGTATTAAAAATGACACAATGTTTTTTACATGAAGACGATTTCTTGTATTATGCCCCGTTTCACAATATCGAAAGAAAACTTTCGACTGAAAATTTGTATTGAAAACAAAAACAAATTTTCATATTTTATTGTTGTTTTCAGTATAAATTTATTTATATCTTTATCGTGAAACAGGCCATTAGTCTTAACCACTTTTTTTAATATTCTTTCCACACAATTAACAATTAAACAATTCTGTATAAATTTCTATGCAAAGGTTTGTTTACCCAAACGATTTTTAATTGTAGAAATCTTTTTCCAAAATATACTTCTACTTAAATCTTTGAGATTTTTAAATTGTGGAACTTGCGATACTGCCCTTTATTCATTATTTATTAATTATGTTTCCTTTGGAAAAGTTTAATAGCAAGTGTTACAATACTATTGGCTTCCCCACTTAAAACATGATCTGGCGCAGATTTCGGACACCTGTTTAAATAAAAAATCTTCAAAAAAAAATCTTCCGTTTTTAAAACGGAGAAAACTCCATTAAAAAGTGTACTCAAATGTTTGAAGGAATTACATAGTTTAATTTTGAGCTAAAAGGGCCAAAATAGCCTAGAGAGTACCACAGGGCCATCAAACATCCAAAAGTGCCACAAATGGCCAAATTGTGTCACATTTTGCATCACTGCACTCAGCACTAGCTAAATGAAATACACATCCCTACAAGAAGGCTACCAGTCAATTGACTAGTCATTTGACTAGTAGCGACGACCACAACTTCGGTCACAGTCCCAGTTAGTTTATTAGGGGCTTGGTGAAAAAAATGACCAAAATATTTGTGTACGTGTGATTTTTTATCTCTCTCTAACTTATTAATTTCACTTAATCAAAACACATATATCTTAACTTCTTACTCTGCTTCTTTTTTGCCAGTCACTGATTACTTAAGCATTGGTAAACGATGGCTAGTCAAAGTTAACATAGAGACTGGTCAACTGTTACTAGTCAATATATACGTAGAAACTGGTAAAATGTAACTTTTAAATAAATAAACATAATTTTTCAGTTATTTCAATTGTTTTTTATTACAAGAAAATAGAGAAATAATATAAATAATATATATATATATATATATATATATATATATATATATATATATATATATATATATATATAAAATTTTAAAAAGAAATACATATAATATAATACATATATATATATAAATTAAATTAATCTTTTCAATTTCTTTTATGTAGTATTGTTGTTAACTTCACTTAACTTTCTTAGCACTTGTATAAATTTTATTGCACAGACCGAACGAATTGTATATTTTACAATAAAATGCGATGTATTAAAAGATTTAGTATATGTACAGTAGACGTTTCACTCTTACATACATGTTAGAGAGGAACAACTATAATTGATAAATGTGTCGGTCATCTCTACCAGTCAAATGACCAGTCAATTGACTGGCAGTCATAAATTCAATGGAAAATTATTGCAAATGGATTAGTGAAAAATTGTCGTTTGTGTTAGTTTCAGTCATGCATTTCTTGTAGGGATACACATATGCAGCAGTCATCACTAGCAATCAGCGTTGCCGTTTTGGTTACTTGTAACCAAAATTGGTTACTTTTTTTTTCAATGTGTACTATTTTTCCATTTTGGTTACTTTTTTTCAACACAAAACTAACCATTTTTTATGCATAATGTACATATGTGGTATGTTAAATTTGCACATAACTAATTATTTTGATAAAAGATCAAAGTTTAAGCGTTTTTACTAAGTACGTTGTAAAGACAACACTGGATAATCTACATTGCGTTTAAAAAAATACAAGTCTGCCACTGAACATAACAAGCGTTGCTGCTTTGGTTACTTTTAACCAAAATTGGTTACTTTTTTGCGAATGTGTACTTGTGTACTTTTTTCCATTTTGGTTACTTTTCTTCAACACAAAAATAACCATTTTTATATGGTATATAAATATGAATATAGCTAACTATTGAGATAAACTATCATGTGATTGAAAGATTTTTCGTGGCTAAAAAAATATGGATGTGATTTCCAAACAGATGGTAAATATTGTATCCCAATAGAAATTGCTCAGATGTTCTAAATTGGAAATAAGAAGTTGAATTTTGGGAAAAAGTTTCAAAACATACAAATGAATGCAACGAAAAAATTTTTGGTGACTTTATTAAATTTTGTTTTTAGTTTAATGCCATTTTCACACAATTCGGGGTCTTCTGAAAGAATATTTTCCAAGCTAGGTTTAGTCAGAATTAAATTCAGGAATAAGATTTATTTCCATACCAACTCTATAATGCATATGTATGTATATTTTAATAGTTTATCTATTCAGTTATGTGTTTGGATAACGAATATAACACTGTGTTTTTTTAAGTCATGGAAATATAATCATATACGAACACCACTGCATGATAAAAGCCAAAAAAAAGACCGGTGTCTTGCCCCAGATTTGGGGCCTCGGTGTCATTTTTGCATTTTCTCCGGTTCGTATCGTTCAGAATTTTGATTTACTCTTTGAGGCAAAGTTGTAGCTCTTGTCATACAACAAAAATTGTGAATATATAAAATTAAAAAAATATTACCTTCAAGATCAAAATCGGAAAATTTTTTTTAAAATTTTGAGTTTTATACCTTTTTCCCCTGTTCAGGTACATAGGTAGCAAGCGGTTCAAAATTTAAGGAAACTATCAACGATAAAAATGTCCCTAAGATCTCAATAAACAACTTTCTACAACATATGAACTTCCTAGGAATGATTCTTAACACCGTTTGTGTAGCGCTTAGGCAGCCACAAAAGTAAAAAATTTCAAAGCAAATGAAATTAGAAAAACGGTGTTAATAATCGTTCCTAGGATCAAGTGATTGGTGGTTGATTGTTTCCTTGAATATTCAACGGTTTGCTACCTATGGACCTGAACAGGAGAAAAATTGTGAAAAAATCGAATTTTTTAAATTTGCCACAGATACATATATTTCTTACCGGAAATACAAATAAAACACTACATATGTACATATATTAAATTTATAGAGATTTTGGTTACTTTTTGTCTCGTTTGGTCACTTTTTTTCCATATTTTGGTTACAAAAATATTTTGGTTGTGGCAACGCTGCTAGCAATACGAAATACACAACCAACTTTGTCTTATTAGTTTTTTTTTCGTTATATCCTGTATACATATACGCAATATAGCATTGCATAGATACATCTGTTTGCACTAGTTTTTGCGTGTTTTTGGTTCTGGTATGAACAAATATGTTATTTAGCGTTTTCTGTTACTAGTTGTAAATGTTGATTTTTAAAGCAATTATTGTATGGTTGGGCAATGAGCAAATGAAAACAACACATTTATTTTTTTTTTGTTTTTTTAAAACAAATAAGATACATAAAACTGCTTTTACCATAAATGCCTTATGTTGTGTTGAGAAAAAAATACATGGCTGATGATGAATGAATAAAAGCAAAATTTTACATAAATATGTAAGTAGATGATGCATGTACATGAAATACATGAGCTGGAAATACAAAAAAATTAAACACGATATGCAAGTGTAATTACTCTCAAAGCGAAATTGTCTCTCTCTCTCTATACTTGGCTGCGCCACAAAATAACATAACGAACGTCCGCACATACATCTGTCCGTCATGTACTTGTTTCAACAATGGTTTTTTTCATATAATTGTATTACAATATGTATTTTTAAGCAAAAACAGATCAAACAGTTGCTCAGCAGCAATACAATAAGCAATTGTTATTTGTTTTTAATTGTATTGTAATTTGGAAAAGCACGCACACACAATAACTCTTATACTAGTTCTGTCGCTCACACTACAATTACATGGTACATACCATGGTATATTTGTTTTGGCTATACAAACGAGTATACAAATGCAACCCTTTAATACGCAAGCGCAAAGCAACAATATTTTTTCGTTGTATGTATGTATGTACGACATATGTGTTGTTTATAATTACAACAAGGAATGAGTATTGAATATAAATTAGTTTTTCTTTGAATGCATTGGTGTTTACTCTTCCATAAGGAACTTGTGGACCAGAGATCAGATTGAATGCCTAATTTTGCTGTTTTGAATGCATATTGTTGTCAATCCACAACATTAAAAAATACAACACACGGCAGAATCAAAAGAGATGAATTTTATTGCCTGCATTGCTTGTTTTATACAAATGGTCACTGGTCTTGTCAGCGAATACTCAGTGAATGGTGCGAACAGCGTGACCGTTTGATCGACTAAAGTGGCAATTTGCCACTTTTTCGACTGCTTTTCCCCTTTTTCAACTGCCTTGCCACTTTTTGACCCCCTTTATTTAAGGTGAGTTATATGAAAATACATTAAAAATTAAAATTTTAGTGCAGTTTTCTCGTTTTTTTTTAATTTTGCCCCTTTTTTTTGATAAGTCCCCTATTTGGTGCCACTTTTTGAAAAATGTCATCGGTCACCCTGGGTGCGAATACTTTTTATTGTGATTGCGCTGATTTACACGGGCATAATTGTGCTGGCATAACATGCCAGTTTGTTGGTGAGAGAGGCAAAGAGAGTGGTTTTGCGGTTGGCATAACTTTTCAACCAGCTTCAACCCGCATTAGCAGCATAAACCAATACACACACAACTTAAAAAACACCAAATGTTAAATGAATACTAAAAACACTAACACACATACAGCTGTGTATACGAATACATTTTGTGCCAGGTGAATTAGTCTGGTGTAATTTGAAAAAGAACAAAAATTGTGCGGCTTAAAAATTGTTCTCGTCTAAACTACCTCATTGAACACGGTTTTGGCGATTAGTTGAGGCTGCGCTGTTATCCCTAGACATTTTTGGAGCAGATGAAATTTTTGAAGAATTCGGGCTTCGCCCACGCTTTACCACGGTTATATATCTGTCCATTCCGACTTGTACCTTGAGTTTCGAGCCGCTGTTATCTGTAGTGATAACTTTGTTAAGTGATGAACACGAGCCTGAAGGGGATGATATTACTGGCTTATATGAAGAAGTACTGGGCAACTGTAATGTTAATGCATCATTACTATTTGGCATTGGACAAAGCGAAGTTGATCGCTGACGAAAAATTGGCTTTGACGTTAAAAAGAGACTTTCATCAGATTTGTTATTTATATTTTTTTCATTAAAAGTTTCAGAACTCACAGTAAAATAAGCATTTCTGCCGTTAGAACTCACTTCAATTTTTTTTGTATTTGAGGCACTCATACAAAGAATTCCTCAAGGGATATTTGTTTGTGTTTTTTTATGTTTGCGGTCTTTTTTTGTTTTTGTTATTTATGATTGTTTATTTGTTTAGAGGTACACATATATATAGTATTCCTCAATATCAATTTGTTTAATTTTTTTTGTTTGCGGTTTTTTTTTTGTTTTTGTTATTTTTCTATGTAAAAATATCAGCAAAGCATAAAGCTTATTTATTAAAGACAGTATGTACCTATTACGAATAATATGTACTACGAATATTTTTTGTTTGTTTAATTTTTTGTAAGTAAGAAAAATTCCGCTAATCGACTGTTCGCTATGAAGGTACCACGAGAACTGTTGCTGCTGAACATGACACAACCTCTTATCAGCAGACTGGCTTTAATAGAAGGTCTCGATGTCACGTCAGCATCTATCTATTTGCTCTTTATGGCGCGCTACTAGAAATCTTAAAAGACCCGTTGATCTTAAATCACCAATTCGCAGTTCGACCGGAGGCTAGGCAAAAAGCGATAGTGAGTAAGGTACCTTATTTGCTGAGCTTTTAAAATTTGTATTCACGCCCAATTCATGTACGGCTGCTGTTGATTTATGGAGTGTAGTTTCTCTACCCCCTATTCCCTTAAAGTTTATTATGCGTGAAGTACAAAAAATAATTTCTGAACTCAGAATCCTGCTATATATTTTTAATGCCATTTTAAGAATGCAGTATTTTCCACATAACTGGAAACTTGCCAAGATGAAAATGATTCCAAAGGCGGGCAAAGATCTTACCAAAGCTGAGTCATATAGGCCTATAAGCTTACTATCAACAATCTCAAAGCTTTTCAAGAAGCTAATCATTACTAAATTTTCCAAAACTTTAGCTGATATTGGGTGCATCTCGGACCATCAATTTTGTTTTAGAAATCAGCATAGCACCATTAAACAAACGCATCGATTGGTCCAAGTTGTAAGAAGAAGATTTGAAAAAAAGAAGTATTGTTCCGCTCTGTTTCTTGATGTTTCTTAGGCGTTTGATAAAGTATTGCACGAAGGCCTAGTTTTAAAATTGAAGACATATTTGCTAAACATAGCGAACAGTCGATTACCGAAATTTTTCTTACATACTTACAAAACAAACAAAAAATTATACAAAAAAATATTCGTAGTACATATTATTTGTAATAGGTAAGTTTGGAAAGTTATATCATTGATAGGAAGTTCACTGTTGTGGAAGGAGAATTCACAGGGTAATATTCTGGGGGCCAGTATTGTATTTAATAAACACTTTTGATATGCCTGTGAGCAATAATATCCACATTTGCCGATTATATAGCATGTACGAGTATTCACGAAAACCCTGATGAGGCATTCCACAATCTTCAGGAATATATTACCCAAATGGAAGCGTAGTTGAGCCTATGCAGAGTTAAAGTAAATGAACAAAAGTGTGCCCATATAACGTTTACCCTATGAAAAGATACTTGTTCCACCATTCGAATCAACAATCAAAATATTCCTCAACATTCTCAAGTGAAATACCTTGGTATACACATGAACTTTACTGGACACATCCATTTAAAACAGAGGGACACAAGGGCTCTAGTACTCAGCAATCCAAATTATACTTGAAAATAAATTTTGTGCTTAATACAGCATTTATGTTTTGTTAATTACTGTTACTAAGTTTATGCCCGATACTGGTCGGACTTCATTATTATATTTAGATTTAAGAATTGAATACTTATTGTTAGTTCATTTTTGAAGTTTTTTTTTTATAATGCATGTATTTATTTATTGTATCTTCATATGTGAACTAACAATAAGTATTCAAATCTTAAATCTATAAAAAAAAAATTATTAGGCCCGACCAGTGTCGGACATAAACTTAGTGGTAGTTATAAATAATACATTAGTAGTGATAATAAAAAAAGGGGGGGGGGGGAAGAAGATACAATAAATATATATAATTTTTAGTCAGGCTTAACCTTCATAGGGTCTTTGGGTAAATTTTGACCCATTCCAGGAAAAAACTGTGATTTTTTCTGAAAATTAGTGATTGATCTATGTCATATTTTCTGACTTTTATTTAATTTTATATCTTAACAGATATAGTAGGTTTATATATCCGCAAACTTGCCAAAGAAAATTGTATGCAAGATTTTACACTAGAGATCTTCGGGTCAAATTTTACCCGTTTTAAAGTTTGGAAATGTTGTGTCTGGTATTTCTTGTAAAATAATGAAAGTTAATGAAATAGAAAATGGCATGCATACATTATCAGACCATTTTGAAAATATAACACGACTGCAGATAATTTTTTTACATCTTATCGGTTGAACAATAAATACTGAGATCACAAATCACTTTAGTTCAAACAACACATAAAAATATAAATGAGTTACTACCAGAGATAGTACATGTGTTATTATCATGCGTGTTTATCATTATTTTTGTTTTACCAAAGATAGTATTCGTACCCTTCTTATATATATTCCGATAAAAAAAGTCTGTGAATCTTCTTAGTATAATATGGTCACTTCTTGCTGCAAATGGGAGTGTAAATATTACTTTTTTGGGCAACAGAAGGGAATCACAATGGACCCAATTGGGTCTCCAAGTGGAGGTGCTGTAAAGCACCACCCTTCCTAATCTAACCTAACCGTCTCAGTACTTCTTGCACCATATCTCTAAAGTTAGTAATCACCAAGACAAGAAACTGCAAATATGATTAGATTACAATAAATAAAATGGAAGGGTTTATTTGCTGGACAAAGTTAGATCATGTTTTACTTGCAAAAGAAAGACTAATCAATGTTGTCAAATGGTGGTTAGTAAGATGGTAGATATATAAGCTTACAATGCTTTTGTGATATCTACATCAGCTAATGGCGGCTGGAAATAAACTGTTTTGCAAAACGTCGACACTTCTTAGAAAATTTAGGATTGCAGCTTACTATGCCTTATATGTATAAAAAACCAAAAGAGGTTATCAATATCAGTATTTTTACAGAAAGTTGCACTAAAACTACGTGAGGTAAATGAGTAGCCGTAAACTTCAACTAAATCCAAAGAAAAAATGCTTGAAGAGGGTAAAAACAGATCCAAAATAAGTCGTTGCCAGATAGGCCTCAACGCAGAAAATAAAACACCATTAGATACTATTACAACTTGCAAAAACTTGATATGAAAAGTGCACTCTGAAACCATTACTTTATGTACAATTAATAATAATATCGATTTAATATTACGGTTTTATCTATCATATATTAATCGAATTAAATATATGAAATAATGTTCTCTTTCATTGGCAATAAATGAATCACAAATAAATGAAACCAATACATAATTTTCAATTTGGGTCAAATTTGACCCGAAGATCGTTAACGTCCACGATTTTAAAGACCCTATGAAGGTTAAGTTCAGTAATTTCAATTCTTTTTATTGAATGAAATATTTTTATTAATTAATGTGAGTTTCTAAAGAAGAGAAGAAAAATTAAAAATTAGACTTTTTAAGCTGGGGCAAATACCGATATTTTTCTGTGCAGCAACGCACTTCATCAGCACCCTAGTCTATCTACTTGGGTAGAGATCTAGGCGCACCCCAGTGCGCCAGGCCAAGTTCTGGCCAATGCACGCAGTGTGTATATTTACAGGAAGCCATTCGAGCTGTTTTTACCCCTCCCCCCACCTTCATAACTCTGTTCCCCGCGAACGTAAAATTATGAAATTTAAACCATAATTAGAATAAATTCATTTCACCACACATGCAAGTTTTCGAAGTTTTACAATGAAAGGTATTGGAGATATGGAGGTGCATAAAGTGCATATTTTAAGACATACTCACTGGCTCACTGATCACTCATCAAATTGATGAAGAACTTCCGCTATAGGTAGAGAGCTAAGATTTGGTACACGAGTATATCTAGGTGAGCAATAAACCAGAAAAATCTGAAAACCCGCAAATATCACCCAAGGGGGTGGGGCTACGCCCATAAAAATTAAAATCTAAGCTAGTGAGCTGAAATTTGCTACAGAGCTAGGTCTGGGTGAACAATACACTAAAAAAATTTAAAATCCGAAAATTTTGGCGGGAGGGCGGGGCTACGGCCATAAAGGCTAGAATTAAAAAAGCAAATCTAAGGCGCTTAGTGGAAGCTAATTTATTGAAATTCGGCATACATAATGCGATAATGCAAGCCTAAAAATTGTTCACTAAAAAAGTGGGCGTTGACACTCCCATACAATTTCAACCTCATTTTCGTGCACTACGGCTCAGTATATTTAGATATACTATTTCTGTAGGTATTATAATCAGTTCGCTCCGAAACTCGACACGAATAATAAACACTTGCCGAAAAAAATCTTGAGTTTGGAAAAGTGGGCAGGGTTACGCGCATAAATGTTATAAATTAAAAGTTGCGCTAAGGAGCTGAAATTTGATACACGAGTAGGTAAAGGTGAGAAAACAAGAAGAAAAACCTGAAAACCCAGAAATTTTGGTTAGAGGGGCGGGGCTGTGCCCATAAAAATTAAAAATTAATAGTTGCGCTTATGAGCAGAAATTTGATACACAAGTAGGTCTAGGTGAGAGACCAACTAGAAAAATCTGAAAAACCAAAAAATTTTACTAGAATGGGTGGGGCCACTCTACTATTGTTTGAACCTAAAAACTAACAGCCTTATTTATAAAACTTGTTAAGGTTTTTAAGAAAAAGTTTTATGAAAATTTGCCTTAAAACCCTTCTATAAAGCCTTAATAAGTTATATAAATAAGGCTGTTAATATACTGCTTTTAGCTTAAGCCATTTTAGTGAAACCTTGCATATACGTTACACATATACAATACCTTGAACTATCACCTAAAAAAGTGGTCATGATCACTCCCATAAAATTTTAGCCTTGTGTTTAATCTACATCGGTCTAGCATATTTTAGAAGAAAATTAGCATGAATTATGAGCGCTGCTCTCGACAATATTGTGAGTTTAAAATAGTCGGACGGGTAATGCTCATAAAATTATAAGGTATAGTTCACGCTAGATAGCAGAAATTTTATACACAAGTAAGTGTAGATGAGTAAGCCGAAAATCTTAAAACCAAGAAGTTTTTTTATCCTCTAAAACTCCAATTTCCACTAGAGAGCTGAAATTCGGTACACAAATTAATCTAGATCATAGATCACTAAGAAAAATCTAAGAAACCAGTAGTTTCAATCAGGAGATGGGAACAAGCACTGTAAACTCAAAATTGAGTTAAATTCTATTGAAGCTTCTCATACATTGCACTTATCCAAAGTAGACATTTCTTGTTTTAAAAACCGGCCGTGAGACTTCACCCATAGCTTAGCATTTTTTAGTCTATTAGCATTTTTTAGTCTATTACTCATGTATTTCCCATTAGCTTTTTCATACTAGCAGATATAAAATGCCGCGGGGCCAGGCCCATAAAAATTTTACATAATATTATACTGTAGAGAGCTGACATTTTGTAGACAAATAGTCCTAATTGATTTACTCAATCGGAAAATCCAAAAATTAAAACACCAGCTACCCTATTAAAACTTTGCATGCACATTGTTCATATCCTTGTGAGTTATTTACTTCGGCTAAAGAGACTTTAATATGTAATATGTATTGAGAAAATAGGCGGGGTCACGCCCAGTTAAATTTGCGCTGTATTTTACATATTTCATTTCAGACTACTCTTACCAAATTGTGTACACATCGGCGCCCATTTGTAATGACACAATAGTACATTTTTAAGGTGTACAATCCAATACCTATCAAGCTCTAATCCATTACTTAATATAACTATGCTATTTTTAACTGGCACAGTGATCATGAATAGAAATAAAACACACTAGAAATTTTAAATTTAAAAAGTATTATGAAATAAAATTTTTCAAAAAGTAGTCAGATCCTCACAAAAACATAAATGTGAAAAAAGGCCAAGTTCCTATCAAAAATTTCGGCCTTCAAAAGCAGTGAGATATAAATTTTGACCACGTTCTTGTTTGGAACAACACCTTTCACTGACATATGCTATGCGTTATATACATTTGTAATCGTAAGGGTGCCATATAATTTTTAGATAATCTGCTAACTTAACTTAACTATACATTGTACTTAATTTCACAAAATTAAATATTTAATAATCAATAACAATATTTCAAATCAAAACACACACTATAATCATTTCACCTGCACCAAATTCCAAAATATCTACTTATGTTACATATAATAAATTAAATAAACAACAAAAATCAAAAGTATCATAAATTCTTATAACAAAAAAATTTAATACTTGAAAGTTCTTGTTATTGTCTTTTTTCTTTCGCCTGCATTTTAAAAGATTATTATAATATCAGTACAACAATAATTAACTGTCATATAAACAAGTTTTCAACTAAAACAACAACAATAACACTCTTAATAAATTCCCAATTTTTCAAATATACATAACAATAAAGCTTAAATTAGATGTGACATAGCCATAAGGCCATAACCATAACCAAACCAAAATTCAATTGGTTTCTATGGTGAGCGTTATGGCGTTATGGCGAGTCACGTATAATCGAATACAGTGTTGCCCATTAGTTTGGTTCGAACGGCTGCTCTCTATGGCTATGGTTATGTTACGTCTGATTGAGCCTTAACTAAACTTTACTCAGTATCAATATCATCAAAATTCATTCTCTTAATAGTTTTCACACTCAACGTAATATCAATCAAACAACAATAAAAGCTTTTGAGTAACTACTATTAAACTGTGTTACCAGTGATTTTTATAAGTCTTAATTCCCACTTTTACTGTTAATAATTTCTTAAACTGAAAATATGATTGATTCAAAATTTGTATGTTTAAATAAAAAGTATACCTTGACTGGTGATGATGAAAGAATGATAACTTGTTGGCTATGTAATGGTCTTTGTCATTTTTAGTGTAGCGGATTAAAAACACTTGTTGCTGAAGCTCTTCGAAACACTAAGGGCTTAAAATGGGGCTGCAATGATTGTAAGAACATTGATGTTGATTTTTTTCGTTTCTATCAAATCACTAAGAATTCTTTTATTAATATACAAAACAAAATGTCTGCTCTATATAATGAAATAGGTGCATATGGTAATTTATTTGATGATTTTTAACGACTTTATAATTTGCAGCTGGCCGAGTCTTCTCCTAAACGACGTAAATCTGCTAGAAACAAGAACAAAACCAACAATGAGCAATTAATACCCCAAAACATAGTACTCAATCAAAATGAATCTGTTTCTGCTCCGTCCATTGACATTACAACCACTGGTCATAAGCCCAACAATGACAATTCACCTTCTTCCATAATAAACAAAATTAACGCGGTTACAACAAATCAATGTGGCATTTCTGTCGATAACGTTCCTGGTCCTTCAAATTCTGGTGTGGTGAATATTAGTCCAAACTTAAACGCTCCTAAGCAATTAGTTGTTTTGCCTCTGAAAAGATACGTATCTATTTCTCGTTTGGCTTATGATACAACCGCTGAAGATGTCGATTATTACATAAAATCTAAATTGGATCCTGGCGATGATGTATTTGTAACTAAATTTTCGTATTCGCAGCCTAGGAGTATAACATCATTTAAATATCTATGACGAAATTGTTCATCCCAATTTTTGGCCTGCAAATATTTTTGTCCGAGAATTTCTACATAAGGAGAATCCAAGACAT
Source organism: Tachina grossa (assembly GCA_949987645.1). Lineage (NCBI taxonomy): Eukaryota > Metazoa > Arthropoda > Insecta > Diptera > Tachinidae > Tachina > Tachina grossa. The sequence continues at coordinate 50,355,068 of OX465277.1, read as the reverse complement.
AAAAACATTGCTCGCTTGCCTCCTAAAAATGTATTGGTTCCAAAAAACTAATTACCTCCAGGGATCGAATAATTATTGCGCATCAGAATGTTCGTGGTTTGAATACTAAATTCTCTGCTCTCCATCTTAACAGCTATGATTTTAACTATGACTTAATTATTCATACTGAAACCTGGCTTAATGATGATGTTTTTAATGCTGAAATTCTTTGTAATAATTATCAAATTTATCGATATAACCACACTGAACGAAGAGGTGGTGGTGTTCTTATAGCTGTATCTTCCTTATATACATCTGAAGTAGTTGCAACGGATGTTTCTAATATTGAACTTGTCGCTGTCGCTGTTAAACTGAAAAATAAAAAAATTTACTTAACATGTTCTTACATTCCTCCTGACTCTGATTGCTCTGTTTACTCTAAACATGTTCAAGCTATTAAGTCTATTTCTTTACTTGCCAATGGAAATGACTCAATTTTTGTATTTGGTGATTTCAACCTACCGTCAATTTCATGGAAATATGCACCTGATACGCGATATCTAATACCGATGAAAAATAAAAACTGCCATGATGAGTTCTTAAATGATATTTTTGGATTAGCGCTGTATCAAATTAATTCTGTCTTGAACGATTTATAGAAAATACTTGATTTATTGTTTCTTAATAATGTTGATGACTGTTTTATTATTCGTTCGGAGTCTGTTAGTTTGCCTGAAGATCGATATCATCCAACGATTGAAATTAGCTATTCCATTCTATCCGAGAATAAGCTGAAGCCTTCAAAAGCTGGTAAAGTTTTTTGTTTTAAACGAACTAACTACCGCTTACTAAACGACTTAATAAGAAATATTTGCTGGAATGATGTGTTCAATATTCCCATTAATAACAATTCGGATATTGATACGATTATCACTATATTTTATGATAAAATCTATTAATTTTTTGAAACTTGTATTCCTAAAGAATTTGTTAGCAATTCAGTTGGCCCACCATAGAATTCGAAGCTACTCTCACGTCTTAAAAACATCAAAAACAAAAATTACAAGAAATATAAAAGATCAGGCACCTTTGCTGACTACATAAAATATTCATTTAGTCGTTCTGAATATAATCTGCTCAACAACGCTTTATATAAGAATTATATAAATAAAATGAAAAACAATTTCGTTCGTGACCCAAAATATTTTTATGCGTTTGTTAATTCTAAGAGAAGATCCAGCGGTTATCCTTCAGTTATGAAATTTTGCAATCAAGAATCCAGTAACGTCGATGTCATATGTGATATATTTGCTGATTTTTTCACCAGTACTTATTCTGATGCTGTTTATTTTTTTTTTTTTTTAAATGCATGTTTATTATTTATTGTATCTTCAAATATGAACTAACAATAAGTATTCAAATCTTAAATCTATAAAAAAAAAAATTATTAGGCCCGACCAATGTCGGACATAAGCTTAGTGATAGTTATTAATAATACATAAGTAGTGATAAGCAACAAAAAGAAAAAGGTGTTTTCAAGCAGCTTCATCATCTAGAGTGTTGAATATTAGAGCCCGTGTATCTCTCTTTTTTAAGCGGATGTGTCCAGTAAAGTTCAAAATATTACGAGCAAGCGGATTAGGATGTGACTCGAGTTTTGTTAGGTATTTGCCTGCGTATTTTGCAATTTCTTCAGTCACTAGTGGCATATTCAAATCGCGATGTATATTTGAATTTTTGATGTACCATGGAGCCGATGTTATCATGCGTAAAATTTTATTTTGCCTTCGTTGAATTTTCTCTACATTTGAAGCTGAAGCAGTGCCCCATAGTTGAATTCCGTAACACCATATTGGCTTTAAAAGCGACTTGTATATTAAAAGTTTGCAGTCTAGGCTAAGTGTTGAATTTCTACCAATCAGCCAATGTACCTGAGTTAATTTAATTTTCATTTGAGTTAACTTAGAGTCAATGTGGTGTTTCCATGTAAGTCGTCGATCAAGGTGTATGCCAAGATATTTCACATGTGAATGTTGAGGAACAACTTGATTGTTAATCCGAATGGGGGAGCAAGTATCTCTTCTTAGGGTGAACGTTATATGGACACACTTTTGTTCATTGACTTTAATTCTCCATAAGTTTAACCAAAGCTCCATCTGGCTAATGTGTTCCTGGAGTTTGCGGGATGCCTCATCAGGGTTTTCGTGCATACTAAGGCAGGCTGTATCGTCGGCAAATGTGGAAGTATGGATACTACTGCTCACAGGCATATCACAAGTATAAATCAAATATAAAACTGGTCCCAGTATGCTCCTCTGTGGCACACCGGATGAAATAGTTTCAGGCCTACTCGTAAAGTCTTCTTCCACAACAGTGAACTTACGGGAAATAATGTAACTTTCCAAAAGATTTAAAATGTTTATTGGTAAGTAAGTCTTCAATTTTAAAATTAGGCCTTCATGCCACACTTTATCAAATGCCTGGGAAACGTCAATAAAGAGCGCAGAGCAATACTTTTTTTCCTCAAAAGTTCTTCTTATAAATTGAACCAGTCTGTGAGTTTGTTCAATGGTGCTATGCTGACTTCTAAAACCAAATTGATGGTCTGGTATGCACCCACTACTAATTAGAATTTGGGACAATTTTGTTTTGAGCAGTTTTTCGAAAAGCTTTGACATAGTTGATAGTAGACTTATTGGCCTATATGACTCAGCCTTGCCCGGATTTGGAATCATTTTAACCTTGGCAAGCTTCCAGCTGTGTGGATAATACTCCAGTCGTAAAATGGCATTAAATATGAATAATAGGATTCTCATTGCAATACGAGGCAAGTTCATAAGCATCTGGTTACTAATTCCATCAATACCCGGAGCTTTCTTCGGGTTGAGTTCGGCAATTAATTTTTGTAAATCACGCGTCTTAAACTTTATGTGTTGAGGGGGTAGAGCGACTACATTCGGCAAATCAGCAACACCAGTACATATGTTTGGCGTAAAAACGGATTTTAAGTGCTCAGCAAATATTTTACCTTTTTCAGTATCGCTTCTTGCCCAACTTCCGGTAGATGTGCGTAGAGGTGGCTTATACTCAATGGGTGTTTTAAGCTTTCTAGCAGCGCGCCACAAGGAGTAATTAGACGCTGGTGTGACATCAAGACCTTCCAGATAATTTTTAAGAGATGCAGTTTTTTCAGATGCAAGCAACTCTTGGAGTCGTTTAGTGCACTCTTTAAATCTGATTTTATTTTGTGGTGATCTGTGCTGTTGCCATTCCCTTCTAGCTCTTCTTTTTTCACGTACGAGACGTTCAATGTCTGTAGAATAAATTTTATTAAACCCAGTCTGCGGATGGGAGTTAGTGGCATGTTCAGCAGCCTGTTTAATATTCTCGCTGAGATTGGCAATGTTAGATTCAATATCATCGGATGTTCTAAGCGTAATGTTTTCCGTACAATGACTACTGAGATATTTTTTGAACCCCAGCCAATTAACACGATTGATCATCTTCACATATGGGTCAGGTAAGTTACTTCTTAAGGGACTACAAATTGTAATGATCGTCGGAGAGTGATCGGACGAAAGATCAAGAGAAGCTTGAACTTGAATTAAATCCCTAGAGATATTTTTTATGACGCCAAAATCTATAACATCCGGAATTTTTTGTATGTCAGTAGGCCAATAAGTGGGCTCCCCACTCGAAATGACATCCAAGCCCATTTTTGAAATAGTGTTGAACAATGCTCGACCTCTGGGGGTAATAAGACGCGAACCCCAGAACGTATGCTTAGCATTGTAGTCGCCAGCTGCTACAAAACAAGGTCCAAGAGATTTGTAGAAATCCTCATATTGATTCTCAGTGATTGAAAATCTGGGAGGGGAGTAAATTGATGATATAACAAAATTTGTACAAAAACTTTCAATGCCAATATTTGTTGCTTGTAGGTGTTCTTCACAAATGTTATCAAGAACATAGTGCTTGAGTCTTGACTTTATTAGAATTGCTGATCCACCGCAAGCCCTTCCTCTAGGGTCCTTTGTATCATATATAGTGTAGCCATAAATTTTAAAAAGACTTCTCGAAGTCAAATGAGTCTCAGATACTAACATTACATCAATATTTTTTTCCGTGAGGAAGTGCTCAAGTTCATTTTTATGTTGGCGAATGCCGTTTGCGTTCCAGAAACATATTGTTAACGTGTTCATGGCTTATTAATTAATGCTTGAAGCAGAGTATTCTGCATTCGCAGCATTTCTTGCATCATGCTAGTCATATTTGTTGTAAAATTGTTTATAGTTTGCACCAGATTTTCAATAGTAGCTTCAAGGCGATTAAAATTAAAGCTTGCGTCAGTATTTTTTGAATTATTTGGCGGGGAAACATTTTGTGTGGGAATTGAATTTGTCTTAGCAGCATCTGCATACGATACACGGGAAGTAACTGGTTGGCTCATTTGCGCAAAAGTGGCAGAGTAAGCGTTTGCTGATTGAGCTGGAGCTAATTTAGGTTTTTGCACCATAGTCTTCTTTACGAAAGAGTACACAGGACAACCTCTGTAGTTAGCGGTGTGATTACCTCCACAATTACTGCATTTTTTATCACTTTGATCTTTTGGCTTATTGCAACTAGCAGTGCCGTGTAATTCGCCGCACACAACACAAACAGAGGGTAAATTGCAGTATGTTTTTGTATGGCCATATTCTTGGCAATTATGGCACTGTACAGGACCTGAACGCTTATGTGGCTCTTCAACTGTGATTTTTCGGTACAAGAGGTATTTCAAATTATAAATTGGATGCGTCTCATTTTTTTTCAATTTTATATCATTAGGCTCAAGTTCAACACGAAATAGGGGTTGGGGAATCTTCTCTCTATTTATTATATTGGACACATTTTTTACCTTAAACCCCTGGAGGACGAGTGCATCTTTTATTTCTTCGGGAACAACATAAGAATCTATGCCCTTCAATACGATCTGCATGCCTTTAGCGCTCTTAAGCTGGTATGTGTAGAAGCTTGTTTTATTTTTTTCAAATTCAGCAACCATTTTGCGGAAATCTTTTTCGTCATAAATTTGGACTTTAGTTTCATCGATGTTGCCACGTTTTATTGGAACAATGTGAAATTTATTCTCACCAATGACCGAAATTAATTTTTTAATAAGGGCATTTGAATTTTTTTGTCTCAAATATATTGGTGGCGGCTTGGATATTTTATTCGAGGCTACCTCGGGTTTGTCATTGTCATCTTGCAAAATTTCGAAGCGGTTTTGGCGATTAGTTGAGGCTGCGCTGTTATCCCTAGACATTTTTGGAGCAGATGAAATTTTTGAAGAATTCGGGCTTCGCCCACGCTTTACCACGGTTATATATCTGTCCATTCCGACTTGTACCTTGAGTTTCGAGCCGCTGTTATCTGTAGTGATAACTTTGTTAAGTGATGAACACGAGCCTGAAGGGGATGATATTACTGGCTTATATGAAGAAGTACTGGGCAACTGTAATGTTAATGCATCATTACTATTTGGCATTGGACAAAGCGAAGTTGATCGCTGACGAAAAATTGGCTTTGACGTTAAAAAAAGACTTTCATCAGATTTATTATTTATATTTTTTTCATTAAGAGTTTCAGAACTCACAGTAAAATAAGCATTTCTGCCGTTAGAACTCACTTCAAATTTTTTTGTATTTGAGGCACTCATACAAAGAATTCCTCAAGGGATATTCGTTTGTGTTTTTTTTTTTTGTTTGCGGTCTTTTTTTGTTTTTGTTATTTATGATTGTTTATTTGTTTAGAGGTACACATATATAGCATTCCTCAATATCACTTTGTTTAATTTTTTTTGTTTGCGTTTTTTTTTTGTTTTTGTTATTTTTACTATGTAAAAATATTAGCAAAGCATAAAGCTTATTTATTAAAGACAGTATGTACCTATTACGAATAATATGTACTACGAATATTTTTTGTTTGTTTAATTTTGATGCTGTTTATGATTACAGAAATTAATCCTCTTACGTGGTTGCATCAAATCAAGCAATCTCTTTTCCTACACTCAATAGCAATGATATATTGTTTAACTTAAAAAACCTCAAGATGTCAATTAGTCATGGTCCTGATGGACTTATAAGCTGCGTTTTAATTCAATGAGCCGAATTATTAGTTACACCTTTAAGTTTATTATTTAATATCTCGATACATTATGGCTATATTCCTGTTTTTTTTGGAGAGATTCGTATATAATACCTTTATATAAGTGTGGTAATAAATCTGATATTACAAACTATAGAGGTATTGCTAAATTAAGCGCGATTCCGAAACTGTTTGAAAAATTAATTGCTGATTTCCTCTGTCACCAAACTGCATCTCTAATGTCACCTTACCAACATGGTTTTAGAAAGGGCTGTTCAACTACGACTAATATTCTCAATTTAACATCTTAAGTCAATTCTGCTTTTACACTAAAGAAACAAACTGATATTATTTATACGGATTTTAGCAAAGCATTTGATAAAGTCAACCATCATCTCCTTTTTGCTAAACTGGATCAATTAGGAGTAACTCGTCGGAGCAGAAAGCAACCATTCGTTTTAATAATAGTACCTCTAAGTACATATATGTTTCATCTGGAGTTCTCCAAGCCTGCCATCTTGGGTCTATTCTGCTTTCTTTGTTTATAAATGATCTGCCAAACATCAAAGTGACCTTAAGAACTTTTTTTAAATGGTGCAAACTTAACATGATGGAGCTAATTTAAAGAAATGTAAATATACGCCTTTTTCCAGATGTAATATTATTGCTTCTGACTATATACTATCTGGTAGGTCATCAGCTAGAGTTGGTTGATTCATTTCTTGATCTTGGAATATTACTGGACCCAAAATTGTGTTTTTTTCCTCATATTACGATGACTGTGAATAAAGCTAGAAACGGTCTTGCCTATATAAAGAGATGGGCTAAAGAATTTTGGACCCCTACATTGCGAAGCAGCTGTACGTGTCTCTAGTTAGACCTATTTTAGAATACGGATCAATCATATGGGACCCTTATTACAATATTCATAATATTCGTATTGAATCTGTCCAAAAACAATTCTTGTTGTTCTGTTTACGTGGTCTCCAGTGGAGTTTCACAACAAATTTTCGTTCTTATACCAGCAGACTGGCTCTAATAAAACTACCTACTCTAAAAAGTCGTCGTACAATGTTAAATGTAACTTTTATGATTAACCTTATTAATGGTAATATTTGCTCTGAATTTCTTTTAAATTCTGTTAAATTTAATATTCCTTGTCGTAGTACTCGTCATTATAATCCTTTTGTTATCAAGCTTTGTAGATCCAATTATGCAATTGCTGATCTTTTTATGCCGTCAATACAATTATCTGTCAGAATTTGGTGATTTTTCTTTAAATTATAATATCTTTAACCACAAAATTATTGTTTTTCTTAATTAATAAGTTATAACTTTTATTATTTATGTAACTCACTATATGCAACCTAAATTTAACTATTTTGTTATTAGTCTGTAAGGATTACATCCATTGACTAAATAAATCTCTAAATCAAAAAAAAAAAAAACAAAAAAAAACTAGGTAAACAATTGTAATATTTCAATTTAAATCCAAAATTTCTTAAAAAATCAATTTTATTTAAAACGTCAGGCTTTCGATGTTTTTTATTTTTATAATATTGTATTTTTAACTCTTCACAAATATTTGATGAATTTTCACCTTCGTCTTCGGCTGATGGTGATTAAATAAATGTTAAATCATTGGATAGATCACTTTTGCTATATATTATTATTCTTTAATAGGCCTTAAATGCAATCGTATTGTTATTTTTCCACCACGAAAGCTTATTAAGTTTCCGTCTTGGTTAACAGCTTTCAAAATTAGATTAATTATTGTTCTTGAATTTACAGGTAAATATAATACAGTGATTGGAGTCTCTGTTATTTTATATCCAGGACTAACGTTAAGCGAAAACTGATGTAAAATATGTGTAGACATGTTGTTTATATACGAACCACATACAATATTGCATACAACGATTACTGTATTAAATTTGGTTTATCTATCGTTTTATCGGAGTAATTTTCTATCCCTGGTTCTAGTACTTTTCTACTAAAGCCTAATAATGATCCAATTGAGAATTTTTTATTGAAATTAATTGAATCAGAAGTGGCTTTTATACATATTTGTAGTGTATTATAATTTGCCCGCACATCAAGAGAACCGTTTGGATTCATATTATGATATTTAATTTTTAGTATTTCAGCAATATCAGTTAATTCATATGACCCAACTGGAACTTCTATTTCATGATTTCCTATATGAAATAAATATTTTCAATATCAACATTTGGTATTGAATGATATGTATCAAAACTTATTTTCATTTTAAACATAATTTTCATTTAATTCAATTACCGGAAAATAGTTTGCGACAAGATGCGAAGATTCTTCGCTTAAAGTTAACGTAATTGACATTTTACTGGTTCATGAATGATTAAATTAATTATTATATTTTTCAGAGTTTTTATTATTACTCATTATTAATATTAATCCAAAAATTATGTTCTGAAGAAGAACCAAGACATTTAACATTTCCAAAGCCTTTTCAACCAAATAAGTTTCTGGAAATCTAGTTTTCATTAATTCAGGCTCATAAAACCCACCTTTTATTTCATGTCCTTGATAATCATTTAATATATATGTATTTGGATTAGTATTTTCTATACTTTTAACAGAAAATACTTCAGTAGTCCAATTTAGTGTATATCGTTTTTCAAATATATGTTTATATTCTCATATTATCATTCACTTTGAACTTTGGTTTTTTAAATAAAAAGTCACAGCAGATCAAGTCTCACAAGAAAAAATCATGTAATAGTAAATTGTTTTCAACAGTTGTTAAAAATACTTTAAAACTCTCGAGAAATGAAAAACCAGTGAACTTACACGATTCTGTTAAAATTGCACTAAAATTCATAACTGCAAAGGGGAAAAGAGTGATAATATTGTCATGCCAAAAGTTGTACCAATACCCAAAATTGGCAGATTTCCTCCATTAATTCCAGTCATAACAGCTTTGTCAGCAGTTGGAGGTTTGGCTACTGTTGAATCAGCTTTATTAAGGCTGTAAACGATATAAAAAATGGAAAAAACAACAAGCAGATAATACATAATAGACATATGGAATCAATTGCTATGGGAAAAGGTTTATACCTTAAACCATATAAATCTGGATATGGTCTCTATTATAAGCCAGCTCTTAAAAACTTCTAGATAATCTTCCCAATCGAACACTAACTGATCTAGATTTAGCGACATATGACAAAAAACTTGAAAATTTTAGTGCAAACTATAAATAATTTTACAACAAATATGACTAGCATGATGCAAGATATGCTACCAATGCAGAATACACTGCTTCAAGCATTAATTTTCAAGCCATGAACACGTTAAAAATATGTTTCTGGAATGAAAAACGGCATTCGGCAACATACAAATGAACTTGAGCACTACCTTACGGAAAAAATATTGACATAATGTTGGTCTCTGAGACTCATTTGACTTCGAGAAGCTTTTTCAAAATTAATGGCTACACTATATATGACACAAAGGACCCTAGAGGGAGAGCATGCGGTGGATATGCAATTCTAATTAAGTCAAGACTAGAGCACTATATGCTTGACAACGTTAGTGAAGAATATATGCAAGCTACGAATATTTATTCACCTCCCAGATTTTCAGTTACCGAAGATCAGTATGAAAAGTTCTACAAATCGCTTGGATCTTGTTTCGTTACAGCTGGAGACTACAATGCAAAACATACGTACTGGGGTTCACACCTAGAGGTCGAGCTTTGTTGAATACAATTTCAAAAATGGAATTGGATGTTATTTCGAGTGGGGAGTCCACTTACTGGCCTACTGACGTACCAAAAATTCCGGATGTTATAGACTTTGGCGTCATGAAAAATATTTCTATGGATTTAATTCATGTTGAAGCTTCTCTAGATCTGTCCTCCAATCACTCTCCGACTATCGTTTCAATCTGTAACCCACTAAGAAGTGACTCACCTCATCCATATATGAAGATGATCAATCGTGTTAATTAACTGGGATTCAAAAAATATCTTAGTAGTCATTGCACGGAAAATATTACGCTAAGAACACTCGATGATATTGAATCTAGCATTGCCTATATTAATGAAAATATTTAACAGGCTGCTGAGCATGCCACTACCTCCCATCCGCAAACTGGGTTTAATACAATTTATTCTAGGGATATTGAACGTCTCGTGTATGAAAAAAGAAGAGCTAGAAGGAAATGGCAACAGCACAGATCACCCCATAATAAAATCAGATTTAAAAAGTGTACTAAACGACTCCAAGAGTTACTTGCATCTGAAAAAACTGCATCGCTTGAAAATTATCTGGAAAGTCTTGATGTCACACAAGCATCAAATTACTCTTTGTGGCGCGCTGCTAGAAAGCTTAAAATACCTGTTAAGTTTAAGCCACCTCTGCGCACATCCACAAAACATACAGAAGTGTCACGAGACGGAAGATACGGGTATTTTTCAGTTTGTCTCGTTTTCCCTCAAATTTTGTCGTCGGTTTTGTTTTGCTACGTCTTTCTAGTGCAATACATTTTTATTAGCTGTGTTAAATGGTAAGTAGTAATACACTAGAGTATTAAATACACTATTCTTTTCTCTTTCTTCCATGAATTTTAACAAAAACCTGATTGGAGCTTTTTTTACCTGTCACTTTCTTCACTTCTGTGTATTCTGTGGTTCATCTACCGGAGGTCAGGCAAGAAGCGATACGGAAAAATGTAAAATATTTGCTGAGCAGTTAAAATCCGAATTTACGCCAAACACATGTACTGGTGTTTCTGATTTGCCGAGTGTAGTTGCTCACCTCCTCGACCCTTAAGTTTAAGATGCGTGATGTGCAAAAAGTAATTGCTGAACTCAAACCAAAGAAAGCTTTAGGTATTGATGGAATTAGTAACAAGATGCTGATTGCTGACTTTCCGCATATTGCAATAAGAATCCTGCTGTTTATTTTTATTGCCATTTTACGACTGGAGTATTATCCACAACACTGGAAGCTTGCCACTGTCAAAACGATTCTAAAGCCGGGCAAAGATCTTACCAAGGCAGAGTCATATAGGCCAATAAGTTTGCTGTCAACTATGTCAAAACTCTTCGAAAAGCTGCTCATGGCAAAATTGTCCCCTTGTCTAACCGATAATATGTGCATACCGGAGCATCAATTTGGTTTTAGAAGTCAGCATAGCACCATTGAACAAACGCATAGATTGGTTCAATTTATAAGGAAAACATTCGAAGAAAAGAATTATTGTCCTGCCCTATTTATGGATGTTTCTCAGGCATTTGATAAAGTTTGGCATGATGGCTTCATTTTAAAATTGAAGACATATCTACCAAATAATATTCTAAAACTTTTGGAAAGTTGTATTTTAGGCCGGAAGTTCTCTGTTATGGAAGGAGAATTTATTAGTGTGCCTGAAACTATCTCATCCGGTGTACCTCAAGGGAGTATATTGGGGCCAGATTTGTATTTGATTTATACTTGTTTTATGCCTGTGAGCAGTAATATCCGTACTCCCACTTTTGCCGATGATACAGCCTGCCTTTGTATGCACAAAAGCCCTCATGAGGCATCCCGATATCTTCAGAAACACACAACACAGCTTGAGCTATGGCTAAACTTATGGAGAATAAAAGTAAACGAACAGAAGTCTGTACATATAACCTTTACCCTACGAAAAGATACTTATCCCCCCATTAGAAGCAACAGTCAAGTTGTTCCTCAACATTCACATGTGAAATACCTTGGTATACATACACCTTGATCGTCGGCTTACATGAAAACACCATACTGACTCAAAGCTAACACAAATGAAACTTAAAATAACTCAGATACATTGGCTGATTGGTAGAAATTCAACAGTCAGTGTAGATTGTAAAATTTTAATATACAAGTCGATTTTGAAACCAATATGGTGTTACGGAATTCAACTATGGGGCACTGCTTTAGCTCTCAATGTCGAGAGAATCCAACAAAAGCAATACAAAATGTTACGGTTAATAACATCGGCTCCATGGTACATAAAAATTTCAAATATACATCGTGATTTAAATATACCACTAGTGACTGCAGAAATTGCAAAATACGCAGGCAAATATTTAACAAAACTCGAATCACATCCTAATACGCCTACTCGTAATATTTTGAACTTTACTGGACACATCCGCATAAAAAAAGGGGCCCAAGGGCTCTTATACTCAACACTCCAGATGGGACTGCTTGATAATATATTTATTTTCCCTTTTGATTATCACTACTTATGTATTATTTATAACTATCACTAAGTTTATGTCCAACTCTGGTCGGGCCTAATAATTTTTTTATAGATTTAAGATTTGAATACTTATTGTTAGTTCACATATGAGGACACAATAAATAAATACATGTATTGAAAAAAAACGCATATTCTGATAGAAAATTTGTGTATTTCTTATTACGCCTAGAGGTCGGGCGTTGTTCAACACAATTTCAAAAATGGGCTTGGATGTCATTCCGAGTGGGGAGCCCACTAGGTACATACAAAAAAATTCTGGATGTTATAGATTTTGGCGTCATGAAAATATCTCTAGGGTTTTACTCCCTATTTATATATGGGTGCTGTTGATTTGGTGAGTGTAGTTTCTCTATCCCCTCATCCTTTAAAGTTTAAGATTTGTGAAGTACAAGAAATAATTGCTTATACGAACCCGTAGAAAGATGTAGATATTGATGGTATTAGTAATAAGATGTTAATGAGATTGCCTTAAATTGCAATAAGTATCCTGCTATTTATTTTTAATTCCATTTTATGAAGAAATTGCATAATACGAAGAAATTGCAAAATGCGCAGGCAAATATTTAACGAAACTCGAATCACATCCTAATCCGCTTGCTCGTAATATTCTGAACTTTACTGGACACATCCGCCTAAAAAAGAGGAACACACGGGCTCTTATACCTAACACTCCAGATGGGACTACTTGAAAACACTTTTTTCTCCTTTTTTGATTATCACTACTAATGTTTTATTTATAACTATCACTAAGTTTATGTTCGACACTGGTCGGGCCTAATAATTATATTGAGATTAAAGATTTGAATACTTATTGTTAGTTTATATTTGAAGATACAGTAAATAAATATATGTAAACAAATATCAAAATTTTAAAGAAGGCACCCACGTTTGTTAAGACTACCCTAAGTTGATATTTTCAAAATGTGTATTTTATACCTCAAATATTTTTGTTATTGATTCATGTTACATCTGAAGCTAGAAATGCTAGCTCTTATCTTAAATTTATTATTTCTGTCATGTAATGGAAAACATCTCCAAATTATCCAACTGACTCGAAATATATAAAAAAAAATCCATAAAAAATATTATAATCAATACAAATATCCAAATATGTTTTAATTATGTACATATGTACAATCAAAACGAATCGAAAAAAGCTGGATATTCAAATACTCATTTCATTCGAATAAAAGAAATTGTGATAATTCTTCTTATTTCATCATATTTTTTACGTTTTGTTCATAGAAATTTTATCAGTTTTCCTACCATATCAGGAACTTATATTTTTTTTAATAAGTCAACATAATAAAAAGTAATTTCATAAAATAAAAAATTATTTTTATACTCGAATGAATTTGTATTCGATTTTGTACATCACAAACTGTGAAAACCGGTGTTGTCACCAGTATTTATTATTAAATCACAAAATAATTAAAGTTGTCTTTTGTATATAATTTCTTAACAAAGAAATGTTAGCCTTAAATTCCTTGGCAACCACTATGAACTTTAAAGCTAAAGTAAAATCTAAAAATACTAATATAGTATGACAATAAGTTCAATAATTCATACATATAAACCGTCAAAAATACCAACAACAGATAAACTATAATTAAAACGAACAGAATATGACATACCAAAAGAAACAAAGTTGCCCAATCTCATACAATAATAGTCCATCTCCAGTTCGACAAAATACTAATGATACAAACAACTCTCAGCAATCCAGACATAGTCAATATTTAAACCGAACTCTTGATAATAACAATAACGGGCTACTCCAATGAAACTACTTACATATTGAAAACAATAATACAGGAGAAACAAATTTTCAGTATCAAGCAAAAACTTTGTTTACCGATAGTTGAACTAAGGATAAGAAATACAACCCTCAATGTTTACTCGATAAAGGATCAAAAACTTCATTACTCAACAAGACATTATTACCTCAACTTGAAAGGACAAAATTAGAGCAATATTTTTTCATTAATTATGTGGGAACTTTAGTACTGACGAAGCAACTATCACACCTATTTTGAATTAATTTGAAGAAGACAATCTTATGTGTTGGAGACTTACGAGTATCAACTTCAATGGTAAAAATGTTGATGCCTTAAAAGCACAAAATATATTAAAGGCCTTTTCAGCAATTATAAATTTGGAAGAATACTCCTTACAGATAAATGGGAATTAAATAAAATATATGGACTTTTGCCCATACAATTCAGGTGAAATATTTACAAACTTTAGAAGACCAATCAGACAACATTTTGCTTAAATTGAAACATGAGGACATGCATAAAAAAGACCTTTTTAACAGAAATTATTTTTCAAGAGGGTAATTTACTAACTCCCACTCATAAAGTGCAACATGAGATCACAACAACAAGCAACAAAACCTGCATATTCAAAACTATAGAGGAATCCCAAATCCATAAAAAAGAAATCAATAAGTAAATAAGCAATAATAAGTGTGTCTGCATATAATTCGCTTTTATGGATTTGACCCCAGGAGTATAATAATTTAGGAAAAATGGAAAACCGTTATTGGTGACAGAGCCTTGAATGAAATAACTATTAGCGACAAATCCCCAATTCCAAATATTGAACCAAGCTAGATAAATTAGGTCGAGTACAGCACCTAACGCCACTCGATCTTAGAACTGGCAAACTGTCGATAGTCACGTCATTCGAAATTTTGGATAGTTTGTTGGAAAACTATCGATAGTCATAACTAAAAAAAAAACTACTTTTGAAGAAAATCCCTGAAAAAATTACACATTACTATCGGAACTTTACACATTACCTAAAATTTAAAAATAAATTCAGTAAAGTGCGACTCTGACTCGCGCACGAAGGGTTCCGTACGAATACTAGATATGTAATTTTTTTTTTTTTTTTTTTTTTTAAATGCATGTTTATTATTTATTGTATCTTCAAATATGAACTAACAATAAGTATTCAAATCTTAAATCTATAAAAAAAATTATTAGGCCCGACCAATGTCGGACATAAGCTTAGTGATAGTTATTAATAATACATAAGTAGTGATAAGCAACAAAAAGAAAAAGGTGTTTTCAAGCAGCTTCATCATCTAGAGTGTTGAATATTAGAGCCCGTGTATCTCTCTTTTTTAAGCGGATGTGTCCAGTAAAGTTCAAAATATTACGAGCAAGCGGATTAGGATGTGACTCGAGTTTTGTTAGGTATTTGCCTGCGTATTTTGCAATTTCTTCAGTCACTAGTGGCATATTCAAATCGCGATGTATATTTGAATTTTTGATGTACCATGGAGCCGATGTTATCATGCGTAAAATTTTATTTTGCCTTCGTTGAATTTTCTCTACATTTGAAGCTGAAGCAGTGCCCCATATTTGAATTCCGTAACACCATATTGGCTTTAAAAGCGACTTGTATATTAAAAGTTTGCAGTCTAGGCTAAGTGTTGAATTTCTACCAATCAGCCAATGTACCTGAGTTAATTTAAGTTTCATTTGAGTTAACTTAGAGTCAATGTGGTGTTTCCATGTAAGTCGTCGATCAAGGTGTATGCCAAGATATTTCACATGTGAATGTTGAGGAACAACTTGATTGTTAATCCGAATGGGGAAGCAAGTATCTCTTCTTAGGGTGAACGTTATATGGACACACTTTTGTTCATTGACTTTAATTCTCCATAAGTTTAACCAAAGCTCCATCTGGCTAATGTGTTCCTGGAGTTTGCGGGATGCCTCATCAGGGTTTTCGTGCATACTAAGGCAGGCTGTATCGTCGGCAAATGTGGAAGTATGGATACTACTGCTCACAGGCATATCACAAGTATAAATCAAATATAAAACTGGTCCCAGTATGCTCCCCTGTGGCACACCGGATGAAATAGTTTCAGGCCTACTCGTAAAGTCTCCTTCCACAACAGTGAACTTACGGGAAATAATCTAACTTTCCAAAAGATTTAAAATGTTTATTGGTAAGTAAGTCTTCAATTTTAAAATTAGGCCTTCATGCCACACTTTATCAAATGCCTGGGAAACGTCAATAAAGAGCGCAGAGCAATACTTTTTTTCCTCAAAAGTTCTTCTTATAAATTGAACCAGTCTGTGAGTTTGTTCAATAGTGCTATGCTGACTTCTAAAACCAAATTGATGGTCTGGTATGCACCCACTACTAATTAGAATTTGGGACAATTTTGTTTTGAGCAGTTTTTCGAAAAGCTTTGACATAGTTGATAGTAGACTTATTGGCCTATATGACTTAGCCTTGCCCGGATTTGGAATCATTTTAACCTTGGCAAGCTTCCAGCTGTGTGGATAATACTCCAGTCGTAAAATGGCATTAAATATGAATAATAGGATTCTCATTGCAATACGAGGCAAGTTCATAAGCATCTGGTTACTAATTCCATCAATACCCGGAGCTTTCTTCGGGTTGAGTTCGGCAATTAATTTTTGTAAATCACGCGTCTTAAACTTTATGTGTTGAGGGGGTAGAGCGACTACATTCGGCAAATCAGCAACACCAGTACATATGTTTGGCGTAAAAACGGATTTTAAGTGCTCAGCAAATATTTTACCTTTTTCAGTATCGCTTCTTGCCCAACTTCCGGTAGATGTGCGTAGAGGTGGCTTATACTCAACGGGTGTTTTAAGCTTTCTAGCAGCGCGCCACAAGGAGTAATTAGACGCTGGTGTGACATCAAGACCTTCCAGATAATTTTTAAGAGATGCAGTTTTTTCAGATGCAAGCAACTCTTGGAGTCGTTTAGTGCACTCTTTAAATCTGATTTTATTTTGTGGTGATCTGTGCTGTTGCCATTCCCTTCTAGCTCTTCTTTTTTCACGTACGAGACGTTCAATGTCTGTAGAATAAATTTTATTAAACCCAGTCTGCGGATGGGAGTTAGTGGCATGTTCAGCAGCCTGTTTAATATTCTCGCTGAGATTGGCAATGTTAGATTCAATATCATCGGATGTTCTAAGCGTAATGTTTTCCGTACAATGACTACTGAGATATTTTTTGAACCCCAGCCAATTAACACGATTGATCATCTTCACATATGGGTCAGGTAAGTTACTTCTTAAGGGACTACAAATTGTAATGATCGTCGGAGAGTGATCGGACGAAAGATCAAGAGAAGCTTGAACTTGAATTAAATCCCTAGAGATATTTTTTATGACGCCAAAATCTATAACATCCGGAATTTTTTGTATGTCAGTAGGCCAATAAGTGGGCTCCCCACTCGAAATGACATCCAAGCCCATTTTTGAAATAGTGTTGAACAATGCTCGACCTCTGGGGGTAATAAGACGCGAACCCCAGAACGTATGCTTAGCATTGTAGTCGCCAGCTGCTACAAAACAAGGTCCAAGAGATTTGTAGAAATCCTCATATTGATTCTCAGTGATTGAAAATCTGGGAGAGGAGTAAATTGATGATATAACAAAATTTGTACAAAAACTTTCAATGCCAATATTTGTTGCTTGTAGGTGTTTTTCACAAATGTTATCAAGAACATAGTGCTTGAGTCTTGACTTTATTAGAATTGCTGATCCACCGCAAGCCCTTCCTCTAGGGTCTTTTGTATCATATATAGTGTAGCCATAAATTTTAAAAAGACTTCTCGAAGTCAAATGAGTCTCAGATACTAACATTACATCAATATTTTTTTCCGTGAGGAAGTGCTCAAGTTCATTTTTATGTTGGCGAATGCCGTTTGCGTTCCAGAAACATATTGTTAACGTGTTCGTGGCTTATTAATTAATGCTTGAAGCAGAGTATTCTGCATTCGCAGCATTTCTTGCATCATGCTAGTCATATTTGTTGTAAAATTGTTTATAGTTTGCACCAGATTTTCAATAGTAGCTTCAAGGCGATTAAAATTAAAGCTTGCGTCAGTATTTTTTGAATTATTTGGCGGGGAAACATTTTGTGTGGGAATTGAATTTGTCTTAGCAGCATCTGCATACGATACACGGGAAGTAACTGGTTGGCTCATTTGCGCAAAAGTGGCAGAGTAAGCGTTTGCTGATTGAGCTGGAGCTAATTTAGGTTTTTGCACCATAGTCTTCTTTACGAAAGAGTACACAGGACAACCTCTGTAGTTAGCGGTGTGATTACCTCCACAATTACTGCATTTTTTATCACTTTGATCTTTTGGCTTATTGCAACTAGCAGTGCCGTGTAATTCGCCGCACACAACACAAACAGAGGGTAAATTGCAGTATGTTTTTGTATGGCCATATTCTTGGCAATTATGGCACTGTACAGGACCTGAACGCTTATGTGGCTCTTCAACTGTGATTTTTCGGTACAAGAGGTATTTCAAATTATAAATTAGATGCGTTTCATTTTTTTTCAATTTTATATCATTAGGCTCAAGTTCAACACGAAATATGTAATTTAATACAAACTTCAGCCTATATAATATATAGTTTTGGCATTTTTTTTTTTTTGGTTTTGGCGTTTTTTTCAATTTGGCGATTTTTTTTAATTTTGGCAATTTTTTCATTTTGGCGATTTTTTTTATTTGGGTGATTTTTTTTTGGTTTTGGTGCCTTTTTCGCGTCTTGGTGATTTTTTCGGTTTTTGGCATTTTTTTCAATTTGGGGATTTTTTTCATTTTGGCGATTTTTTTTCATTTTGGTGATTTTTTTTTTCATATAAACAATTATTTAGGTTTTGGCGCCTTTTTCGCGTTTTGGCGATTTTTTCCGATATTTGGCATTTTTTTATTTTGACGATTTTTTACATTTGGGCGATTTTTTCGAATTTGGCGATTTATTTTAGTGTTAGAAATTTTTTTCATTTTGGCGATTTTTTCCGTTTTGCGGATTTTTTTTAATTTTTGGCTATTTTTTTTTTTTTTTTTTTTTTGGTTTGGCGATTTTATAATTTTCGGTTTTTTTAGTTTTACCGTTTTTGAAAATTTCAAGTGTTTGCCTCTTACGACTTCCAAGATATAGCAAGTTGTTAAAATTACATAGTCAAAATTGCATTAAATGATGGACCACCCTTTAATTTAAATTTTTTTAAATTTTAGTGTTATTTGTTTTAGTCTGTATAAAAATTCACTAATTTTACAAATCAGAAATAATTTTTAGTCAGGCTTAAGTTCAGTAATTTTGATTATATTTATTTGACCTTTTTTGGTTTATTCTCTTATGTTTGTTAAGCTCGAGGTCGTTTTATTAAATTTCATTAGTTTTTTCGATATTTCGTTAACAGTTTGTTAACATCGTCAGGAAATAAGCAATTGAAATTGATATTTAATGAATTATTAAAACGGTTTTGAAATATGTCATAAAATTTTTCGAAAATTGATTTTTTTAAATTAAAAAACTATAGTAGTAATATAGGCGCATATAAATATAACTCATTTAACCTTCATAGGGTCTGTAAAATCGTTGACGTTAACGATCTTCGGGTCAAATTTGACCCAAATTGAAAATTATGTATTGGTTTCATTTATTTGTGATTCATTTATTGCCAATGAACGAAAACATTATTTCATAGATTTAATTCGATTAATACATGATACATAAAAACGTAATATTAAATCAATATTAATATTAATTGTAGATAATGTAATTGTTTCAGAGTGCAGTTTTCATATAAAGTTTTTGCAAGTTATAATAGTATCTAATGATGTTTTATTTTCTGCGTTGAGGCATAGTTGGCAACGACTGTTTTTGGCTCTGTTTTTACCCTGTTCAAGTATTTTTTCTTTGGATTTAGTGGAAGTTTATGGTTACTCATTTACCTCACGTTGTTTTAGTGCAACTTTCTGTGAAAATACTGATATTGATAACGTCTTTTGGTGCTTTATGTATAGAAGTGTCGACGTCTTGCAAAACAGTTTAATTCCAGCCGCTATTAGCTGATGTAAGTATCACAAAAGCATTGTGAGCTTATATATTAGCATGTTACTAACCACCACTTGGCAACATTGATTAGTCTTTCTTTTGCAAGTAAAACATGATCTAACTTTATCCAGCAAATAAATCCTAGGTTAGGAAGGGTGGTGTTTTACCGCACCACCACTTGGAGACCCGATTGGGTCCATTGTGATTCCCTTCTGTTGCCCAAAAAAGTAATATTTATCCTCCCATTTGCAGCCAGAAGTGAGCATATTATACTAAGAAGATTGACAGACTTTTTTTTATCGGAATATATACAAGAAGGGTACGAGTACTATCTTTGGTAAAACAAAAATAATGATAAACAAATACAAATACATATAAAAACATTTAAAATTTTGTGAGATAATAATGTACATTGGTGATTTTTAAAAATTTTAAATATACTTACATACATTAATAAGAATTTTATATTATTAAATGGTTAAAACGAGTTGAAACTTATTTCTTTGTTTTTTTTTTTTGTTTTTTTGTTACAATTAACTTATAACAATAACATTATGTAAAATTTTAATGTTTACTAACTAAATATCTATAATTCTGTGCTAAATTATCTGTGTCTGCTTTAAAATTAATTCTGTGTGATAATGGTGTGTTAATTATTTCTAACATTTCTAACATTAAGCGCCGTTTATAGTTATTTTCTGTTTTTAATATTGAAACATTTTCAAAATCTGGAAAGTGATTTAACTCAAAACAATGGGAAGATAAAGCTGTTTTTTGTGAATTTATATGTCTATATTTTTGATTTGATTTGTGACCTGCTATCCTAGTCTTTAGTTTATTTTTCGTCGTTCCAATGTATGTTTTGTTACAATTCTCCTCATCATTCCCTTTACAAGGTATTTTATAAACTACATTATACCTATCACATTTATCCAATTTATCTTTTGTTCTGCTAAATAATTTATTTAATGTGTTGTATGTTCTATGAGCTATTCTATATCTAACCGTATCAAATATTTTAGATTTTGATAGTCTTTCTGATATTCCATGTATGTAAGTTAGAGACTTATATATTATTTCATCCCTCGTATTATTTATATTGTTTGTTCCTCTATCTCTATATTGATATATTCATTTATTAACTAAATCTATTGGAAAATTATTATATTCTAATATGTTTTTAATCTTATTCTTATTCTTATTTTGGAATTGTTTATCACTAATGTTAAGAACTCTTTTTATGAAATTCTTAGCTGTGTTTATAATAATATGTTTGCTATGCTTAGAATAGTAATTAATCATCCTCCCTGAAGCTGTAGGTTTCTGATACCAATCTATCAATAATCTGTTACCTTTCCTAATAATAAGAGTGTCTAAGTAAGGAAGTCTGGAGTCATGTTCTTTTTCAATAGTAAATTTAATATTAGAATTGAATTCATTAAATGTTAATAATATGTTATCGATTCCATGTATAGGAATGATACAAAATAAGTCATCTACATATTTTGTCATTAGTCTTGGTTTTATGTTAAGTTTCTGAATCGATATATTTAATAGTTCCTCCATTACAATATCCGCTATTATTGGAGATACTGGTGATCCCATCGGAAGACCCTCTTGTTCCATAAATATGCTGCTATTTTATTGGAAATATCTGTTATCTTGTATACAAAATTTCAAAATACGTAAAACCAAACATTCATCCATCCTAGTATATCTTTTGATTATATCCCATTTGTCTTTAATTGTATTTATTGCAAAATCAATAGGTATACTTGGAAAAAGAGAAACTACATCGAAAGAAATTAACATCTCATCATTAGATATATATTGATTTTTGATTCTATCTACGAATTCTATTGAATTTTTAATATTATACCTGGAATCCTTAGTAATATTTTTTTATATATTTGTAATATATCTGCATAGTTCATATGAAGGAGAATTAATGAAAGAACATATCGGTCTTAAAGGAAAACTATCTTTATGTATTTTTGGTAGGCCATATAAACGAGGTGCAATTGCTACATTTGTTTTTAGTTTATTTTTCTCAACAAGTGTTATGATTTGTTTCTTAAATAATTCTTCAACTATGTCGTTGTTGATTTTTTGTAATCTATTTGTTGGGTCTCTATTAATTAAAATGAAATGAAATGATTGTTGTGTACAATTATTGATTTACCTTTGGTAAATACATATGTAAGCATCACTGTTTATTTCCCCTGTTTTTCCATATTTTCATTTTTCTATTTAGGTTAACACGAAGTTATATTACTCTACTCACGTATTTTGAACTATTCTTGCTTATCTTTTACGATCATCACATTAATTATTTTTACTTATTCGATGTACCGTCGGTACATGCATGTAAGTATTATAGTAGTGGATATTATGTTACTTTGTATTTGCTTTCTACCGTTTATTTGGTATTCCAACATTTGTGATTGCCAAGTGAACATATTTTTGTCACGTGCCCATGATGGATCAAATCAATAATTGTACACAACAATCATTTCTCACATTCCGTTTCATTAGAATTTACGTTAAATAGCTGATCTTAATAACAATCTCTACCCAAGTAGATAGACTAGGGTGCTGACGAAGTGCTATGCTGCACAGAAAAATATCGGTATTTCCCCCAGCTTAAAAGTCTAATTTAATTTTTCTTCTCTTCCTTAGAAACTCACATTAATTAATAAAAATATTTCATTGAATAAAAAGAATTGAAATTTCTGAACTTAAGCCTGACTAAACATTATTTCTGATTAAAAATTCACTATAATTCAATTAAAATCTAAAAATGACTCATTTAATTTACAAATTTCAAGTTTCAATATACATATGTACATACAATTGTATGTATATTAAGCCTAATACTCTGTTCGAAGTTGTGAAAAATTTTCAGCAACATTGATTATTTCGCGGGAAAAATTTTACACGTAGCAAGTGATGCCCATTATACTTTTTCGAAAAAAAATTTCGTATTTATTGGTTTGAAGTAGGAAACACTGATGACTTTTGTAAGCAAAAACATCAGCTGTCAATATTGCGCACAAAATAAATGCCAGTCTCATTATTTCACTGATAGCAAGAAAATGTTGCCAGATACATTTCATAAATTTTTCACGAGTTGAATAGAGTACAACTTTTGCAACATTATTTCATGTTAATTTCACGTAAACCTTTTTTGTATGGATTATGTCAACATTTCGCGTGAACATTTGAACAGAGTACCAGGCTTTACATGGGATTTTAACATTTTTCGTTGCTCGTTTTGGAACACCCTTTAATTTTTAATTCTCATGTATTTGTTGTTGTAGCGGCCAAATGTATACACACTCTGTCCAAATTTCAGGTCCATAGCTCTTACGGTTCCTGAGAAAATACCGTGTGACGGACAGCGTAGCGAAAACAATAGGGTTCCTTTTCACCTTTGGTGTACGGAACTCTAAAAATTATGTATAATGAAAAAGATGGCGTGGACATTTTGCCAAAATATGTAGTTGTTTTAGATAAATTATATATTTCTAAATAAATTATAGTATATATTTCGGAATTGTCTACTTATTTATTTTAAACTAAAAAATAAGTACTTACATTTTGGAAAATTATTATTTAAGTATAAGTAGCTCCAAATAATTTCTTTCAATTGCGGTTTTAATAAATGTTCAAGAATCAAAACAATTGAAATTTTTCTAAATAAAGTATTTATAAATAACAATACGGGCACGGATACGAATAAAATATAACCAAATTAAATTGAGTTTATAAAACAAATTTTACAAAATGGTGTATTTTGTAGTAAAACAATAGTTTTTTTTTAAATTTCTTTATATGTTTCTTAAAAAGTTTTTTTTTATTTAATCAAACTGATTGAGTTCTCGTTGTACCTTCATAGTGAATAGTCGATTAGCGGAATTTTTCTTAAATACTAAACAAAAAAAAAAACATTATACAAAACAAGTGAGAGTGCTATATTCGGCTGTGCCGAATCTTATATACACTTTACCAAAGTGCGTTTATGTAGTATAGAGATACATACATAAGCACATACATAAAGTAATTTGACCTAGTTACTTTTATGTACAAAAAAAATTAATTTTCAAAACCCTAGAATCATCAAATTAGAATGTTCTCATTCCTCTTATCAATATAGTACTTCTAAAAAAATATAGAAAATGTGTTAAGTGATAAAAGAAAAAAGGGAATTCCAAAAAAAATGTTTTATTTAGTTACTTTAATATCTAGAAAAAAAGTTCAAAATTTCCAGCTCTGGAGATGTGATTTTTATTTTTATAATTTTTCAAACCAAACTTTTCATTCCAAAACGTAAAATATGTATAATTTATAAAGGAAGCGATAAAAATTAATTAGACTTTGTTACTTTAATATATCACAAAAAGTGTAAGTTTCCCAACCCTGAAATCATCCATTTAGATTTTTCTGATTTCTTACACCAATCACTTTCTTTTAAGAACATAAGATATGTTTAATTTTTAAATAAAAGGAAAAATTTGTTCTAGTAAGTTACTTTTGTATAAGAAAAAAAGTTAAGGCTTTCCGACCCTGGAAACGTCTTCTTAATTATTTGAAACTTTAGTTTTATTTGAAATATTAATTTTATTCGTACTCCAGCATAAAATAAGTTTATTTAATAAAAATAAACAAAAATTAATTTTCAGTAGTTAATTTTTTATATCACAAAGAGTGTAGGTTTCCCAACCCTGGAATTCTCCTTTTTGATCTTTTTTGATTTCTAATACCAATCTTTTTTTTAAGAATATAAGATATGTTAATTTATAGTAAAAAAGGAAAAATTTGTTTAAGTATGTTATTTTGTATAAAAAATAAGGTTTTCCAACCCTGGAAACGTCGTTTTAACTTTTTCAACTTTTTTTATTTTGAAATACCAAATTTATTCGTACTGAAGTATAAAATAAATTTATTTTATAAAAAAATAAAAATTAGTTTTCGGTAGCTAATTTTTTATATCACTAAAAGTGTGGGTTTACCAACCCTGAAATCATGGTTTTTGATTTTTCTGATTTCTTATACCAATCTCTTTCTTTTAAGAATATAAGATATCTTTAATTTATAGAGAAAACGAAAAATTTGCTTTAGTAACTTACTTTTGTATAAAAAAAGGTAAAGTTTTCCAACCCTGGAAACGTGTTATAAACTTTTTTAAATTGAAATACCAATTTTATTCGTACTATAGTATAAAATAAGTTTATTTATTTAAAAAAAAAATAAAATTAGTTTTCGGTAGTTAATTTTTTATATCACAAAAAGAGTAAGTTTCCCAACCCTGCAATTATCCTTTTTAATTTTTCTGATTTCTTACACCAATCTCTTTATTTTAAGTATATAATATATCTTTAATTTATAGAGAAAAAGGAAAAATTTGCTTTATTATGTTACTTTTGTTTAAAAAAAAGTTAAATTTTTCCAACCCTGGAAACATCTTTTTAATTTTTTGAAGTCTAATTTTTAAATTGAAATACCAATTTTATTCGTAATGAAGTATAAAATAACCTTATTTAATAAAAAAAATAAAAAAAAATTTCGGTAGTTAAAATTTTATATCACAAAAAGTTCCAGTTTCCCAATCCTGGAATCATCATTTTTGATTTTTCTGATTTCTTACACCAATCTTTTTCTTTTAAGAATGTAAGATATGTTTAATTTATAAAGAAAAGGAAAAATTTGTTTTAATAAGTTACTTTTGTATAAGAAAAAAAATGAAGTTTTCCAACCCTGGATACGTCTTTTTAAATGTTTAATTTTTTTTATTTGAACTACCAATTTTATTCGTGGTGACGTATAAAATAAGTTTATTTAATAAAAATAAATAAAAAATTAGTTTACGGTAGTTAATTTTATATAACTATCACAAAAATTGTAGGTTTTCCAACCCTGCAATCATCCTTTCTGTTTTTCTGATTTCTTACATCAATCTCTGTACTTTAAGAACATAATATATGTATAATTTGTAGAAAAAAGGAAAAATTTGTTTTAGTAAGTTACTTTTGTATAAAAAAAATTAAAGTTTTCCAACCCTGGAAACGTCTTTTTAATTTTTTGATTTTTTTAAATTTTTTTTAAAGTGAAATACCAATTTTATTCATTTTGAAGTATAAAATAAGTTTATTTAATAAAAAATAATAAAAACTACTTTTCACTAGTTATTTTGTATGGCAAAATGAAGTTTAAGCTTCCCAGCTTTGAAACCGTGCGCTCGCTTTTGCTGATTTTCAATACCAATCTTATTTCGACTAGTTTTGACCCACCAATTCAAGAACGAAGTCTCTAGCTTTTCTGGGAGCTTCGGAAAACCGATTTCACGTACAGACAGACGGACATCGCTTATTCGTCTTCCCTATGCATAAGGATCCAGAATATATATACTTTATGTCGCGCTTATTAATATTCAGGAAATTACAAACGGAATGACAAACCTATATATACCCTTTTACCATTTTTTGGTAAAGGGTATAAAAAAAAAATTCGTAGTACATATTATTCGTAATAGGTACATACTGACTGTAATAAATAAGCTTTATTGCTTTGCTAATATTGTTACATAATAGAAATAACAAAAACAAAAAAAAACCGCAAACAAAAAAAAAACACAAACCAAGTACCCTTGAGGAATACTACTCTGTATGAGTACCTCAAAGGAAAAAAATTTTGAAGTGAATTCTAACGGCAGAAATGCTTATTTTACTGTGAGTTCTGAAACTCTGAAGGAAACAATGAAAATAAAAAATCTGATGATAGTAGTACTGTGAGTTCTGGAGCTCTTAATAAAAACAATAAAAATACAAAATCTGGTGAAAGTATTTTTCTAACGGCAAATCCAATTTTTCGTCAGCGTCCAAGTTCGCTTTGCCCAATGCCAACTAGTGATTTGTTAACATTTGAGTTGCCTGGTACTTCTTCAATTAAGTCAGCGATATCATCCGCTTCTGGCTCGTGTTCATCACTTAATCAAGTTATCACTTTAGATAACAATAGTCAAAAATCTAAGGCTCAAGTCGGAATGGACAGATATATGACAGTTGTAAAGCGTGGGCGAAGCCCAAATTCTTCAAAAATCTCATCGCTTCCCAAGATATCCAAGGATAATGACGCTGCATCAATTAATCGTAGTAATCGTTTTTCAGTATTGCAGGCTAATAATGACCAACCCGCTGTATCTTCGACAAAAACCTCCAAACCACCACCAATATATTTGAGAGAAAAAAATTCTAACTCCCTTATTAAAAAATTAGTCTCGGCAATTTGTGAGAACGCATTTCACGTTATTCCAATAAAACGAGGTAACATTGACGAAACTAAAATTCAAATATACGAAGAAAAAGATTTGCGCAAAATAGTAACAGAATTCGAAAAAAATAAAACAAGTTTTTATACGTACCAGCTTAATAGTGCTAAAGGTATGCAAATCGTGTTGAAGGGCATTGATTCTTATGTTAATCCCGAAGAAGTAAAAGATGCACTCATCATACAAGGATTTAAGGTAAAAAATGTTACTAATATATTCAATAGGGAGAAAATCCCCCAGCCTCCATTTCGTGTTGAGCTGGAGCCGAATGATATAAACTTAAAAAAAACGAGACACATCCAATTTATAACCTAAAATACCTCATATCGAAAACTCACAGTTGAAGAGCCACATAAGCGATCAGGTCCCGTACAGTGCCATAATTGCCAAAAATATGGTCACACAAAAACTTACTGCAAATTACCTACAGTTTGTGTTATCTGCAGTGAATTGCATGATACTGCTAGCTGCACTAAGCTAAAAGATCAAGCAGAAAAAAAATGCAGTAATTGTAAAGGCAACCACACCGCTAACTATAGAGGTTGTCCTGTGTACTCTTTCATCAAGCAGGCTATGGTGCAAAAACCTAAATTAGTTCCAGTTCAAACAGCAAACGCTTCCTCCGCCACTTCTGCGCAAATGACACAACCAGTTACTTCGCGTGTATCGTATGCAGATGTTGCTAGGGCTAGTTCTATTCCCACACAAAATGCTTCACCGGCAAATAATTCAAAAAATACTGACGCAAGCTTTAATTTCAATCGCCTTGAAGCTACTATTGATAATTTGGTACAAACTATAAACAATTTTACAACAAATATGACTAGCATGATGCAGGAAATGCTTCGAATGCAGAATACACTGCTTCAAGCATTAATTAACAAGCCATGAACACGTTAACAATATGTTTCTGGAACGCAAACGGCATTCGCCAACAAAAAAATGAACTTGAGCACTTCCTCATGGAAAAAAATATTGATATAATGCAGGTCTCTGAGACTCATTTGACTTCGAGAAGCATTTTTAAAATTTATGGCTACACCTTATATGATTCAAAGGCCCCTAGAGGAAGAACATGCGGTGGATCAGCGATTCTAATAAAGTCAAGACTTAAGCACTATATTCTTGCCAACATTTGTGAACAACACCTACAAGCAACAAATATTGGCATTGAAAGTTTTGGTACAAACTTCGTGATATCATCAATTTACTCCCCTCCCAGATTTTCAATCACTGATGATCAATACGAAAATTTCTACAAATCACTTGGACCTCGTTTTGTAGCAGCTGGCGACTACAATTCAAAACATACGTTTTGGGGTTCGCGCCTTATTACACCCAGAGGTCGAGCATTGTTCAACACAATTTAAAAAATGGGCTTGGATGTCATTTCGTGTGGGGAGCCCACTTATTGGCCTACTGACATACAAAAAATTCTAATTTCTCTTTGTGGCGCGCTGCTAGAAAGCTTAAAAAACCCGTTGAGTGTAAGCCACTTCTACGCACATCTACCGGAGGTTGGGCAAGAAGCGATACTGAAAAAGGTAACATATTCGCTGAGCACTTAAAATCCGTTTTTACGCCAAACATATGTAATGGTGAAGCTGATTTGCCGAGTGTAGTCGCTCTACCCCCTCAACACATTAAGTTTAAGACGCGTAATTTACAAAAATTAATTGCCGAACTCAACCCGAAGAAAGCTCCGGTTATTGATGGAATTAGTAACCAGATGCTGATGAAGTTGCGTGTTGCAGTGAGAATCCTGTTATTCATTTTTAATGCCATTTTACGACTGGAGTATTATCCACACAGCTGGAAGCTTGCCAAGTTTAAAATGATTCCAAAGCCGGGCAAAGATCTAACCAAGGCTGAGTCATATAGGCCAATAAATCTACTATCAACAATGTCAAGCTTTTCGAAAAACTGCTCAAAACAAAATTGTCCCCAATTCTAATTAGTAGTGGGTGCATACTAGACCATCAATTTGGTTTTAGAAGTCAGCATAGCACCATTGAACAAACTCACAGATTGGTTCAATTTACAAGAACTTTTGAAGAAAAAAAGTATTGTTCTGCGCTGTTTATTGAAATTTCCCAGGTATTTGATAAAGTGTGGCATGAAGGCCTAATTTTAAAATTGAAGACTTACTTACCAATAAACATTTTAAATCTTTTGGAAAGTTACATTATTTCCCGTAAGTTCACTGTTGTGGAAGGAGACTTTACGAGTCGGCCTGAAACTATTTCATCCGGTGTGCCACAGGGGAGCATACTGGGACCAGTTTTATATTTGATTTATACTTGTGATATGCCTGTGAGCAGTAGTATCCATACTTCCACATTTGCCGACGATACAGCCTGCCTTAGTGTGCCCGAAAACCCTGATGAGGCATCCCGCAAACTCCAGGAACACATTAGCCAGATGGAGCTTTGGTTAAACTTATGGAGAATTAAAGTCAATGAACAAAAGTGTGTCCATATAACGTTCACCCTAAGAAGAGATACTTGCTCCCCCATTCGGATTAACAATCAAGTTGTTCCTCAACATTCACATGTGAAATATCTTGGTCTACACCTTGATCGACGACTTACATGGAAACATCACATTGACTCTAAGTTAACTCAAATGAAACTTAAATTAACTCAGGTACATTGGCTGATTGGTAGAAATTCAACACTTAGCCTAGACTGCAAACTTTTAATATACAAGTCGCTTTTAAAGCCAATATGGTGTTACAGAATTCAACTATGGGGCACTGCTTCAGCTTCAAATGTAGAGAAAATTCAACGAAGGCAAAATAAAATTTTACGCATAACATCGGCTCCATGGTACATCAAAAATTCAAATATACATCGCGATTTGAATATGCCACTAGTGACTGAAGAAATTGTAAAATACGCAGGCAAATATCTAACAAAACTCGAGTCACATCCTAATCCGCTTGCTCGTAATATTTTGAACTTTACTGGGCACATCCGCTTAAAAAAGAGAGATACACGGCATCTAATATTCAACACTCTAGATGAAGAAGCTGCTTGAAAACACTTTTTTGTTTTTGTTGCTTATCACTACTTATGTATTATTAATAACTATCACTAAGCTTATGTCCGACATTGGTCGGGCCTAATAATTTTTTTATAGATTTAAGATTTGAATACTTATTGTTAGTTCATATTTGAAGATACAATAAATAAAAAAACAAAAAAAAAAAAAAAAAATTTCCCGTAAGTTCACTATTGTGGAAGGAGACTTTACGAGTAGGCCTGGAACTATCTCATCCGGTGTGCCACAGGGGAGTATACTGGGACCAGTTTTATATTCGATTTATACATGTGATATGCCTGTGAGCAGTAGTATCCATACTTTCACATTTGCCGATGATACAGTCTGCCTTAGTATGCACGAAACCCCTGATGAGGCATCCTGCAAACTCCAAGAACACACTAGCCAGATGGAGCTAGGGTTAAACTTATGGAAAATTAAGGTAAATGAACAAAAGTGTGTTCAAGTAACATTTACCTTACGAAGAGCTACTTGTTCCCTCATTCGGATTAACAACATTCCTCAACATTCACATGTGAAATATCTTGGTCTACACCTTGACATGGAAACTCCACATTGATTCTAAGCTATCACAAATGAAACTTAAATTAACTCAGGTACATTGGCTGATTGATAGGAATTCAACACTCAGCCTGGACTGCAAACTTCTAATATACAAGTCGCTTTTAAAGCCAATGTGGTGCTACAGAATTCAGCTATGGGGCACTGCTTCAGCCTCAAATGTTGAGAAAATCCAACGAAGGCAAAACAAAATTTTACGCTTGATAACGTCGGCTCCATGGTACATCAAAAATTCAAATATACATCGTGATTTAAATATGACACTAGTGACTGAAGAAATTGCAAAATACGCAGGCAAATACCTAACAAAACTCGAGTCACATCCTAATCCGCTTGCTTGTTATATATGGAACTTTACTGGACACATCCGCTTAAAAAAGAGAGATACAAGGGATCTAATAAACAAAACTCCAGATGCAGCTGCTTAAAAATAATTTTTTTGTGCTTATCACTACTTATGATTATTAATAACTATCACTTAGTTTATGTCCGACACTGGTTGGGCCTAATCATTATACTTTAGATTAAGATTTGAATACTTATTGTTAGTTCATAATTGAAGATACAAGATCTCCCATTTACTCAAACAACAGCATATTTGAAGAAAGTAATTTTTTTCGACAAAAAAAATAGATCCATCAAGAAAAAAATAACTATTTCACACGACGAAAAAATAATTAGTTCCTATAATAAACAACATAACTTCTTCTCAAGTATCGATTATTTTAGTCTCACGCCTTGTTAAACTCATTAAGTTGGTAATCCGGTAAGGAACAGCTTCCACCAAAAATGCTTAATTCTTAACTCGATTACCTTTTTGCAATTATTTGTTGGGTACTTACATGTATTTTTAATATAAGAAAACTACTATATTTAATTTTACCGAGTTTATTGCCAATTGTTTAATGTATTTTTGCAACGATCGTATCGTTATCAAGAAAAAACTACCGATAGTCTAATGGAAATAAAACTATAGTACTGTTGAAAGTTTGCCAGCTCTACTCGATCTAGCCAAAGGCTTTTACGAGATCCTCATTAAAGAGAAGACAGAAAGAAACGGCACTTTCTGCTCCACTAGGACCTATGAATTGTTTCGTATGCCTTTTAAACTAAAATATAGTTCTGCTACTTTTCAAAGATTAATAAATTCGGTACTAAGAAAATATATCAAAAAATATGTGTGGTATTCTTGATGGTATTTTGATTTTTAGTAGTGCAGTGCAAGAACATAACGATAGTATACGAAAAATGTTCAATGGTCTTAGAAAACAAAATCTTATGATTATAGTTGACAAGTGAAAATGTTTAGCGAAATGTACCGAATACCTTGGAAAAATTTTTACTACTGATGGAACCAACCCAAATAAAATCAAAGTTATTCAGAACCTGAAACTTCCCGTAACTCAGAAGCAAACAAAATCATTTTTAGCGTAACCGAATGTTTTAGGAAATTTATGAAAGATTATGCTAAAATTTTACATGGTTTAACAAAAAAAAACGACACTAAAATCCGCAATATACTGATGCATTTTTCAAACTCAAAATATTACTAATGGACACGTCCATTATTAGATACCCAGATCAGTGCTGCCACAACCAAAAAAATTTTACAACCAAAATTCGCTTTAAGAGTTACCAACTGAGAAAAAAATAACCAAATTTCAATATGTAGTATTTTTTATTAAATAACATTTAAAATGCATACATATTTATAATGTAACGCATGTGATTTGAATACAGTTAATAATAATAACAATAACAAAACAAATATAACTCTTTTACCTAAATATTTATGTATGTCAGTGTTACCATATGTGAAGATTTATCTTATTTTTGAAGTTTTTAGACATGTTAAAACGACAAAAAACATTTTTTATCTTAAAATAAGATTTTTTAAAATTTTACTTTTGGTACTTTTAATATATTATAGAGGGATTTTTTAACCAAACTACTTACAAATTTTCTGATTTGCTTCATAATGATCTTACACATATTCTATACATTAAATATTTTGTGTTATTTGGCTTTATTTTTAATATTTCACAAGAAAAAAATAAATTTTAACTCATTTTCATGCAATAAAATAACAAAAAAAAGATTTTTGCTCACAAAAAATTTTTTTTTGTTCGACTTGAAGATTTTTGAACAAATAAATATGGCAACACTGATGTATGTAATAAGTTAACGCTTGTACATGTATGTATATGGCTGCGTACAAAAACATGTTTTCTCAAATAACTCAAGTGGTTGCACAGCTTTTTTTCGCATACAATACAGTACCCGCATCCATCTCTGTTTTGTAGCCGAGGAAATTCTTCTAACCAGGCAGCCCGAAACTTTCTTCTAGAGCTGTTTATAGTGTCACTATGTTGAAATTATAATTTCTTAGTGTAAATTCCAGAAATATTAAATGTGTTTACTTTTTACCTAATTTCATCATCACTTTCTGAAAGCATATTTTCAATTTATTGTGACCCGACCGCAGATTTTTTCAACAAGTATCTAGATTTAAAAATATGCACACGTAAGTTAATAAATAATTTGTTTTTAAAAGTCAATCCTACATCAAAAAATTTTTACCTATCCATTTTCCATTTAATTTCACCACATTCTGCTGCACTACAACAAAAAATCAAGGTACATGAAGCTGACTGGCAAGCAATAGTTCAATGCTCATTTGTAAGGTATATGCCAGTCGGTAGCTGATTAATTTTTTCTCGTTTAGTTTTCCGGTTTATTGTTGAATTTTGTTTTTCTTCACAAGTTTAGTTTTTGTATTTGACAGCCGAACAGTATTTTTACACAAACAACAACTTACGTGCATATTCTTTATTTAAATTTACTTTGTAAAATCTTTTAATTGAATGTCGCCGCAATTACAAAAGACATGTCATTTCTGTCGTAAAGAGTTGCGATCATTTAGTAAAATTAAAAGCTGTTGACAGTGTTGTAAAAGAAAAATATTGTAAACTAGTGAGTAGCAATCAGGGCGAATTCATAACAGGTGGCTGCACTAGCGATTTTAGTCACACCTGTTTTCAGTTGCCTTGGTAGCAATACTAAAAATTGAACAAACAAAAAAGCTTAAAAAGTACAACATAAAAAATATGTACATGTGTATCATTATTTTGGCTAAAAAATAACCAAAATGAGAAAAATATTCACATCTCCACATTAAAGAAAAAAATTACAAATTTTGGTTAGAAATAACCAAAAACGGCAGCCCTGACCCAGATTTTAAAAGAAATACTTTACAATAAAAATGAAGCTGCTGGGCATCGTGTGGAGCATGAATTACCTTAGGCCATATTTATATGCAAGGAACCTTGGCATTATGGCAGATCACCAGCTATTGATTTGCTTACAAACGAAACATAAGGGAAAATATACATATAAGCCCAAGACTTCAACTTTGGTTACTTAAACTTGACGAATACGATATCAACATCGGGTATATCAAAGGCAAAGAAAATACTCTGGCTGATTTCCTTAGTACACAGAAGAAATTATTCCCAAAAAAATATCAAACAAACGTGTGTTTTGAAATAAAATTTAGTTTCGGTAAATATTTTTACCGTTTCAGTAAATTATTTGTTTCAATTTTGTTTTATGTAAAAGAACTGTATCATTTAATTTCATTTGTTTGTGTTGGTGTTTTCCTTGCTTGTTGATTGACTCAACGTGGTCATGTGCTGATGTTCTTGTTTTCTTTGATTGCTCTTGTTGTATACGTGTGCATTCGGACAAGAAGCCGAAAAACGCCGTGGCTTGTTTTTTTTTACTCAACAAAGTTATTTTTAGATTAGAAGAAACAAAAGAAATCATGTTTTGAGTCTATTCATTATTTGCATATCCAAAAACGATTTGCTCTTTAGCTGAGTGGTAAGTACGTTAGTTTAATATATAGAGTTGCACGAACAATTCCATCCATGAAACTACTGAAATGTTTGTTTACTAAAGCCCAACTTCGAATAAATATTTTAATACTCAACAAACTGTTGTTTTTATCATACTGTGAGGGAAAACGTTTCATTTGATACTGTTAACACAAAGAGATTGTTCATCGAAACGACTTTTGTTCATGCTGCTTTCTCTCATCTCATCTTTTGTTATTAATTCGCAATAGCAATGTTGCCAATATAGTGAAATCATGGAATCTTTTGTATGGGTCGCACATGTGTAATAGGTTCCACTTTTAAATTAAAGTTTTAACTTTTACACATACATACATAACTAAGTACATATGTATATACCATACATACATATTAGTAATACATATTTTAATTTGTCATTTACATTTTTAATAATATAAATCTTTAAACTATTTTAATATATTATATATATATTCTTGTAATGAACTGGATTTATCTTATCTTGGTCTTGAAATGTTTGTGAAGGTCCAGGAAAGGTTTGAAAGGTGAGAAAAATTCAAATAATTGCCGGAAAACCCATAAAAACATTCCTTTTCTTTTTTCCATATAAATGTTTTCTAAATAAAATGTAGAGTCAATTTGAACTTTATTGCTATTCAAACTTCATTTTAACTAACTTCAGTTGTTAGTCTAACAAATTATTTTGTTTTATATATATTGATAAATATTAAGTTTTGTCACAACTTTAATTTTTGAACATTAAATTTGGCAACCAACTAATATGTATGTCAATCCATTCTGTCGCTCTTCAGAACACGGAAAAAAGTATTGCGATATTGTGTTACAATATCTATGAGTGCGCGAGAAATTTCTTTACTTTGGTGATCCTTTGTGATAGTGACATTCTAAGTAATTTGTTCTTTTTTTTTTTGATATTTGTGATTTTCGTCAGACACTTCCAGTTATTCCCTAATCAACTGTTGCTGATGAACTAAATGCATGCCTCAAATAATCGAATTTGTGGCAGTACGTAAAGACACTCCAATTTACAACTAACATGCGAGCATTTTTGCAACAAGATGAAACTGGAAATGTGTTTGCGAAGCAGTTGTTAGACATTGGAAATAACAAAGTTGCAGTGGTCACCTCGACCGGATTCATCACATTGCCAACAGGTTTCTGTCACATCACAGACTCAAAAGTGGAGCTTATTCAGCGAATTTTCCCAGATATAGCGCAAAAGTTACATAACCATAATTGGCTGGGTGAACGAGCAATATTGGCGGCGAAAAATAAAGATGTTGAGGATCTCAATGCGACAATTCAGAATTTTCTTCCAGGATAGTTGGTTTCCTTCAAATCAACGTAGCCAACTATCCTACGGAGTTTTTAAATTCACTGGAATTGACTGGATTACCATCTCACAACTTGAAGTTAAAAGTTGGATGAGTTGTCATCATGCTGCGTAACATTTATAGTGCCATGGCTCCCAACCCTGCATTCCTTAGAATGGCATCCCTACCTACAAATAATACTTACTTATAATTACAACTCTATTTTACTACTATTAATTATAAGTGTGAGAATAGGCATTAAGATATGTGAATAAAGAAAGGCAAGTTGAGTCTGCCATTAACCATACTAAAAGCAAGAATAATTTTATTTGCTACAACCAACCACCAAATGGCGACCGTGACAGTATGATGCTGTTTTAATGCAAATTAAAAAAAGCAAATTAAAAAAATAGTAAAATGAATGTCGAACTTAAAATCGTAATTGCTTAATAAATAAAATAACAAATTGAAATTTAATTAAACTATAAAAACATAGAGCTGACATTGAACTAAGTGTTCAATGTTAAGTACTTTGATGGTGGAAAAAGAAAAATTGTGAAGACAAACTTAATAAATTTAATTAATACGAAGCGAATATTAAGGAAAAGTAGTGAAAAGTAAACTACAAAAGTGCAAAATGTTAAACATATTCTAATTTCGAAATGAAAGAAAAGAATTTTCTTGTAACAACAGTTTAAACTAATTTGACTTAAAATTAAATAACAATTAAAACAAAATTACATAACATATACTAATAAAAATAAAAAATAAAAAAAGAAGACAGTTTTAAAATCATGAAACATATACGAGTATGTATAACCTCATAAGCCAAACTAAGTAGGTATAAAAAGAGAAAAAGTATGAAATGTTTTTTACTAGTAACAGTAACAAACGAAAAAGTACAGTCTACCCGTGCGGTCGAAATAAGTGCTTCAAAATTACGAAAAAGCTATCCGTTATAACGGTTCATGCATACGTTAAAACACATGGTTTTACAGTTTGAAATAATTGGAGTTCTACACACATCAGTTTACTTACTCAACTTATGATTTCAAAAGGAGAAAGGAAAAGATAGATATCCATATAAGAACAGCAGTTAAAAGAAAGAAAACATACATATATACATAGAAACCACAAAATTTGGCATACATAAGAACAGAATTGAAAAACCAAAGAAGCATGAAAAAAACGAAAAAAATAAATTCAAATGAGTGGCATTAAAAAAAAGAGTACAACACAAAATTTCAAAAGATTTAAACAAAATAAAAGTGACATGTTTTTTCTGACCATCGATCACTTTATTTTTTTTTGATGCGCAATGGTTACCTAACTACAAAAATAATTATTATTTCAGTTTCTATGGATAAGTTTTTTTTATATTTTTTTTTTCTAAAATATGAGATTTTTGAAAAGGTTAGTGTATTCATAGTGGCTTCTTCTACTATTAGCTTTGCTACTACATCCTTTGGTTCTTGGAAAACTGTGGAGGTTAAAATAGATTTAACTAAGTCTGATTTAGCATTGTTCCTGCCTCTCTAGCTTTTCCGTCTAATTTAGATTTTATAAAAGAAATGAAACATGTATTCAAGTTTGGAGCCGTTATATCCTGAATCAAATTAATTTTATCTAAAAATTAACTTAGTGTAAGGGGATTTCCGTCATACTTTTCAAGTATAATATTTGAGCACATCGAGATAAATTTAGTTTTATCTTCTATGGAAGCCATTTCTAAATTGATTGTATTATCGCTAGATGTGTTTATTGAACCACTATTGTTTGTTACTTTTGTATCTGCTTCAATATTCATATCAGGATTTTCAACCTCACTATCGGAACTAAAATCTCTTAGAATTACTTTTTGAACAACTTCATATAGATTTACACCAAATGGAACTTTTATTTCGCATTCTTATTTAATGAAACTTCTCAAAAATAACTCCCTACAATGTAAAATTTTATTATGAACTTTTTGTTTTGTCTCACCAGGCAAATGATCACTATAAGATTTTGTATATGTTATTATATTATTATAATTTTGAATAATTAGGTTAATATATTCTTGAATTTTGTTTTGGTTACTTGAAATTGGTCTGTTTTGCAATATTCTTTTCTTTATTTTGTCAAATTCTGACAATAATTTATAAAACTTTTTAATATCAAAATTATTTGTTGACATTTACCAGCATAAATTTTAAAATGTATTTTGTGTAATTATTTATTGACTTATTCTTAATAAAGCGACAACAGATCCAATTTCTAGTTTTGTTTAAAACAATTTTTTTGTTTATTTTCTTATATATATATTTTATTCAATTTAAAAAAAACTGTAGTATTCCTGGTACAATTTTAAATAAACTAGTTTTGTAAAGTAGCTTATAAGAATTTTTATGAGATAATCAAAGTGTATATACCTAATCATATTTTTTGCTAATTTATTTGCTTTGTACCTATCCGCCGAATGTCAAAAACTTCTTCTTGTTTTAATTTTGGAACAATTATTGTTGTGCTTTTGACTTTCTTCTGTTGTTTATATTGGTGTGTAGCCATGGTTACCGTATTTTATACAATAAATCGTTTGCATACATACATACCTAAATGCAATTATTGTATGTACAGAAATATAACTATTTAAAAAAATAATTTTATATATCTACACAAATGTAAGAATTTTATTTATATTGTAGGAGGACATATATACCCTGCAGGAGAATAGGCGATAATTGCCTAAAAGCAGTTGTCACTGGGTAACAAAAGCATAAACCACCAATTTTATAGGATTTTTCTTTACAAAAGAACTGGTAATAAACTAGTCCTAAACTAGTACCACTGGTACTAGTAGTTTTCTAAACACACTCAATGCTAATTTGAGCATTAAGATAGTATAGGAAAGTATACAGTTGGGAACTAGTGGTGGTGATTTCTGTACTAGAAAATACTAGTTGAACACTAGTTCGTTCTCCTGCAGGGTAGCTTATCTACACATACAAATAATAATACATTTTAATTATATACATATAATTCATAAAAATTCGAAAGATTTTGTCTATTAACTTTTGCATACCACTTTCTTCTGTTGTAGATATTGTTGTTTCGTCGTTTGGCTTTTTCTTCCTTCTTATTTTCTTCCAAATAAATTGGCATGATGTAAACAATGCTTGTAGTTTTTCTTTTATTCTATAGACGTATAATTTTGATTTAAGTTTATTTTATTTTGTATCGGTTTTCTTTCGTTGTATACATAGGTCTATCATATGCATATGTATGCAGTTGTTCACTTGTTTTCTTCCAATTATCCCTTTTCTTAAAGTGCATACAAAATAATTTTACTTTCATTTTTCATTTTGCACTGTTCAATTTTAATTTTAATTTTAATTTTAATTTTAATTTTTTTAAATAAGCTTATTATTTATATTTAAAAAAAAAGTTTTAAAAGCATATATCCATGCATACTTTTTCACATTACAAAATTATTAACAATTTCCAGAACACACAGGAAAATTCTACAACCTATGCTGTGAAGAGAAACATTAGATCACGCATCTGATTGTTATTTTTGTTTAACTACCCAAAGTGGTTTCGGAAAACATATGCAATGGTCCTACCCCACCATTTCCGCCGGTGGATTTACTCTTGCCGTTTTATGTTCAGATATAAGCCCACTTCTTGAAAGTCCCTGCGATGTAAATATATAGTAACGTAGTTTCTTCATCATCTAACCCTTCTTCACCGAGTGTGTGTAGTAGTATATCAGACGTTTTAAAACCCAGGATTTTCAGTCAACCAGAGCTAAATGATCTTATCAGAGACCTCGAACTAACAAAAGAGAAATCCGAGTTCCTGGCATCTCACTTAAAGGAGCGAAATTTTTTAGAAAAAAAAAACAATGAGTGTTCGAACTCACGGGCGATGTGTTAACACCTTTTTGTTACACGGTACCTGTTCGATTTCTATGAACACAGACCCACAAACCCGGAGGTAGAGTTAATATAAAGTATTTAATGAAAAATAATAGTTTATTGAATTTAATTTTACTTTGTATAATTTATTAATGTTATGTTTTCAGCACAGTTAATATATATATATATATATATATATATATATATATATATATATATATATATATATATATATATATATATATATATAATATATATAATATATATATATATATATATATATATATATATATATATATATATATATATAATATATATATATAAATTTAGTAGATGCACTCAAAATGAAAAAAATTAAACAGAAGTGCTAATGATTTCATTATTTTCTTGCTTAATACTTTTTATTTATTTTATATTAAACCCACAAAAAACAAAGAGAATGCAAAGCAACAGACAAATGTACATACATACATTGTTATGTTTGTACATAAGCTAGTTACATACGTTGCTGTCTTGCTATCTCATTTTTATATATGTACGTATAACCACGTCACTATTCTCTTTGCTATGCATAAGACAAAACCGAAGAGCAACATAAAACACTTTTTTAATATTACTCCAAATTAATACTCCAAATTAAAACACTTAAATCTCGGATCGCCTTAATTTTTGGCCTAAACTCTTCGTCGAAACCCGAACTAGCTTTTTAATCCAAAAAGTAATAAAATCAGCTATGAATTTCCGGAGAAAATCGCGTGGGAAAATTATCACTATCAATAATCACTTTCAATACCGACTGCCAAGCAACGAACAAACAAACGATGATTTACTCTTACATACCTAACACTTGCGTATGTATTGAAACTGATAGTTTACTGCCCTAGAGGCGCGCGTATAGATATATGAATGTGAATGAATGTGCGCTAACTAATTTTCATTCATATAATAGCATTCCTAATGTAGACCATTATAACAATATATTTCATATTGGTGAACACGTAATTGAAATACCAATAGGATCTTATGAATTGAGTGATATAGTTGATTATATTAAACACCACTATAAGCAGTATTGTCCGGAAAATAATATTGATATAGAAGCTAATAACAATACAATGCAAGTTATAGTTAATAGTTCTAAAGATCCCATATACTTTAACAAGGATAACACAATTGGAAAACTTTTTGGATTCAATAAGAAAATTCTATCTCCTAACCAAGACCATTACTCAGACCTACCGGTCAGTATTTTCATCGTGAATATCTTGCGTGTTGAATGTAGTATAGTCGTTAACACATATACGAATAACTCACAAGCACACACATTACATGAACTTGCGATCAATGTCCCCCAGGGTATAAAATTGTGGAGATTCCTCGAAATCTTATCTATTTGCCAGTTAACTGCCGAGAGGTAAGTTCTCTAACTCTACGCGTAGTTGATCAGAACGGTCATTTAATTAATTTCCGAAGAGAGGAAATTACAATACGAATACATTTGAGATCTAGCAAATAATGATAATATATAACGTCAAGCAATCTAAGAATAAAATTGGATACACTTATAAAACACTCTTGCAAACCAAACCAAGATTAAAGAGATCATTACACAAAAAACATTTGACACAAGCAAATAAAAAGTTTTTGAAGTCTCTTAATTTAAAATTGACAAAGAAATGAGTTACATACTAGATGTTCTAGAAAAACCTCAATCAGACGAGAGTATAATTAAAAAAGACTACCACACATATACACCGTATCTACAATCCTTCAACAATAATGATGAGATTCGAATTTCAATACAAAATCAAGACTTATATGTGCTACCAAGCGAAAGCTACATATAAGTCGAGGGAAGTGTTGTAGATGATGATAACAGCAAAATATCTTCTTTTTTAAATCTGAAATTAAAAAATAACTTTCGAAATAAATTCGATATGAACTTAATGGCATAGAAATTGATCATACAAGACATTTAGCGATTACAAGCAGCCTAAAAAACTTTGTTTCTTTATCACCTACGGAAAGTGTTGGCTTGTACAATGCTGGATGGAACAAACTCGATGATTTGGATATTTCAAATGGACACTTTAATTTCTATGTACCACTGAAACAACTTTTAGGATTTGCTAAAGACTATAATAAAATTATACTCAGCGGTAAACATGAATTGGTTCTCTTACGTAGTAAGAACGATGAAAAACTCGTATACTCAACTGTTGCTACTGACAAACCAAAAATTAGTATCTCAAACATCTCATGGAGAATTCCGCTCTGATCTGAGCAAATTGAATATAATTAAAATTATTAACAGTGGTGCTTCTATACCGATGGTATTTCGCAGTTGGGATTGCCACATTAATCCTCAACTAAATACAGGAACTAGCTATATATGGAATGTTAAATTGGCTGCAAATAGAGAACGACCCCGTTTTGTGTTGATTGCTTTTCAACAAGAAAATAAGTTTGTTCACTGTAATCTAAACAATTTAAAAGTGCATTGAAATTCCGAATCGTACCTATATGATGATTTAAATATAAAATTTAAAAATGATCGGTATGCCATCCTATATGATATGTATCTACGGTTTCAACAAAGCTACTACATGAGGGAATCACAACCACTTCTAACTGCTCAAGAATTTAAAAATAGTGTCCGATAGTTGTAGTAGATGTCAGTTATCAAAACGAAGCTCTCTCTAATGGTCCTGTTGATATAAAAGTTGAAATTGAAACGGACTCCAACATTCCTACCGATACATCAGCCTTTTGCATTCTCATCCACGATCACATAATAGAATACATACCCTTAAAACATCAAGTTCGTAAGATAATGTAAATAAAATATAAGATGATTGGGGGTAAAGTTTTCATCGATATGCAAGGATTTAAATCCAATTCAAACATCTTTATTGCAAAAGAAATATCAATTGTTTTCAACAATAAGGCGTACATAAATTTTCTTATTAAACCACCGTTTAAAAAAGATTATCAGTAGCAAAACAAAGAGAAGGGAATTGGCTAACAAGAAACTCTCATCATCTGAATTGGAATGACGGATCAATATAATTTAAGAGTGTTGTAAAATTTTTAAAATCCAATTTAAAACATTCTTCAATCTATGTTAAGGGTATGGAAAAGAAGAAATGGTTTGAGAAACTATTTCAACTTAGAGTTTTCCACATCGAGGATATGGGGTGCATCAACTTTAAGCAAATACAACTTAAATATCAGGAATATTTTTACTGCAGCTATCGCAATAATGGAGTTTGTGCCTTAAGAAATACATATTTACTTTATCAGGAAAATAACTAAAAAATGTATTTTAATTTTCTATTCTTACATTGCTACAACATATATTTATGATATTTTTTTAAATAAATATGTAGACTAAAAATATACAAAATTTTGTTCATTCATTTATTTATATGTATATGGTATGTACAAGAGACAGAGACAAATGTCAGCAAGCAGTGAAAATAACAACCAATCTTTGACAATCCTCAATATCACAAACTTCTATTTCTTTACAAAATAAGTGAAAAGAATGAATAAATACAACACGCGTATTTTGTATATTTTATTTATTTCTTCAAACTCTTTACAATCATAAACCTGCTGCAACCGCTTAACAAACGAAAAAACATACTACGTGCCTACATAATTAACTATGCACATCGACGAACGGATATCAAACCATAAAATTAAAACAAAAACACATCGACGGGCCGACATCAAACTACCCTTTTCTATGTACAAACCGTCCATAACCCTCGTCACTTCACACCATTGACAGTAATTACCTTAATATGTAAATTTTAGCCCATAAATTACAAAATTTCGATTTTAATTACCCAAATTTGGCAATTTTAATTGTTCAGGCTCATACATTCTACTACTACTGATGTATAATTATGCAGGAAATGAACAATTTACTATAGATGAAGCAATCGAAGCATTTAGGAAGGATTTGATTGAAAAGGAAACTAATATTGGTGGTATTATTGAAAGTTCTGAGGTATTCTATCGACACTTCAACTTAAAATATGAAAATTTAGAAATAAGACTGCGATGTAGGTATTATAGTAACTATGCTTATCGTAAACTTAATATTTATTGTTTTGAATATAACGATGAAAGAGGTGATGATATACTTCCTTATGAAAGCGAATATCAACAGAAATCAAGTCCTATAATTAGTGGGGATATAAATGATATAAATACAAGAACAATTAACGTTAAAGATTATTCACAAACATTTCACATGAGTATACAGTGACTAACAATATGCTAATAAAAGAAATATATAATTTCTTAAAAAAAATTCTCCAACATCATTTCCAACGAACATAAACAAGAACTTGTTAACATTCAATCATATTTGGAATATACAAACAACATGAAAATAAATAAAAATAAATTTGGTGAACATTGTGAGGATTGTGTTTTATCTAAAGAAACTACTAGATGTGGACCTGATACCTGTCGCTGTGTGAACTATTAAAGGGAAAATATGGAAATGCAAGAAGAAACAAGAAAAATAATAAATTTTTATAGTTTACGTAAATGTAAAAATTGTATCTTTATAAAGTTTAATAATACATAATACAAATATTTTTTATTTGCTTAAGATTTATTTGTAAAATAAAATTAAGAATAATAATTATATAAATATATTATACATTTT
Organism: Tachina grossa; assembly: GCA_949987645.1. Taxonomy (NCBI): domain Eukaryota; kingdom Metazoa; phylum Arthropoda; class Insecta; order Diptera; family Tachinidae; genus Tachina; species Tachina grossa. The sequence continues at coordinate 50,310,097 of OX465277.1, read as the reverse complement.
CACTAAAATTTAAATGGTTTTATTTCATTGACAAGGGTAAATATTTAAATTACACTCATGTATCCAGCATCTCCATTGACAAAAATATACATATATTAAATGCTCTTTAAAAAAAGGTGTGCTTATCAGTTAAAAAACTGTGTTTGAATTTCACAACCACACCTAACACGTGTGTTCTTATCAATTAACATGTACATTCCCATCCACGGCTGGAAAACTCATATTATACATAAATGCTCAAGCCAGAAACATAATTTGAATGTATGACATTCCCATCCAGGCATGAGCAGACTTTTGTACTGAAAACGTGGCCCAGAAGACCCATAAACATACTACTGTGGTGGTAAAATTACATTTTCATTTTTGATCAGGGCAGGATATTTTTCATTATGTACACCTATTGTGCTTTCGGCTCTTGTCGGCCAATCCTTTTTTATTTAGTGAATTTTGCGATCTCGGCTGTCCCAGAGGCAGAGAAAACAGCAGTACTTTGTGTAGCCACCCTGGAGACCCGTTAAAATAGCAACAACTTTCAAATCGCAACATACTTTCTAATTTTGCATTTCATAGTTAATATTTTTTAATAAACTGGCAATAGTTTCATATGTTTCTTTCATATTCAAGGCATGTGCAATGGGTACGGATGGCTTCTTGTTTCCAATATGTAGTAAAACGAATAGTCGCCACTCACTGGAGTCATATTTTTTTGGTCGAGCTTCTCAAAAAGGCCACCTATGTCATAACAAAAGCACATATTATCTTTGGTTGTATAAAAATTGGCATATGGCATATGTCGGTTCCGGTACGCAGTTAACTTAACATTATTGATGTGTTAACATCTATACGCGCGCCTCTAGGGCAGTAAACTATCAGTTTCAATACATACGCAAGTGTTAGGTATGTAAGAGTAAATCATCGTTTGTTTGTTCGTTGCTTGGCAGTCGGTATTGAAAGTGATTATTGATAGTGATAATTTTCCCACGCGATTTTCTCCGGAAATTCATAGCCGATTTTATTAATTTTTGGATTAAAAAGCTAGTTCGGGTTTCGACGAAGAGTTTAGGCCAAAAATTAAGGCGATCCGATATCGGCGAGCCGAGATTTAAGTGTTTTAATTTGGAGTATTAATTTGGAGTAATATTAAAAAAGTGTTTTATGTTGCTCTTCGGTTTTGTCTTATGCATAGCAAAGAGAATAGTGACGTGGTTATACGTACATATATAAAAATGAGATAGCAAGACAGCAACGTATGTAACTAGCTTATGTACAAACATAACAATGTATGTATGTACATTTGTCTGTTGCTTTGCATTCTCTTTGTTTTTTGTGGGTTTAATATAAAATAAATAAAAAGTATTAAGCAAGAAAATAATGAAATCATTAGCACTTCTGTTTAATTTTTTTCATTTTGAGTGCATCTACGAAATTTATATATGTATATTATATATATATATATAGGGTGTTTTTTATTGAGGTATAGAACTTTAAGTGGGCATCACTTTTTTAACTGGCGGCCATTTTGTCAGCTGTCAAGTGATTAATATTTAGTTTGGTTTGCCATTTGATCATGAACAGGTTGACAAAAGAACAACGCTTGCAAATCGTGCAAATTTATTTCGAAAATAATGGTTCAGTTCGCGAAGTTTACCGCAAGCTCCGTCCATTTTATGGTCGACATAATCGTCCATCAGAGCAATTAATTCGGTTAACCATGGATCGTTTTCGCACTACGTTTACTCTATGTGATAATACGCATCCGCAGAGACGTCGAACAGTGCGCACCGAAGAAACAATTGCCGCTGTAGAGCAAAGTGTTGAAGAGGACCCGAATGAATCGATTCGCCACCGTGCACAGCAATTGGAGCCGACTAACCGACTATTTTGTTCCCGAATTGGATGGCATGAATGTGGATGAGTTGTGGTTCCAACAAGACGGCGCTACATGCCACACAGCGCACGTCACAATCGATTTATTGAAGGAAACATTCGATGAGCGCATAATTTCGCGGAATGGACCTGTCAATTGGCCACCAAGATCGTGTGATTTGACACCATTGGATTATTTTCTTTGGGGATATGTGAAGTCGCTCGTCTACGCCAACAAACCAGAAACGTTAGGGGACTTGGAAGCCAACATTCGTGGCGTTATTGCCAACATACGGCCCCATATGCTCGAAAAAGTGGTTGAAAATTGGACCTGTATAATTGGCTTTATTCGAGCCAGCCGCGGCGGCCACATGCCCGAAATCATATTTAAACATTAATGGCATAAAATTATCCTTCCAATAAAGCCAAATTGATGGACATTAAAACGATTTTCTTGTGTTTTATTTCAATTCAAAGTTCTATACCCCTGAAAAAAACACCCTATATATATATATATATATATAATATAATTTATATATATATAAATGAAAAATCAAAATGAAAAAAATTAAACAGAAGTGCTAATGATTTCATTGTTTTCTTGCTTAATACTTTTCATTTATTTTATATTAAACCCACAAAAAAGCCCTGGATGGGAATGTACATGTTAATTGATAAGAACACACGTGTTAGGTGTGGTTGTGAAATTCAAACACAGTTTTTTAACTGATAAGCACACCTTTTTTTAAAGAGCATTTAATATATGTATATTTTTGTCAATGGAGATGCTGGATACATGAGTGTAATTTAAATATTTACCCTTGTCAATGAAATAAAACCATTTAAATTTTAGTGAAAATGTATAATATATTTATATAATTATTATTCTTAATTTTATTTTACAAATAAATCTTAAGCAAATAAAAAATATTTGTATTATGTATTATTAAACTTTATAAAGATACAATTTTTACATTTACGTAAACTATAAAAATTTATTATTTTTCTTGTTTCTTCTTGCATTTCCATATTTTCCCTTTAATAGTTCACACAGCGACAGGTATCAGGTCCACATCTAGTAGTTTCTTTAGATAAAACACAATCCTCACAATGTTCACCAAATTTATTTTTATTTATTTTCATGTTGTTTGTATATTCCAAATATGATTGAATGTTAACAAGTTCTTGTTTATGTTCGTTGGAAATGATGTTGGAGAATTTTTTTTAAGAAATTATATATTTCTTTTATTAGCATATTGTTAGTCACAGTATACTCATGTGAAATGTTTGTGAATAATCTTTAACGTTAATTGTTCTTGTATTTATATCATTTATATCCCCACTAATTATAGGACTTGATTTCTGTTGATATTCGCTTTCATAAGGAAGTATATCATCACCTCTTTCATCGTTATATTCAAAACAATAAATATTAAGTTTACGATAAGCATAGTTACTATAATACCTACATCGCAGTCTTATTTCTAAATTTTCATATTTTAAGTTGAAGTGTCGATAGAATACCTCAGAACTTTCAATAATACCACCAATATTAGTTTCCTTTTCAATCAAATCCTTCCTAAATGCTTCGATTGCTTCATCTATAGTAAATTGTTCATTTCCTGCATAATTATACATCAGTAGTAGTAGAATGTCTGAGCCTGAACAATTAAAATTGCCAAATTTGGGTAATTAAAATCGAAATTTTGTAATTTATGGGCTAAAATTTACATATTAAGGTAATTACTGTCAATGGTGTGAAGTGACGAGGGTTATGGACGGTTTGTACATAGAAAAGGGTAGTTTGATGTCGGCCCGTCGATGTGTTTTTGTTTTAATTTTATGGTTTGATATCCGTTCGTCGATGTGCATAGTTAATTATGTAGGCACGTAGTATGTTTTTTCGTTTGTTAAGCGGTTGCAGCAGGTTTATGATTGTAAAGAGTTTGAAGAAATAAATAAAATATACAAAATACGCGTGTTGTATTTATTCATTCTTTTCACTTATTTTGTAAAGAAATAGAAGTTTGTGATATTGAGGATTGTCAAAGATTGGTTGTTATTTTCACTGCTTGCTGACATTTGTCTCTGTCTCTTGTACATACCATATACATATAAATAAATGAATGAACAAAATTTTGTATATTTTTAGTCTACATATTTATTTAAAAAAATATCATAAATATATGTTGTAGCAATGTAAGAATAGAAAATTAAAATACATTTTTTAGTTATTTTCCTGATAAAGTAAATATGTATTTCTTAAGGCACAAACTCCATTATTGCGATAGCTGCAGTAAAAATATTCCTGATATTTAAGTTGTATTTGCTTAAAGTTGATGCACCCCATATCCTCGATGTGGAAAACTCTAAGTTGAAATAGTTTCTCAAACCATTTCTTCTTTTCCATACCCTTAACATAGATTGAAGAATGTTTTAAATTGGATTTTAAAAATTTTACAACACTCTTAAATTATATTGATCCGTCATTCCAATTCAGATGATGAGAGTTTCTTGTTAGCCAATTCCCTTCTCTTTGTTTTGCTACTGATAATCTTTTTTAAACGGTGGTTTAATAAGAAAATTTATGTACGCCTTATTGTTGAAAACAATTGATATTTCTTTTGCAATAAAGATGTTTGAATTGGATTTAAATCCTTGCATATCGATGAAAACTTTACCCCCAATCATCTTATATTTTATTTACATTATCTTACGAACTTGATGTTTTAAGGGTATGTATTCTATTATGTGATCGTGGATGAGAATGCAAAAGGCTGATGTATCGGTAGGAATGTTGGAGTCCGTTTCAATTTCAACTTTTATATCAACAGGACCATTAGAGAGAGCTTCGTTTTGATAACTGACATCTACTACAACTATCGGACACTATTTTTAAATTCTTGAGCAGTTAGAAGTGGTTGTGATTCCCTCATGTAGTAGCTTTGTTGAAACCGTAGATACATATCATATAGGATGGCATACCGATCATTTTTAAATTTTATATTTAAATCATCATATAGGTACGATTCGGAATTTCAATGCACTTTTAAATTGTTTAGATTACAGTGAACAAACTTATTTTCTTGTTGAAAAGCAATCAACACAAAACGGGGTCGTTCTCTATTTGCAGCCAATTTAACATTCCATATATAGCTAGTTCCTGTATTTAGTTGAGGATTAATGTGGCAATACCAACTGCGAAATACCATCGGTATAGAAGCACCACTGTTAATAATTTTAATTATATTCAATTTGCTCAGATCAGAGCGGAATTCTCCATGAGATGTTTGAGATACTAATTTTTGGTTTGTCAGTAGCAACAGTTGAGTATACGAGTTTTTCATCGTTCTTACTACGTAAGAGAACCAATTCATGTTTACCGCTGAGTATAATTTTATTATAGTCTTTAGCAAATCCTAAAAGTTGTTTCAGTGGTACATAGAAATTAAAGTGTCCATTTGAAATATCCAAATCATCGAGTTTGTTCCATCCAGCATTGTACAAGCCAACACTTTCCGTAGGTGATAAAGAAACAAAGTTTTTTAGGCTGCTTGTAATCGCTAAATGTCTTGTATGATCAATTTCTATGCCATTAAGTTCATATCGAATTTATTTCGAAAGTTATTTTTTAATTTCAGATTTAAAAAAGAAGATATTTTGCTGTTATCATCATCTACAACACTTCCCTCGACTTATATGTAGCTTTCGCTTGGTAGCACATATAAGTCTTGATTTTGTATTGAAATTCGAATCTCATCATTATTGTTGAAGGATTGTAGATACGGTGTATATGTGTGGTAGTCTTTTTTAATTATACTCTCGTCTGATTGAGGTTTTTCTAGAACATCTAGTATGTAACTCATTTCTTTGTCAATTTTAAATTAAGAGACTTCAAAAACTTTTTATTTGCTTGTGTCAAATGTTTTTTGTGTAATGATCTCTTTAATCTTGGTTTGGTTTGCAAGAGTGTTTTATAAGTGTATCCAATTTTATTCTTAGATTGCTTGACGTTATATATTATCATTATTTGCTAGATCTCAAATGTATTCGTATTGTAATTTCCTCTCTTCGGAAATTAATTAAATGACCGTTCTGATCAACTACGCGTAGAGTTAGAGAACTTACCTCTCGGCAGTTAACTGGCAAATAGATAAGATTTCGAGGAATCTCCACAATTTTATACCCTGGGGGACATTGATCGCAAGTTCATGTAATGTGTGTGCTTGTGAGTTATTCGTATATGTGTTAACGACTATACTACATTCAACACGCAAGATATTCACGATGAAAATACTGACCGGTAGGTCTGAGTAATGGTCTTGGTTAGGAGCTAGAATTTTCTTATTGAATCCAAAAAGTTTTCCAATTGTGTTATCCTTGTTAAAGTATATGGGATCTTTAGAACTATTAACTATAACTTGCATTGTATTGTTATTAGCTTCTATATCAATATTATTTTCCGGACAATACTGCTTATAGTGGTGTTTAATATAATCAACTATATCACTCAATTCATAAGATCCTATTGGTATTTCAATTACGTGTTCACCAATATGAAATATATTGTTATAATGATCTACATTAGGAATGCTATTATATGAATGAAAATTAGTTAGAGCACATTCATATTCACCATCCAAACGAATAGGAGGGAAGTAATTAGCAGATAACTCAGATGAGTTTGAGCTAAGAGTAAGTGTTATTGACATTATGCTTGTCTGATTACAAATAAGTGAAATTAAACACTTTGTATAAGAAAAGGACTTATATATATAATTATATTTTATTTAATATATTAGATACAAATATAAACATACATATATATATATATAAACTTAACTATTATATATATATATATATATATTTCATTTTTATTGATCCAAGAAATATGTTGATTTGTAAATCCTAACCATTTAACATATGCTTTCTCTCCTTTAGTTTTAAGAACTTTTTCAACTAGATATGTATTTGGATATCTGGTTTTTGAAAGCTCTTCACCATAGAATCCACCTTTAGTAGGATTACCACGATAGTCTTCTAATATGTATGTGGCTGGAAATGTATTTTGAGCTCTTTTAATCGTGAAAATTTCTGTGGTCCAATTTGGTGTATATCCTTTTTCAAAAACATGTTTATATTTACTTATGCGCACATGATCTCCATCATTGAACTTTGATAATTTAAAAAGTTTTAAACAGTTATATACCGTATTTAATAATTTTTTCTCGTTTGTAGAGTTAACTTGAATCGGTGTCATTTTGATGGTACGATGAATTTTTCTATTATATGTATTAATCAAGTCTTTGTAAATGTCGATCCAGTTATAAGACCCATGAAAGCTAAACTCTTTCCATATCCTTCCTTTTAATGTTCTATTAAATCGTTCTACTATTGATGCTTTCATTCTGCTATATGTTGAATAGTGATTAATGTTGTATTTATTCATCAATTTTCCAAAGTGTTTATTAAAAAACTCTTTACCGTCGTCTGTTTGCAAGTTTTTTGGCATTCGTCCCAGTTGAAAAATATTCTGCATAGCCTGGCTTGTTTCCAATGCAGTCTTTCTTTTCAAGGGTACTGCCCAAGCAAATTTTGAAAATGTATCAATTACGGTCAGCAAAAATCGATAATCTCTATCGTCTGTAGAATAGTTCCCCATTTCAACTAAATCAGCTTGCCAAAGATCATCTATTCCTTTCATAACAACTCTTCGACGTGGAAAATTTTTTCGTGCTTGCTTATGCAGTTCATTTACTAAATTTCTTTTTGAAGTCATTATTTAACGTATTTTGAATGTTAAGGGATACGTTGAGTTCAGAGTGAGTTCATTTAAGTACTGTCGACCATCATATTTCTTACATACCCATAAATTAACTCATTTATCTTTTTAATTTCTTTTTCAAAAAATAGTTTCATACTTAAATTTTTTTCCTGAATTTCATTGAGTTTTTGACTTAAGCTCATGTTTATTTCATCTCGAACCTCTTGAATTTGACTTTGCAGAAGCAATTTATTAACAACGCCGTTTTCCTCCAAAGCTTTTGTCACATTTTTGATTCTTTTGTTTTTAACGTCAATGTTTTTAGTTTTATCCATAACGAAGCCCAGCAGCCTAGGAACATTTTTCACAAAAACAGTACCACTTGTATCATTAAGATAGTGCCCGAACTTATCGATGGAAATTTTTTTTTAATGCATGTTTTTTTTTATTTATTGTATCTTCAAATATGAACTAACAATAAGTATTCAAATCTTAAATCTATAAAAAAATTATTAGGCCCGACCAATGTCGGACATAAGCTTAGTGATAGTTATTAATAATACATAAGTAGTGATAAGCAACAAAAACAAAAAAGTGTTTTCAAGCAGCTTCATCATCTAGAGTGTTGAATATTAGAGGCCGTGTATCTCTCTTTTTTAAGCGGATGTGCCCAGTAAAGTTCAAAATATTACGAGCAAGCGGATTAGGATGTGACTCGAGTTTTGTTAGATATTTGCCTGCGTATTTTACAATTTCTTCAGTCACTAGTGGCATATTCAAATCGCGATGTATATTTGAATTTTTGATGTACCATGGAGCCGATGTTATCATGCGTAAAATTTTATTTTGCCTTTGTTGAATTTTCTCTACATTTGAAGCTGAAGCAGTGCCCCATAGTTGAATTCCGTAACACCATATTGGCTTTAAAAGCGACTTGTATATTAAAAGTTTGCAGTCTAGGCTAAGTGTTGAATTTCTACCAATCAGCTAATGTACCTGAGTTAATTTAAGTTTCATTTGAGTTAGCTTAGATTCAATGTGATGTTTCCATGTAAGTCGTCGATCAAGGTGTAAACCAAGATATTTCGATGGACATGATTTATGCAGATAAATATTATTCTATAATGTTTGCTTCATATAATTCTTCGATAATTGAGACCATTTCGTTATTGTGATTAGTATGACCTGCAGCTTGTGATGCCAGCAATAGCCTAAGGCGATCTACTAAGTCATTGGGATCGTCCAAGCTTATATAGTTAGGTTTGTATGTGTTTAGTTGCATCAAACCCTCGCCTTTGTAAGGACTTTTTATTTTATGTAGTGATGATGAAGTTGATGAGTTCTTTTCACTTTCTTTCTTAAACAATTTACTGATAATATGCTTATATTTATATGCTCTCGTTCCTTTGATTTGTGCATCATATCTATATTCCCTTTTATATGCATTTGTGCTTACTAAATTTTTTTATATATATCTAATTCATGTTTATCGTAATGTTTTGGTATTTTGTGAAACAGTAAAGAAAATAAACCTGGTTTAAAAGCCCATATTTGATTTCCAATCACTATTTTATCTTCAGTTAGTTTAATACTAGTATTGCCAAACTTCCATTCATTATTTAAATCTTTATGTGGACCGTAGAGAGTATCTAATTCGTTTCTGCTTTCCAAGAGTGCTAGTTCAGTATAACTCTTATTATTATTATTATCTGAATTGTCTAGAGTTTCCGATTGAGAGTAAAAATCATCGTTGTCATCATCATCAGTATCAACCTTATCAATCTAATATGCGTTTCGATCACTAAGTGAGATATTTTTATTGCATAGTGTTTCTTCAGCAAGCTTCTGGAGTACTTGTCTCTAACTTAACTGATTGTTCGTTGAATGGAAAATTTAATTTTTTATAAACTTTCGTTTTAAATTCATCTTTTTCTGCTTTAATACTTCTTTTATTATGTTTAGAACTGTTCACAAATTCTGTTAAAGGATTTATTATGGGTTTAAATGTATCTTTGAATTGCTCATGTGTATCTGCTTCATCAACTTTTAAACTACGAAATTTTTTCTTTAAAACATTTCTAGTCTTTTTTAGCTCTTTTAAAAATTTGTCATCCATTTTCAACTATTAGGCAACAGATCAGATATTAGATCAGCTAATAGATCAGGTATTAGATCAGATATTTGAGCAGCCTTCAGATCAGGTATGAGGGGTATCAGATCACGTATCAGCTATCAGATCAGGTAACAGATCAGATATCAGATCCGCCATAAAATATTTTTAGGAAATAAGTAGATGTACTATGTCCAAGGCCAAATTAAGTACTAATGTTTTACTTTTATGTAGAGTAATTTATATTGTTATAAAATATTCGAATTGCTTTCTATAGCGACTATTTTTCAAGTCATTATCTTTGCTTATCATCAAAAATCCATATTTATTCTTCCAACACTCTCGACAAATTTCATGAAACTTTGCGCTATAAACGTGCTTGTTTAAACATTATAATCACATTTGCATTGTCTCTTAAAGTGCTTGGGAATTATGGTATAAGTTTGACATAAATAAAATGAATCAACATCCTTATGACGTCCCAAGCAAAAATATGCTCATATATTATTTTGCTTCTCGCATGCAACATCATCAAAGATCATAATTGAATTAGTTTTCGCTTCGTCAGGAGGAATAACTTTTTCATTATCTGTAAATTAATCGCTTTAAGTATTCATATTTTGGTTGATAAAGGGATTTTGAATATAAATAGATGTTTTCACACTTGAGTCCATTAGGGCTTTCTAGCAAGCTAATCATAACATTACTCTTTCCACAATTTGATGGTCCAACTATTAGAGCACGAATCGAATTTGGTAAGAGAGAGCTATGTTTTATTTTAGATCTGATGTTTGTTGAAGCATCAATATTGCGAATCACAATATTTTTATGTTGTTTTAGTAATTGCACTCTTATAACTAATTGCATTTCATAAATGTTACTTTTATTATAGAAGAAAAAAAAAATAAAATAAGATGCTTATACATTATAACAAAACGTTTAGTTATAAAAAACCAGCCGTTGGAAAAGGTTTAGTGAATAGAGTAATAAACTCTCTACCTGTTGAACTACACCTTCCTGGATATCAGTTTTGTGGACCCGGAACAAAATTACAAAAACATTTAGATCGCGGTGACAAAGGCATAAATTTATTAGACGCTGCATGTAAAAATCACGACATTGCTTATTCCAAAACAAATGATTTAAACAGTAGACATCAAGCTGATAAAATTCTTGAAAATAAAGCTTGGGAACGAGTTCTTTCAAAAGATAGCAGTCTTGCAGAAAAATCGTTTGCGTATATGGTTACTAACGCAATGAAAGCCAAAAGAAAATTTGGTATGGGATTGAAGAAGAAGGTTGCAAAAAAGAGTGAACAAAATGGAAAGAAGCTGTTCAGTACATCAATTAAAAATGCAACAAAAGTACTGAAGAAGGAAAAACCTCAAGACATTAACTCTGCCATTAGGATTGCACGTAAGGTTATCAACAAGTCGTTAAGGAGAAAGAAATCGCAAGTTATAATACCACGCATAATTAATGTTCCAAAGATTGGTGGCTTCTTACCTTTGGTACCCATTCTTACTGCTCTGGTTGCAATTGGTAGTCTTTCTACTGGCGGAGCAGCTATAGCAAAAGCAATAAATGCTGCAAAGAATGCCAAACAACAACTTGATGAAGCAACTAGACATAATAAAACAATGGAAGCAGTAGCAATGGGGAAAGGTTTTTACCTCAAACCATATAAGAAATGATATGGATTGGTTTGTCAAGAAAAAGAAAAACAAAATTTTTCGTAATGCTACCCAATAAACCCCTATCTGATGTTGATCTGAGAAACTTGTCAACAAACATTCCATACTTTAGAGGAGTTTTCATGTTGGATACACTACCAAAACGATCGAGAAAAAGAGAATGCGGAATCATTAATTTGGATTTATCAAGAGGATCTGGAACCCATTGGGTAGCATATTATAAAAAGAATGAACATAAAGAATATTCCGACGGTTTTGGAAACTTACAACCTCCATTAGAATTAGTTAAATATCTAGGCAATAATATAAAATATAGTTACAATCAATATCAATATTATAATTCATTTGAATGTGAACATTTATGTCTTCAATTTCTTTACAAAATAAGTGAAAAGAATAAATAAATACAACACACGAACATTTTTTTAAATTTTACTGTTTTATTAATAAAAAAGTTTATAAAATATAGTTTCTACATATTATTCCCACTGTGGGTATTAAGCATTTGTTAGAAATATACTTATTTCAGCAGCAGTATCCAATTTTAGGGAATTTTCTTCTTGCTTACATATGCAATATATCCCGGATGCTAATTCTATTATATCATCATCCGATAGCGTGTTGTACCGATTTGGTAAGAACATTATGTTATTTTCCAGTTCAATTTGAATTGTGGTGCCGTATTTACTTGTCATTCGTTTAGCATTTTTAACTGTATATTTAGTTGAGTCCTTTAGCTCTTTTATATGGGTTAATGTTTTTTTATTTAAATTGTTGAACTTTGTTATCAAATCGGGAGGATTCATTATCAGAATATTAATTAAATTTAATTTTTTTCTATGTATTTTTTATGTTTTTTTCTTCTTCTCTTTTTGACAGATTGCTCAATCTGCTTTTGTAAACGGATGTATTAAAAATTTCTACCAATCTTTAAATAGGCAAAAACAAAAATAAACAAAAATCTAAAAAACAAAGATCAGTAACGTAGCTATCTCTTTTTCTCATATTGTAATTATTTTTTATGTAAATGTTTGTTTTGTCACTGATAGAATTGTAGTGAAAGAGATAGTTATATTGACGTTCTAAAACGTAACTGAAACATAAAATTTCAAAACAAAGATCAGAGAGATAGTTATATTAATGTTCTAAAGTGTAAGTGAAACAAAATATTTCAAAAAGCACTCAAAAGTATTTGTAAAATTTTAATTTTACAAGAATATTTTACTATAAATAAGAATGTAAAACTTTCAAGAGTACTAGTATAAAAATAGTATTCAAGAAAAAAGTATTCTTAAAAAAAAAGAAAATTAAAATAACAATTAAAAAAATGAGCCAAGTACGTGAGCGGTTATGTGAGTTTCTCAATTCTTATGAGGACTTATTGCTCTATGAGCATAAAGAAACCATACATTTTTTCGTCTCCATGCTCACTGAAAATGAGGACTATGGAATTATAGAGCAAGAAGCCTCTGATAGTGGGCATTTTGCCAGCTGCCCCTGGTATAGCGAAGGACGCGAGGAAGGGCCAGACACATGTCGATGCACCATGTTCCATATTAGGAAAAAAATTATTTTTAAGATTATTGAAACTTATAAAAATTTGTCAAAAATAAATAATGAACAAATATAGAATATATATGTATGTGTGTATGGGTTTTATTTAGTTTTTTATTTTTTTTATTTTTTATTTTTAATATACATACATATGTGTATATATATATAAAGATTAATAGAGCGAAAAACTATTAGTTTAAATATTATTTTCATTGAGGATGGATAAACGTACTTTAAAGAATATATTTCACAACAATCAAGAACGAAAACCTCAAATATATGATTTGGTTTTTGAGTTTGAATACTTGCTCAATTGGAAATTGAAGATTGCATGTGGATTTTCTTTTGGTTTTAAGCCAATGATATGGTTGAATTATAAAAATAAGCAATACATTGGACTGGATCGAGAAGAATGGTTACATCTCATGTGCTATAAGGAGTATATTCATGATATGCTTAATCGTCGAGATTTTTTAAATTCTATAAATATAATTGATAATGAAAGTGAAAGAGATGTTGAATATAAGTTTCAATATAAAAGAGGTGTTTGTTTTTTAGTTATCATACAAGGAAACTTTAAAATAAAAATCGATTCTGACACTTGGAGATCACTAACTCAAATTCGAGTATTTTTTACATCAATTTTATGTTGGAACAACATTCTAAGAAAACAAATCCTTCATTTCTTTCATGAATATTATATACCAACTTGCTCTGCTTTAAACAAAACAAAACTTCAAATCAATGAAATACAAGGAATACACGAAAGGGATGTAAAGATTGAATTAACACGACTTTGTTATGAGATTGGAGAAAAAATGCAACACAAGATTGTAACAGATGTGAAAATTCATAAATTTTATTTAAGGATGGATAATAAATATAAAAAAAACTGTACACAAAAATATTTGTTTTTTTAATGCTTTTTTATTTTCATATTAGTGTATGTTTTATTTAAAAAAACTGAATAACTAGACAATATTTCTTAAATAAAAAATAATTTACAATAGACACAAAGATTTTTACTTAAAACTAAATAATTATAATTAGAGAAATAAATTACAGAAGCTTTAATTTGTATACATATTTTACTCATCTTCTTGAAATTTTTCTATTTCTAATAATAACATATTAAGTTCATAATCAGGATTTGTTTCATCAATTTCAATATGATGCCATGCATATGTGTTTATACCATCACTTTTGACTTTTCTCTTGTCATCTTGATAGCTTAATATTACTTTATGTATTTGCATAGTATATAATTCATGCAACTTAGACTTAAAAGTTAGCATATTATCATAAACATTTGATCTGTTAAATAAACAATCTCTATATGAACTTAGGCTATACTTATCTAAAATACATTTTTTTACTCCTTTAGATTTTTTAATTTCATTTCTATTTTGTACAGTAAAGGAGTACATTTTAGACCGTAGTCCCACGAATTCTCCATAATCTTCCCACAATTCTCATCTTTCAACGATTCCAAACTATCGGCCATAAAACGCATTGTATCAAGAAACCTTAATTCAAGATCTGTACCATCACTCATATTAATAAATTGAGATAGAGATATATATAACTCTTTATTTAACGGAAGGATTTTTATATTTGTCGCAACCTTACTTAATTCTTTCACAAAAAGATGAGAATCATAGGATGAATAGTTATGAAAATAAATTGGAATAAACTTGGGTACTTGATAACTTAGGTTGCATCTGTTATGCGCAGCACCTCGATATTTACCGCTTATATGACAATGATCTCTCACACGATCATTATTTAAGTATTGTCCACATATGTGACAAGTTATCGCATTGTAAAATGTTACATTTTCTTCATCTGTCAAGTTCTCCATTTCAATTGTTTTTGTGAGATAATTGTTATATATATCTTGACAATCTTGATTCAAAAATGTAACAAATTTTTGAGAAGCATCTTTACCCGTATAAATTCTCAGCTTATCCAATTTATTGTCATGCTTACACTTAATAAAATAGCTGAATGCGCAGGGTACATGTGACTGATTTAATTTAGTTTTACTACTTACATTAAAGTCTATCTGTTGCAAAACGCATTCAAAATCGGCGTATACAACAAAAGGTACGTAAATTTTTCTATGGTGGCTCTTGAACCGCAGTATGGATTCTTCTTCTTCTGTAACTATTTTACCACATTCCATTTTATGTTTCTCCATAATATTTTCAAAATGGGTGTATTGCAGACAGCTGTTGCAAAATAAGAGTCATTCACAATGTGTCGTTGTTTGCCTTTTTAGTAGTCTGTAAGACATCAAACACGCGTATTGTATTATTTAATTTTAAATACTTTCCAATATATTACTTACTTTGAAATATCTTTTATAAAAATATAGCGATGCCCATCCACGTTTTCCAATAGCAATAAGTTAACATGCTTGGTCTTCTCATTTTGGGTTATATAAAATGGTCCAATTAGTTCATCACTCTCGTCGTCATATCCAAACACATTCACACTAACATCATTCTGTCCCTCAAATTCCTTAATATATTTTAGTGACATCGGAAATGTCAAATTTGAAAAATCAATTGTAGTTCCATCTTGAAGCGAAATTATATTAGCACTAATATCTTCAATGTTATATGAAGAGCATCGATTCGGAAAATTGATAGCCGAGGTACTCATTGCCGCAATTAAGGCCCACTTAAAACAGTAATTATCACTGTTTTCAATGTTAATGCAAGCACCACGACTAGCAAGCTTCTGCGGGGTGCTAATCCAATGAGCTCTTTTTACTAAAGAAGATTTATTAATATTTAGTTCAGCTCGAACTATGCGAACAAGAGTCCATCCGGAATCTCTTTCCTGAAAATCAGACATTTTATTTTGAATTTCTCTGACCTGCTTACAGAAAAATTCGTTCACGTCATCTGCTCTAGTCAACAAGCTCATTTTTGCTGTATGTACTTTTATTATTACTTCTAATTCTTCGCCCACAATTTTTAGATATTCTGCAACTATACTTATATTAAATTTCAATATAGTATGTTGCTTCAAATGGTATTCAAGCCTCTCTATAAAAGTCGATTCATTTTCGACAACAAAATCTGCAAAGAGAAGTTGATCCTTTTTATTTTGTATTCCATAAGAAATAATATTGTTTTTAAATGCTTTTCTGATCTCATAATATTTCATACACTCTCCATCAATGTTGATATTACTTGTTGAGCTACTTCCAAAATCCTGTAAACCTTGCTGTTGTTGTTGTTGTTGTTGTTGTTGATGGTGATGTTGTAGTGTTTGGTGTTGGTCAGTATTTGGATACCAATGTATTGTAGTAGGAAGTTGCTGCAAATTTGGGTACCATTGCATGGGAGTAGCACTTTGCTGCCAATACATTTGTAGTTGTGGTTGTTGTTGTTCTTAATGAGGATATTGCTGATGAGCATATTGCTGATGAGGATATTGCTGATGAGGATATTGCTGATAAGTATATTGTTAATGACGATATTGATGTTGTTGTTGTTGAAGACATTGTAGTTCTTGTTGTTGTTGTTCTTGATTAGGATATTGTTGATAAGGATATTGATGCTGTTGTTGTTGAGGATATTGTAGTTGTTGTTCTTGATGAGGATATTGTTGATAAGGATACTGATATTGTTGATCATATTGCAATTGTTGAGGATAAGTGAAGCCTGTATTATTCCGTGGTAGTGGTCGTTCTTAACTTGAGTCTCGACTTATGACCACTTGGCTTGCTACACCATGATTTTGGATGTGATCCAAAAAGCATTTTTTGTATTTATATACCTTTTTACACACATTGCACTCATAAGCTAAAGAATTCATTTTTTTTTATTTATTTATTTTAATTTTTTTTTAGTTTATACAATATTATTATATATATAAATATATATTTAATATTATTATATTTAATAACAGCGAAATTATTGAGGATTTGACACTTGTAGAGACAATGCTTTACTTGCTGCTAGAATAGAAAACTTCTAAATTTATACGAGTTACGATTAAGTCATATGCACAATGTAAAAGTCAATAGACAGATACAAATGTCAGCAAGCCGTGAAAATAATAACCAATATTTGACAATCCTCAATATCACAAACTTCAATTTCTTTACAAAAGAAGTGAAAAGAATGAATAAATACAACACGCATAAATTGTATATTTTATTCATTTCTTCAAACTCTTTACACATAAAAAAAATATTTAAAATCAAAGAACAACAACAACAAAAACAAAACATTGATATCTCACCAGCATACATAATTACTTTCTAAAATACCCTACCATGTCCCCAGCTAAAAAACGAATATTACAAACAAAAAAAGTAATGCCGAGTGCACACTATGATATTTTGTGATATCGCAGCAGTGTGCCCTATTGGTAACGTTTATCAATTCCGTTTTGTATTCCATATAAAAAAAAAAAAACATAATGTGAAAGGCGTTCCACACATTTTAAAAAATGATTAGAACACAAGAAAATGCCAGATTTGTACTCGGCATTGCACATATACATATACGACTACTTACCCATCTGCCAACGCTCAAGTTATTGTAAAAACATACACAAATACACACGTATGAGCATAACGTTGGCTCCCATGATCACGCATCTCTAATTCCCTTTGACAATCATAAATATTGTTACGAAAATAGCCGTCAACAATGTTAAGTAGCATTACACAGAAATATTCCAACAGGGTTAATGTAAATGCTACGCGAAAATATTCCTACAGGGTCAAAGCAAAGAATAGTCTAGAAAGTAGCCAATAACTAAATAAGCATGCCTAGCTTGATTAAACAAGCAAAAGCAACAACAACAAAAAAAAGCGTCTGCTATTAAGAAGATTCACATATTTGTACACATACATACATGCCAATTCAAACGAAAAGCAAAAGATAAACAACCACCGTGTGTTGCTTAGTTAATGATGTACACACGTACGCATATACACATGTATGTACATAGTTACCACATGAACTTAATTAAGAACATATAAGATGATAATGATCGTCTAGACATTGCTTGAAACTTCTAGTGGAATTTCTGTGAAATATAAATAGAGGTGACGCATCCAATGAGTTAGTTAGTTGCAGTTGTAAGTCAGTCGCGAACAGTTATAGTTAGTGCTAATCAGAAACTAGTGAAGTTAAGAACTCGTTAGACAGTTGATAATTAAGTTGTGAATTAATAATAGTCTGTCGTGGAATTGAGATTATTGTGGAGTCTATCGTGTCGACTGGAGTAAAGGGAACAGCGCAGCGAATAGACGTGTATAAGGGTGTAAGTAAAGCCAGTGAGTCTTTATTGGTGTATCAACTGTGAGTGTCGGCAGCGTGAGTGCCGTGTGTGATAAGCAGCAGACAAAGAGGTATTGCTGTATCAACTGTGAGTGTCGGCAGAGTGAGTGCCGTGTGTGACAAGCAGCAGACAAAGAGGTATTGGTGTATCAACTGTGAGTGACGGCAGAGTGAGTCTCGTGTGTGACAATCAGCAGACAAAGAGGTATTGGTGTATCAACTGTGAGTGACGGCAGAGTGAGTCTCGTAAGTGACGAGTAGCAGACAGAGAGGTGTCACGTGAATACTTGCGCAGCCAGATAAGAGACGTGTGCAAACTATAGCGAATAAGGCGTAGTGGTAACCAGTTGTGAATATTTGTGTGTAATTCATTAGTTTAAGTTGTATTAGTGTATTTAAGCTCTTGAGTAATTTAGTATAAGTGTATTCGTAAATAAAACTTGTATCATTCTTAACCCTAATTACTACACTCGGCTCTTGTATTCATTTGCAAATCTTCGGATCTACGGAAAAGCGTTTTTATAGAGAGAAAAACGTAACATTTGGTGTCAGAAGTGGGATTTGCAAATACAAGCGATACGTTTAAAAAGGGTTAAGCGAAAAGCAAGAGTAATAAGAAAAGGAGAACCTCACACGTTTGAAAAGGTTAAATGTGAACAAAACCACATACGTTTGAAAAGGTTAAACGTAGTAATTGGTTTTTGAGGAGAGATGAAATTTCAAGAGCTTAACGTGGATCAACTCAAGGAAGAGTTGAATAAGCGGAAACTGTCGACAACTGGTAATAAAGTACAACTACAGGAGAGACTACTACAGGAGTTCCAGCGGCGCAACATCGAAATCGAGACATATGAGTTCGAGGAGAAAGAGCGTTTGGAAATGAGGGTAAAGTTAGATGATTTTATGAGAACAGTAAGAGAATTGAGAGCTCAAATCGAATCTGACAACAAGAAATTTCTGGAAATGTCAAGAGAAACTTCAAGAGCCAAAACCGAGAGAGTGCGAGTACGAGCACGAGTACGAAAAACATCTAGGGCCACAAATGACACACTTGACAAATGGAAAGCGAAGACTATGACAAACGTTCAAGAATCATCTGGAGCCAGCAATGAAAAACGTCAGGAAATTGCTGAAGACGCAAACAGACGGGCAGATGGTGTAGAAATGCAAGTCAGTAAATCAGACGAAGAGATTTCTGACTTGGGAAACAGCGTCTACGAAAACATTTCTGCCACAGAGCAAGACGCTGACGAAAAACTAAAGGCAGAAGATGAAATCAACAGTTGTCAGTGTCAACAAGCTGAACGTGAGCGAAGTTTTCCAGAAGTTTCCAGCAAAGTAACTGAAGCTCGTGACCTATATGATAGTCAAGCAGTTTGTGACACGGCGGAATTAGCTATGCAAGTCAGTAAATCAGACGAAGAGATTTCTGACTTGGTGAACAGCGTCTACGAAGACATTTCCGCCACAGAGGTAGACGCTGACGAAAAACTGAAGGCAGAAAATGAAATCAACAGCGGTCAGTGTCAAAAAGTTGAACATGAGCAAAGTTTGCCAGAAGTTTCCAGCGAAGTAAATGAAGCTCGTGACCTAGATGATAGTCAAGCGGTTTGTGACATGACGAAATTAGCTATGCAAGTCAGTAAATCAGACGAAGAGATTTCTGACTTGGTGAACAGCGTCTACGACGACATTTCTGCCACAGAGGAAGACACTGAGGAAAAACTGAAAGTAGAAGATGAAATCAACAGTGGTCAGTGTCAACAGGTTGGACGTGAGCCAGAAGTTTCCAGCGAAGTAAATGAAGCTCGTGACATAGAAGTTTCCAGCAAAACAAAGAACGTTGCTAACTTAGCTGATAGTAAAGCGGTTTGCGAAACAGCGGAACAAACTATGGGTGAAATGGTCTCGCTTGCTCAAGGTAAAGAAACTGCTACAGTATACAAAGCGCGCAGTATAAAAGCAGTCAGGAAGAGGAAGACAACTTCTATAAAGAATCTCAGGCGTGTGGTAAGGCAAACTCTAGTCGAGGGACAAGGTAGAGTCAGAGCCAAGGGCCATAAATGTAGAGTGGTAAGGCAAGCTCTAGTCAAGGGACAAGGTAGAGTCAGAGCCAAAAGCCACAAATGCGGGAGAAATTGTCATCTCCAGCGTAAAACAAGACAAGCTGTATTGGAAATACGAAACAGATTCAGTACCAAGGGTTGCAAATGTCAAATATGGTTTCATCTCCAACGAACGGCAAGGCAAGCTGTAGCGGAAATACTAAGCAGAGTCAGTACTACCAGGGGCCACGAATATCGAAGTAGTCACCTCAAGCGTATGGCAATACAAGTTCCAGTTGAGAAACGAGACAGAGCCAGAACTAAAGCCGACAAATGTGGAAGAGGTAGTCGTCTCCAGCGTAACTACAAGGCGTTTAGAAAACGCAGAAAAAGAAAGGCGATGATGTGCCTATTCGGGACGAATAGGCTTAAGTGGGCGGCAGTGTTACGAAAATAGCCGTCAACAATGTTAAGTAGCATTACACAGAAATATTCCAACAGGGTTAATGTAAATGCTACGCGAAAATATTCCTACAGGGTCAAAGCAAAGAATAGTCTAGAAAGTAGCCAATAACTAAATAAGCATGCCTAGCTTGATTAAACAAGCAAAAGCAACAACAACAAAAAAAAGCTTCTGCTATTAAGAAGATTCACATATTTGTACACATACATACACGCCAATTCAAACGAAAAGCAAAAGATAAACAACCACCATGTGTTGCTTAGTTAATGATGTACACACGTACGCATATACACATGTATGTACATAGTTACCACATGAACTTAATTAAGAACATATAAGATGATAATGATCGTCTAGACATTGCTTGAAACTTCTAGTGGAATTTCTGTGAAATATAAATAGAGGTGACGCATCCAATGAGTTAGTTAGTTGCAGTTGTAAGTCAGTCGCGAACAGTTATAGTTAGTGCTAATCAGAAACTAGTGAAGTTAAGAACTCGTTAGACAGTTGATAATTAAGTTGTGAATTAATAATAGTCTGTCGTGGAATTGAGATTATTGTGGAGTCTATCGTGTCGACTGGAGTAAAGGGAACAGCGCAGCGAATAGACGTGTATAAGGGTGTAAGTAAAGCCAGTGAGTCTTTATTGGTGTATCAACTGTGAGTGTCGGCAGCGTGAGTGCCGTGTGTGATAAGCAGCAGACAAAGAGGTATTGCTGTATCAACTGTGAGTGTCGGCAGAGTGAGTGCCGTGTGTGACAAGCAGCAGACAAAGAGGTATTGGTGTATCAACTGTGAGTGACGGCAGAGTGAGTCTCGTGTGTGACAATCAGCAGACAAAGAGGTATTGGTGTATCAACTGTGAGTGACGGCAGAGTGAGTCTCGTAAGTGACGAGTAGCAGACAGAGAGGTGTCACGTGAATACTTGCGCAGCCAGATAAGAGACGTGTGCAAACTATAGCGAATAAGGCGTAGTGGTAACCAGTTGTGAATATTTGTGTGTAATTCATTAGTTTAAGTTGTATTAGTGTATTTAAGCTCTTGAGTAATTTAGTATAAGTGTATTCGTAAATAAAACTTGTATCATTCTTAACCCTAATTACTACACTCGGCTCTTGTATTCATTTGCAAATCTTCGGATCTACGGAAAAGCGTTTTTATAGAGAGAAAAACGTAACAATATCTTAAACTTCAATTTTTCCAACCTTCAAATAAGTTCATAAATTACATATTTCATTTACCTCTTCAAACTCTTTAAATATAGGAAATTGAAAAATCAAACTAAATAAAACCAACAACAAAAAACATTCATAGATTTCCCACAAGCATACATAATTTCTTTCTAAAATAATCTTCCATGACCACCAGCTAAAAAAAGAATATTGCAAAGAGACAAAAGCAACATTTTTTCTCTATGCACACACGCACTTACACTCTAAAATCATAAACCTGCTTCAACTGCTTAACAAAAAAAAATCCATTCAAAATTAAAATTAAAACAAAAACCTACATAAAATCCTTCGTACCTACATAATTAACTATGAACATCGACGAACGGATATCAAACCATGTTTATCTCACAAACCATATATTTTATTCATGTCTTCGAACTCTTTAAACATAGGAAAAAAATAAATAAAAATCAAACTAAATAAAACCAACAAAAAGAAAAAAACATTCATAGATTCCCACACAATTTCTTTCTCAAGTACCCTCCCGCAACCGCTTAACAAACGAAAAAAAATACTACGTACAAACAAAAGAATATTACAAAAAACTAAACTATTCACACACGCACACACAATATAAAATCATAAACCTGCTGCAACCGCCTAACAAACGAAAAACATACATAACATACAAACATAACATTACCCAAATTTGTTCATAGAAATAAAAATAAGTTTCGTTCTAAGTGCTAAGTCTAAATTACGGTTTACAAATATAATTTCGTTTAGGTTTTATTTTATCAGTCTATACACATCTTATTTGTTTAGGCTACATACATTTTATGATACACATTATATGCACACATGCTTAAGCATAGTTTTATCTCCAACAATTTCTTGTGTTACTTAAACTAATGATCAAACTAATGTATGTTTTGTATTTACTTAGGCTAGTTATAAATATTCAAGAGATCAAATAGTTTTATCTCTACCAATTTTAGAACTGTAATATTTTATTCTTGTGTATGTTTTGTATTTACTTAGGCTAGTTATAAATATTCAAAAATAATATGAAAATAACCCTGAAAAATATATGAAAGCAATTAGATAAGAAATGAGTTCTATATTAGATTTAAGATTTTCATCGTTAGTATTTAAGCAGAAATATTTTAAAAATAAAACAGTGTCTTACAAACATTCAACCTGTTAAATAGTTTAATTTAACATTTGGTCCTTCGACAAAAAGAACTAGTGACTAAAAAAAAAAAAATATTATTAAAAAATTGGCATTATATAAATATTAAAATGGCAAATAAAGAAAAGCTTTTCGAAAGGCAAAAAGAATTGGGCGACGAAATTGTTGCTATTCGGGAAAAGCTAGCTCAAAAAACAATACGTAGTACGAGACTCCCAGAAATCAATAAAAGAGTAAATAAAATTGAAATTGAATTTGCGGAAAATAACACAAAACTTCTGGCATATGGCATTACATCAGAAGATTATTTTGAAAAAAATTACTATGAGGCATTATCAGGAATTCTAACAGAGATTCAACTTCTAATAAAAGAAGCCGTGAAGCAAGAAGAATCAAATAACGTTCCAGAATCTTCTCAAACATCAAAAGAAAACAATAAATTAGAAAAATTAATAACTACTGATTCAGATGAGGAATTATGGGAACAATTTGTTGAAATGGCAGATTGGTTAACTGACTGGTATGATGAAATATCAGCTAATGTGGCCGACATGTCCAACAAAAAACTTCAAATAAAAGAAAAATATTTAGAAGCTAAATATCAGAAGCTTCAAAATATATATCACAATTTAAGTGAATCAAAAAAGCCAAAAAATATGCATAAAATTATGCTAAATGCCGAAAACACATATTTTAGTGCTCTCGAGCTTATTACAGATTGCATGAATGAACCAATGCAACAACAAAGCAACATAAATAAAGAAGAATATTCAAACTCAGCACATTTAGGAAAAATTGAAATTCCTGAATTTAGTGGCAATATAAATGAATGGTCATCATATCATGATTTGTTTAAAAGCCTGGTGCATGACAACAAGAACCTTTCTAATGTGGAAAAAATGTACAGGTTAGTAACATCACTTAAAGGCGAAGCTAAAAAATTAGTGCAACATCTAAAGATCACCAACAACAACTATCAAGCAACGTTCGACATTCTCAAACAAAGGTACGAAAATCGTAGATTGTTATTTACAAATCAAGTAGATATTTTACTTGATCAACCAATGGCTAATAGCGAATCATCAGCAAGCTTGAAGCAGCTATTAGATACAACAAATAGCTGTATTTATGCTCTTAAAAGTATGGACATTAAAATAGAAGATGCTGAACCGTTAATAGCGCGTATTGTTATCAGAAAATTAGATAAAGACGGTTTGCGATATTACGAACAAACAGTCAAAAAATCTAAAGAAATTCAAAGTCTTAAGGACATATTAAGTTTTTTGGAACAACAAGTTCAAGCATTAGAAGCAGCTTCCAAAGGGCAAGAAAAAAGAGTAAATAAAAAACTATTTGAAACTGGAAAAGTTTCTAATGTGATGTACTCAATGAGAAAATATTGTTTACATTGCAATATGGATAACCATACAACTGTGGTTTGCAGAAAATTCTTAGCATTACCGATTTATGAACGAAGAAAACTTGCTTACAATAATAAATGGTGTTTTAAATGCTTGGATCATAAAAACAACAAGTGGTGTTCAAATAATGTTAAGTGTTGTTATTGCAATAAAGGTCATCATAAGATTTTACATCTGAATGAAGAAAAAATTAAAGAATCAAAACCTAACAATTCAGCAATGACTACCAAAAATTTAGCAACTTCAGTACTTCTAGCAACTGCCCAGGTAAAAGTACATGCAACGAATGGGGAAGCAGTAATCCTAAGAGCATTAATCGATCAGGGTTCTCAAGTAACAACAATATCAGAAGAAGCATCCCAGATCTTATCATTGCCACGTATTAAATGCAAGACAGAAATTCATGGAATCGGCAGTACTCTGGTTGGACTGTCTAAAGCGAAAACAAAATTAATCTTGAAACCAAGATTTATAAGTAACCATGAAATCGAAGCAAATGCCCTTATTTTGCCAAAATTAACGGGGGCACATCCAAATCAGTCATTTGAAATTAATATTGAAGATTGGAACAACTTTATTCTGGCGGATCCAGCATTCAATAAATCTGATCGAATAGATATTGTTATTGGAGGTGACATTATACCTCATATATTGCAAGAAGGATTACACAAAAAAGGTAGTATCTTAGCACAATCAACAATTTTTGGCTGGATATTGTCTGGAGTAATTAGCAAAGCTGCAAAACCATCAAAAGTATTAGCAGCTATAACTAACTTGGAAAAGTTCTGGGAGTTAGAAGAACTTCCTGAGATAGACGAATGCCGTGAAGATGAATTTTGCAAAAAACATTATGAGAAAACAACCAAAGTTGATGCAAAAGGCCATATAGTAGTTAAATTGCCGCTTAAAGAAGACCACGAGTTGGGAGATTCCAGAAGGCAAGCAATGGCAAGGTTTTTGTCTCTTGAGAGAAAATTCGATCGAGAGCCGGAACTAAAAAAAAATTACGTAAAATTTATGAACGAGTATTTAAATCTTGGCCATATGGAAGAGGTAGAGGAGAAGTGCAGCGGGAAGTATTATTTGCCACACCAACCTGTAATAAGAGAAAACAGCTTAACAACAAAATTGCGTGTGGTGTTCGACGCGTCTGCTAAAACAACAAATAAAAGAAGTTTAAACGATGTGATGTTTGCAGGTCCTAAACTACAAAAAGACCTTTTCGATATCATAATAAAATGGAGGCTATGGAGATATGTTATGATAGCTGATGTTGAAAAGATGTACCGTCAGGTAAAAATAGCAAACGAAGACCAATCGTATCAACATATATTATGGAGAGAAGACAAATGCAATCCTATAAAAGAGTATAAATTAACAACTGTAACATATGGCATGTCATCGGCACCATTTTTAGCAGTAAGATCACTGTTCTACATTGCTGATCACATTTCAATTAAAGATGAACTAATTAAGAAAATAATAAAAGAGGACTTCTATATGGATGATCTAATGACAGGAGCAGATGATGTTCAGCAATGTAAAAACATACAGCATCATATACAAACACAGCTAAGTAATTTTGGTTTCAATTTACGTAAATGGGTCTCAAATCACAAAGCAATTTTAAATCATGAAGACATCACCAAGGAAAATACAGTCATTCAAATAAAAGATGACGAAACTGTCAAAACTTTAGGCCTACAATGGGAACCGGCCAAAGACGAGTTTCATTTTGAGGTAAATTTTACACAGAACTATAAAATAACGAAAAGGCAAGCTCTTTCAGATGTGGCGAAAATCTTTGATCCTTTGGGTTGGATGTCTCCTGTTACTGTACTAGCGAAACTATTTATTCAAAAACTATGGTTGCAGCAGTCTTCCTGGGACGAAGTGTTATCAGATGAGTTTCAAGATGAATGGTATGAATTTTCAAAAAATGTAATCGCTCTTCAAAAAATCCATATACCAAGATGGGTAAAAACAACGTGCGAGATTAAATTGGAAATTCACGGGTTTTCAGATGCTTCTGAAAAAGCTTATGCAGCTGTAGTTTACGTTAAACAAAATAAATCGGTTAAGCTACTAACAGCTAAAAGTAAAGTAAACCCGATTAAAAACAGGAAGACTCTGCCAAAATTAGAACTGTGCGCTGCTCATCTTCTAAGCAAGCTCTTACATAGAGTAATTCGTATTTTTAATCGACAATACAGAGTTTATGCATGGAGTGATTCAACTATAACATTAGGTTGGATTCACAACAATAAAAATAAAGACAAATTTGTAAGAAACAAAGTGAACGAAATAAATACGAATTTGCCTGAGGCGTCATGGCATCATATAAGCAGTAAGGAAAATCCTGCAGATGTAGCTTCTAGAGGTGCTAATGCTGAAAAATTAATACATCACTCTTTGTGGTGGAATGGTCCTAAGTGGTTATTGAAGTCTTCCGAATTCTGGCCGAAATACGAAGATCTAAAAACGACAAATACATTGATGATTGCTGTGAGGTTGGCCAGCTGTAAATTAACAATTTAACATGCAAATACTCTAAACTAGGCAAATTACGAAGAATTGTTGCTTATATACTTCGTTTTGTAAATAAATTAAGGAAGAACGGAAAATATCCACAGCATCTGACCGTTCCAGAACTTGAAATGGCAGAAAAGATAATAATTTTTAACCATCAGCAGGTCGAATTTCATGATGAAATTATAAGACTGAAAAAGGGACTTGCGGTTAGTAACAAAAGCAAAATAGTAAGTCTTTTTCCTTTTTTGGATAAAGACGGCATTCTTCGAGTTGGTGGCAGATTGCATAATTCTGATTTACATTATAATCACAAACATCCCATAATTTTACAAAAGTCTGAACTTTCATCTTTAATAATTCATCAGACACACATGTTCACGCTCCATGGTAGGAATCGACTTATGGAGTCAACTATAAGACGCAAATATTGGATATTGGGATTAAAAAATGCAGTAAAGAAGTGTATTGGAAGCTGTACAACATGCATTCGCTATCAACAAAATATATCTAAACAACTAATGGGTAGTCTACCAGATTATAGAGTGAATGTTTCACATCCTTTTTCTCATACGGGAGTAGATTACGCTGGACCGATACATTTAAGGTGTTCAAAAGGAAGAGGCCAGAAAAGCTACAAAGGCTATATTGCAGTGTTTGTCTGTATGGCAACAAAGGCAATTCACTTGGAAGTCGTGAGTGATTTGACCACAGAAGCATTCCATGCGGCTTTGAGAAGATTCTTTGCAAGAAGAGGCATTAGTTCCCACCTGTATTCTGATAATGGAACTAATTTTGTGGGTGCTAGTAAAAAGTTAGATGCTGATTTTAAAGCAGCAGTTAAAAACAATAGTACACTTATTCCTATTCTGGCTGAACAAAAAATAAATTGGCATTTTATTCCCCCGGCAGCTCCTCACTTTGGTGGGATTTGGGAGTCTGGAGTAAAATCGATGAAGTATCATCTAAAAAGAATAATTGGCGAAACAAAATTGACGTTTGAAGAATTAAGTACTTTGCTGGCACAAATAGAAGCTGTTTTGAACTCCAGGCCTTTGGTTGAAGTGAATGCTGAAGATATTGATGCAGCCGATGTGTTATCTCCGGGTCACTTTCTCATTGGAAGACCAGTAATAGAACCCGGGGAGCATATAGAAAGCGCAGATACATTGTCACTAAATAAATGGAAGCTTATTCAGCGGTTAAAAAAAGATTTTTGGAAGCGCTGGAAGGAAGAGTACCTTGTGACGCTCCAGCAACGAAATAAGTGGAGGCATTCAGTTAAAAATTTGAAAGAAGGAGCAGCAGTTCTGGTCAAAGATGAAAATACTCATCCAGGAAGATGGCCTCTTGGAAGAATAACGGAAGTACACGAAGGAAAGGATGGGAAAGTTCGAGTAGTTGAGATAAGGTATCAAAATAATATTCTAAAACGACCAATCCATAAGGTAATCCAGCTACCGGACGCAGAAAATTTCAACGAGGACAATCAGGATGGAGCGAGAAGTTTCCATACAAGAATTGAACGACCGAACGGAAGTAACTGTCTGAAATCCCTTTTATTATGGTGTATGTTCTTGATGTTAACAGTAGGAGTAGTAAACTCTGCATCACTAAAGTATGGTATGGGTGCTGAAATAAAGGAAATACCTCTGGATACAGCGCTGCATCTGGATAATATTGGAACGATGAACATTGTAAACTCTAAATGGACCTTAATAGTACATTACGATTTAGATCAATATTTTGAGGAGATAAAACGAATCAAAAGACTGAAAGAAAAACTTGAAGACCAATGTTCCAAGTTAAGAAATTATAAAGAGGCTTGCGAAATGATAGTATGGTCAGTCAATAGAAGATTCAGCTTAATAGATCAAAATAACAATCTGTTGCTGAAGAAGGAAAGACAAAAAAGATCGCCATTTGAATTTGTTGGCTCGATTTATCATATACTTTTTGGAATGATGGATGCAGAGGACCGGAAATTAATGGAAGAAAATATGAGGAATATTTTCCAGAATGAGGATAAATTACAACAGCTCGTGAAGCAGCAGACATCCATTGTGAACTCTACAATAAATGTGCTAAAGAAAACAACTGAGGAAGTAAACGATAATTTCAGTAAAATGTACCAGCAGTTGAAGCGGTTCTATGAGGAAGTGCAAAGCGACACCAATACTGAGCGATTGATTGTTATGTTTCAAGTGATGACTACTCAGCTACATTTAATGATCGATGAGTGCAATGAAGTTCAGTCATCTATTATCAATTTGTTAATTGATGTTAACCACGGCCATATCAATCCAGATCTTATAACTGCTGCACAAATGCAGCAGGAACTGTCAAACATTGAAAAACTATTACCGAAGGATCTGATTTTGCCCGGAACAAAAACAGGTACAGAACTGAAAGAAGTTTACAGTTCTATGGTGGCTAGGGGTATTGTGATGGATAACCGTTTGGTAATACAGGCAGAAATACCATTGTATAACATACATTCTTTAGAAATTTACGAAATCATTAGGCTTCCAGTTGATGGAAATGGCACTGCAATGATACCTATAGTAGACGGTGATTACATCGTATATAATTTTGCAACGAACTTATATTTTTTGATGTGGCAATCTCAGCTTAATGTTTGTACAAAAAACCATCAAGGACAATATAACTGTAAAGAGAAATTTCCTTGGAAACCTGCGGTAGAGCGATCTTGTGAAGTTTCAGCTTTAAAACAATCCAGGCATGCTGAGTGTTATTTTCAGGAAACTCCAAGAAAATGTATCTGGAAAAAATTGTCAAGAGAGAATCAATGGATTTTCACGGTGTTCGATCAGTTTACATTAAGCATAGACTGCGGAAATAATGTACGTGATTGGTTAACATTACCTTCAAAAGGAATACTGAATCTGCCAGCTGGTTGTACAGCAGTGTATGAGGGAATAACTTTGTCTTCTTCTCAACATTTTACAACCAAGAAGAAAACTTCAATTCAGGCATCATCATGGGGCGTAGAATTTCAGCAAGCAAACAATAAACTGGTGAAGCCATTTGATGTAAACATAATCAATAACTCCAAGGATATACAAAATATACAACAAGATCTACAGAAGATGCAGGCCGACAACACTGATCTGATGAAAATGAAATATCACCATATATCCGGACATACATCATTTATTTTAATTATTATTATCATTACAATCAGAATTTTTATCTACCTCAAGAATAAATGCAACAACAGTAAAAAGACCGTAGTTAAGTTAGATTTTTCACCGCCAATGCCTTTAAATGCCCGGCAGAATGTTCAAATGTAATTGAACATAATTTTAAGATTCTTTTAGTTCATAGAAATAAAAATAAGTTTCGTTCTAAGTGCTAAGTCTAAATTACGGTTTACAAATATAATTTCGTTTAGGTTTTATTTTATCAGTCTATACACATCTTATTTGTTTAGGCTACATGCATTTTATGATACACATTATATGCACACATGCTTAAGCATAGTTTTATCTCCAACAATTTCTTGTGTTACTTAAACTAATGATCAAACTAATGTATGTTTTGTATTTACTTAGGCTAGTTATAAATATTCAAGAGATCAAATAGTTTTATCTCTACCAATTTTAGAACTGTAATATTTTATTCTTGTGTATGTTTTGTATTTACTTAGGCTAGTTATAAATATTCAAAAATAATATGAAAATAACCCTGAAAAATATATGAAAGCAATTAGATAAGAAATGAGTTCTATATTAGATTTAAGATTTTCATCGTTAGTATTTAAGCAGAAATATTTTAAAAATAAAACAGTGTCTTACAAACATTCAACCTGTTAAATAGTTTAATTTAACAGACAATTTTAATTGCTGGGGCTCATACATTCTACTACTACTCACAATTGTAATAGTGAAACTTGTTGCAGCTTATTTATTTGTATGTTGACAGCTCGCGTTAGGATTATTACTATTACGGCCACAAATGCTTGTATCGCAACTCCGTTTACCAATACTAAAATATTTTGAATTAACCGATGTTATGCCTGCTGCTGCTTGTACATCTATATGTATGTATGTATGTACATATCTCTAGTTCATATAAAAACACACGATGAACTTTTGTTCCCTGTATCGATAGTTGAATGCTGTCGCATGCGTAAATTTTTGCAATTTTGAACCCAAATATGTTTTACAACTTCTCCTGTCTATGATCTGTATTATGGATATACGCAACCTCCCTGCTAACAGCAGTTGAATAAATTGGCTATGAGATGCTCCTCCACGATAATGTGTACCAAACGCTTGTAGATCTTATATCCGTCTCCGTAAGGACCAAAAATGTCATGGAAATAAATGTGCACTGATTATCTTTTATATTTAATTCAATAAATTTATTTCGTAACACAAAAATTAATGGACTGTATCTTATTAATTCAAAAAAAACAATTTCTAGTAAAAGTAAAATATAGCTGGTGATGCCAGATTAAAAAAATATAATGCCAAAATATAGTGTATAATGTAATACGAAAAAATGTGATGTCAATCAGTATAATTTGCAAATCAAGATCTCCGAACAATATGGTTTTTACCGATTTTAAGTTGGTTTTTCTCTGGATGTAGAAAAGTTGTCCAGTCGAAGAAGGCGAATGTAGTTAAGTAAACAAAATCTGTAATATAAGCAAATTTCACACAGGCAGACTTTAACGCGAGAC
This sequence comes from Tachina grossa, assembly GCA_949987645.1. Classification (NCBI taxonomy): domain Eukaryota; kingdom Metazoa; phylum Arthropoda; class Insecta; order Diptera; family Tachinidae; genus Tachina; species Tachina grossa. Next base: position 50,278,269 of record OX465277.1, on the reverse strand, counting down.
AAATTTAAGCTTGAGAAAATATAAAGCAATCGTAAGCATAAAAACATATTAGGATTAGAGAAGTTCAGATATATGATTGTATTTTATAGTACCAAATGTCGATATTGAAAACAATTTATTTCTACCTACATATAAATACCTGCGCAAATACACACACATAACAGAATTCATATAACAAATATCCAAGAAAATTTCAACAACACCCCTTTCACAAATCACGACCAGCCTTAAATTCTCCCCCAGATATACATACACAAATTCCCATTGTCATACATACATACATATACAATATACAAGATTAGTTTCAACAACACAACACTCTCACCTACCCGAAATTACAGATAGTCTTAAACTCCTACAGACATATACACACATAGATTCTCACGGTTACATATTACAAGAACACCTAGCCTCTAATAAATCATAATCATCTTAAATTCTTACAGAAAAATATACATACATACATACACATCCACATATGGCTACATATTACGTCAACAAACCTGCCCAACCAAATCATGGTCAGCCTTAAACTCCTACAGACATACAAAAACACAGATTCCCCCGGTTACATATTACTAGAACACCTCACCCCCATAAATCACAATCAGCCTTAAGCTCCTACAGAAATACACACATTGAAATTCCTACATACATACACACACATACACACATACACCCCACCCCCTGCCAATCAAACTCTCGCCTGAATTCTTACAGACAGACAGACACACCCACAAATCCCTATGATTACATATTACGGCAAAAACGCCACCCACTCAAATCACGCTCAGCCTTAAATTCCCACAGTCTAGCAACACCTACATTAGGATTAGAAAAAATAACTTTCACGTTTTCCCGTCGGCATTAGGAAAAATCATTTTCCCATCGTCATTTGGAAAAATAATAATAATAATCATGCATTGCCGTCGGCATTAGGAAAAATTAATAATCATGTTTTGCAGTCGGCATTAGGAAAAATTATCATGCATTGCCGTCGGCATTTGAAAAATATATAATGTTTTGCCGTCGGCATTAGGAAAAATTAATCTTATTAAACCCCTTAATACACTCACACAAAATATTCCACACACAAATTTCCACGGTCAGGCAGACAGACAGACATACACTTAATGTAAACAAACAACTCCTAATGTAAACAAAAATAAGAGGGACTTGTTGAACCACCCTCGAAAAATAATACGGTCTTATTGAACCACCCTCGTAGGTATCAAATTTTTACAAATTTCCAAGAATTTAACAATTTTCAAATTCTAATTACCCAAATTTAACAATTTCAGCCACAATTTAACAATTTTAATTGCGGTGGGAGCGGGATTTCACAACTACTGATAGTCTTAATTTTTTGAAAAAATTTATTTTTTTTTATATAAAAGTTTCTGAATATCTCCGACACTATAAGACTGTTAAAAAAATTAATAAGGACGTCAATTTGTTTTCTAGCCTTCTGTGTATTTTGTTATTTGATCAAAGAGCTGGTTCTCAAGTAAATGCAAATTATGTGATGCAGCAATCTCTTTTTTGTTAATAACGGAAAATCTCGAGATACAGAGTCAATTCAAAAAATTAATTTATAGGTATTGGAAATCAGTATCATATGCATGAAAGTTTATTAACAAAGTACTGACCTCAGAAATCGTGTTGACCTGTGTAATGTACTTATGTATGAAATTGAAGCAAATTGACAAACAAAAAAATTCAGTAATTTCGGCATTTCGCTTAAAACTAAAGCGTGTTTTAACAAAATGCTACCGTTGTTTATATCAAAATCTTTATCATAAAATTTACTACCATTATATGCATATATAGAGTATAAAAATTGTGTCTCGTTCAATTTTTATATAAGAAAAAGTAAGCAAAATTTTAAAACAATTATAAGTTCGTCTTTGAAAATCTGAATTGGTAATGCTATGAATAAAAACCCATTGAACAAAATAGAAACGTTGCTTAAAAGATATTTCCCAGCTAAAAAAATATGTATGGAGCATATATGGTAGCCCATATATGGTTCGGATCCGAAAAATGAGGGTGTATGGGCATATATGATTATATATATTCATACATTTTCATACATGTATGCGTAAATATTCCCTCTACAGTATGCAAAGTTCATATTCATACTCTCTTGATTCACAAAATCGCACTGTTGTGCAATAAATTAAATTACTAAAATTACTTTTTTTTAATTTCGAACAGGGAGTTTGTATTTAATGAAACATTTGTTTAGACAAATAATGAAAATCGAACTAAAAGTCATTTCATTCATCATTTTAAGTCAAAAGGTGAATCAATTATTTAAAAAATACAAAAATCATATTCGTAAATAAAATTTCATTTAAGAAATCAGATTAAAAACTAATGCTAACAACAATAATGGATTATCCTTTTGATTATTTGATATATTAAATGGGGCCACAATGTATAAAATCGTACAAGAAGGTTTTTTTTTGTAACAAAAGTTTTTCTTTTTTAAAGGTTGAGTATGTGCGCATATGAACTTTGCATACCGTATCTATTTTCTAATGGATTTACAATTCAACAGTGATAAAATACCAAGCTTTTTTGATTGCAAAAACGATCTTATGTGAAGCATCATGTATGCATACATTCTTATATGTCTCCATATATTAAATCTTATATCTATATATGGATCCACATATGAAGATCTTCATAAGAAATTTCCATATATGAGCTCATATATTATAATACATTTCATATATAAGTCCATATATTAGTTCATATATGATAGTTTTGCCATGCATAATTCCATACATTTCCATACATGAATTCATACATATTCATATATAGTTATATACATTCATATATTAAAAATATATGAACCATATATAATTTTTTTAGCTGGGTTAGGAAATTTAATAGGCTTTCTAATACATGTAATTAAGTTCCAATTCGTTAAGAACTGCATGAGTTAGAGGCAAATTACTAAAGCAAGAATTTTTTATTTTTTGCAAAAAGGCATATTTCCTTAAAAAAAACGATTTGAGAGAGCACTTCCGGTTCATCAATATTTGAGTGTTATATACCAAAATTCTTGGTTTTTATAGTGGATTCAGAAAATCGATGTTCATTAAGAAATTTCAAAAAAAAGATAAAAAGTGAAACGGTCTAATGTACATATGTATGTGTGTATGTCCAGTCTGCCCAGAGAAGCGCAAGAGTGCCGAACATCAATCGGCTTTTTATACAAATGAATACACATACGCTTATTATTTACTCTCATTTTTCTCTGTGGGCAGCTATGATGTATGTATGTAAAATTTACATTGCACAGTGAGGACTTTTACAAAGTAAATGGCAATAAATCTGGAACTTCTAAACTACTGATTGGATTTATATGAAACTCCTAACATCTGTAGAGGCTTATAACACATGTCATGACAGCCTTTTGGCTTGAGCTGGACATGAGTTACAGTGGTCTACAGTTGACTACCTGGGACTCAAAAAAAATTCTGAGGCTTGTAACTTTTTTAAAAATTATTCTATTTTTACGGGATAAAGCATTTTGATATAAACTTGAAATTCTTAAGAAATAATTTCCCAAGATGTGTTTCTCGTAAGATATTTTACTTGAGCCAAAAAAATTTTTTTTTCCTTGATATTTTTAGTAGTTTGCATATTACTTTTTAGTTCATTGTTGGATTTTAAGTTAAAATACAGCATTTAATTTTTACAAAATTTTAAATAAAAATAGGAAACAAATTTATTAACATACCCATTTGTGAAATCGGGAAAAGGCTAAAAAATCCAAATTTTGAAACTACCTTGAAAAAGGCATGTGTTTTTTAAGTATATTTACTATTTTCAGTTTTGTAAAAAACTTCGTTTAATACATGTTTAATTTTTTCATTACATAGCGCTAAAGACAATGCATTAAGAATGTGCTTAGAGCCATTTATTTTGCATTTCGGACATATGTATGTATACCCTACATTCAACAATATCCTAAAATATTAAATTTTAAAAATATTTTTTTGTGTTTAAGCAGTTATAAAAAGTAGTGACGGTAGATTTTGAAAGTTTCAACTATAAGATTTTATTATGTAGATAGTTTTATAAATTTTTAACTAAAATTTAAGAGTGCCTTTTCATATATGCGGATGCACGCATAGTTTTTCTAAAAAAAAGTCAAAATTTAGGGAAAATGTAGTTGTGTATCATAAAAAAATATATTAAAATAAATTTATTTTTCTACATTGGTATATTTAAATTTCATGTGAGCCAGTTTACTACGCCTGAAAAAATTATAACAATAGCTCAATATACAATCTTGTGCAAATGGTCTTGCATCGTAGCATGTGCAAAATGGTGTAGTATATTGATACTCACCTATTCAGGAATGATATCTCGTGAGAGCGTGATAATTCGTGCGTGATTATTAAGAATAGCTCACGCTATCAGATCAGGTATCAGGTATCAGATCAGCTATCCGATCAGGTATCACTTATCAGATCAGGTATCAGATCAGGTATAAGATCAGCTATCAGATCAGGTATTGGGGTATCAGATCAGGTATCAGCTATTAGATCAGGTAACATATGAGCTTTCAGATCAGGTATGGTAAATACTTTAGGAAATAAGTAGATGTACTATGCGCAAGGCCAAATTAGGTACTAATGTTTTACTTTTATGTAGAGTAATTTATATCGTTATAAAATAGTCGAATTGCTTTCTATAGCGACCATTGTTTAAGTCATTATCTTTGCTTATCATTAAAAATCCATATTTATCCTTCCAACACTATCGACAAATTTCATGAAACTTTTCATCACTCATATCGCTGGCAACATGATCACTATAAACGCGCTTCATATTTGTCTCATCTTGTTTAAACATTATAATAACATTTGCATTGTCTCTTATTAAGTGCTTGGGGATTCTTGTGTAAGTTTGGCACAAGTAGAATGAATCAACATCCTTATGTCGTCCCAAGCAAAAATATGCTCGTATATTATTTTGCTTCTCGCATGCAACATCATCAAAGATCATAATAGAATTAGTTTTCGCCTCGTCAGGAGGAATAACTTTTTCATTATCTATAAATGTGTAATATCCCATCCCTTTAATTGGTGAAATTAATCGCTTTAAGTATTCATATTTTGGTTGATAAAGGGATTTTGAGTATAAATAGATGTTTTCAAACTTAAGTCCATTAGGACTTTCTAGCAAGCTAATCATAACATTAGTCTTTCCACAATTTGATGGTCCAACTATTAGAGCACGAATCGAATTTGGTAAGAGAGCGCTATGTTTTATTTTAGATCTGATTTTCGTTGAAGCATCAATATTGCGAATCACAATATTTTTATGTTGTTTTACTAATTGCATTCTTATAACTAATTGCATTTCATAAATGTTACTTCTATAATAGAAGAAAAAATAAAATAATATGCTTATACATTATAACAAAACGTTTAGTTATAAAAAACCAGCCGTTGGAAAAGGTTTAGTGAATAAAGTAATTAACTCTCTGCCTGTTGAATTACACCTTCCTGGATATCAGTTTTGTGGACCCGGAACAAAATTACAAAAACGTTTAGATCGCGGTGACAACGGAATTAATTTATTAGACGCTGCATGTAAAAATCACGATATTGCTTATTCCAAAACAAATGATTTAAATAGTAGACATCAAGCTGATAAAATTCTTGAAAATAAAGCTTGGGAACGAGTTATTTCAAAAGATAGCAGTCTGGCAAAAAAATCGTTTGCGTACATGGTTACTAACGCAATGAAAGCCAAAAGAAAATTTGGTATGGGATTGAAGAAGAAGGTTGCAAAAAAAGTGAACAAAATGGAAAAATGCTGTTCAGTACATCAATTAAAACTGCAACAAAAATACTGAAGAAGGAAAAACCTCAAGACATTAACTCTGCCATTAGGATTGCACGTAAGATTATCAACAAGTCGTTAAGGGGGAAGAAATCGCAAGTTGTAATACAACGCGTAATTAATGTTCCAAAGATTGGTGGCTTCTTACCTTTGGTACCTATTCTTACTGCTCTGAGTGCAATTGGTAGTCTTTCTCCTGGCGGAGCAGCTATAGCAAAAGCAATAAATGCTGCAAAGAATGCCAAACAACAACTTGATGAAGCAACTAGACATAATGAAACAATGGAAGCAGTAGCAATGGGGAAAGGTTTTTACCTTAAACCATATAAGAAAGGATATGGATTGGTTTGTCAAGAAAAACAAAAAACCAAATTTTTTCGTAATGCTACCCAATAAACCCCTATCTGATGTTGATTTGAGAAACTTGTCAACAAACATTCCATACTTTAGAGGAGTTTTCATGTTGGATACACTACCAAAACGATCGAGAAAAAGAGAATGCGGAATCAATAATTTGGATTTATCAAGAGGACCTGGAACCCATTGGGTAGCATATTATAAAAACAATTAACATAAGGAATATTTCGACAGTTTTGGAAATTTACAACCTCCATTAGAATTAGTTAAACATTTAGGTAAAAATATAAAATATAATTACAATCAATATCAAGATAACGATTCATTTAAATGTGGACATTTATGTCTTCAATTTCTTTACAAAATAAGTGAAAAGAATAAATAAATAACACACACACACAAACAATTTTAAAATTTTTTTGTTTTATTAATAAAAAAAAAAGTTTATAAAATATACTTTCTACATATTATTCCCACTATGGGTATTGAGCATTTGTTAAAAAGATATTTATTTCAGCAGCAGTATCCAACTTTAAGCCGCTGTCCCCTTGCTAACATATGCAATATATCCCAGATGCTAGTTCTATTATATCATCATCCGATAGCGTGTTGTACCGATTTGGTAAGAACATTATGTTATTTTCCAGTTCAATTTGAATTGTGGTGCCGTATTTACTTGTCACCCGTTTAGCATTTTTAACTGTATATTTAGTTGAGTCCTTTAGCTCTTTTATATGGGTTAATGTTTTTTTATTTAAATTGTTGAACTTTGTTATCAAATCGGGAGGATTCATTATCAGAATATTAATTAAATTTAATTCTTTTCTATGTATTTTTTATGTTTTTTTCTTCTTCTCTTTTTGACAGATTGCTCAATCTGCTTTTGTAAACTGATGTATTAAAAATTTCTTCCAATCTTTAAATATGCAAAAATAAAAAAAAATCTAAAAAACAAAGATCAGTAACGTAGCTATCTCTTTTTTTTATATTGTAATTATTTTTTATGTAAATGTTTGTTTTGTCACTGATAGAATTGTAGTGAAAGAGATAGTTATATTGACGTTCTAAAACGTAACTGAAACATAAAATTTCAAAACAAAGATCAGAGAGATAGTTATATTAATGTTCTAAAGTGTAAGTGAAACAAAATATTTCAAAAAGCACTCAAAAGTATTTGTAAAATTTTAATTTTACAAGAATATTTTACTATAAATAAGAATGTAAAACTTTCAAGAGTACTAGTATAAAAATAGTATTCAAGAAAAAAGTATTCTTAAAAAAAAAGAAAATTAAAATAACAATTAAAAAAATGAGCCAAGTACGTGAGCGGTTATGTGAGTTTCTCAATTCTTATGAGGACTTATTGCTCTATGAGCATAAAGAAACCATACATTTTTTCGTCTCCATGCTCACTGAAAATGAGGACTATGGAATTATAGAGCAAGAAGCCTCTGATAGTGGGCATTTTGCCAGCTGCCCCTGGTATAGCGAAGGACGCGAGGAAGGGCCAGACACATGTCGATGCACCATGTTCCATATTAGGAAAAAAATTATTTTTAAGATTATTGAAACTTATAAAAATTTGTCAAAAATAAATAATGAACAAATATAGAATATATATGTATGTGTGTATGGGTTTTATTTAGTTTTTTATTTTTTTTATTTTTTATTTTTAATATACATACATATGTGTATATATATATAAAGATTAAAAGAGCGAAAAACTATTAGTTTAAATATTATTTTCATTGAGGATGGATAAACGTACTTTAAAGAATATATTTCACAACAATCAAGAACGAAAACCTCAAATATATGATTTGGTTTTTGAGTTTGAATACTTGCTCAATTGGAAATTGAAGATTGCATGTGGATTTTCTTTTGGTTTTAAGCCAATGATATGGTTGAATTATAAAAATAAGCAATACATTGGACTGGATCGAGAAGAATGGTTACATCTCATGTGCTATAAGGAGTATATTCATGATATGCTTAATCGTCGGGATTTTTTAAATTCTATAAATATAATTGATAATGAAAGTGAAAGAGATGTTGAATATAAGTTTCAATATAAAAGAGGTGTTTGTTTTTTAGTTATCATACAAGGAAACTTTAAAATAAAAATCGATTCTGACACTTGGAGATCACTAACTCAAATTCGAGTATTTTTTACATCACTTTTATGTTGGAACAACATTCTAAGAAAACAAATCCTTCATTTCTTTCATGAATATTATATACCAACTTGCTCTGCTTTAAACAAAACAAAACTTCAAATCAATGAAATACAAGGAATACACGAAAGGGATGTAAAGATTGAATTAACACGACTTTGTTATGAGATTGGAGAAAAAATGCAACACAAGATTGTAACAGATGTGAAAATTCATAAATTTTATTTAAGGATGGATAATAAATAAAAAAAAACTGTACACAAAAATATTTGTTTTTTTAATGCTTTTTTATTTTCATATTAGTGTATGTTTTATTTAAAAAAACTGAATAACTAGACAATATTTCTTAAATAAAAAATAATTTACAATAGACACAAAGATTTTTACTTAAAACTAAATAATTATAATTAGAGAAATAAATTACAGAAGCTTTAATTTGTATACATATTTTACTCATCTTCTTGAAATTTTTCTATTTCTAATAATAACATATTAAGTTCATAATCAGGATTTGTTTCATCAATTTCAATATGATGCCATGCATATGTGTTTATACCATCACTTTTGACTTTTCTCTTGTCATCTTGATAACTTAATATTACTTTATGTATTTGCATAGTATATAATTCATGCAACTTAGACTTAAAAGTTAGCATATTATCATAAACATTTGATCTGTTAAATAAACAATCTCTATATGAACTTAGGCTATACTTATCTAAAATACATTTTTTTACTCCTTTAGATTTTTTAATTTCATTTCCATTTTGTACAGTAAAGGAGTACATTTTAGACCGTAGTCCCACGAATTCTCCATAATCTTCCCACAATTCTCATCTTTCATCATACCCAGAACTTTTTTGTTTACGAGTGGAATCCCGTAATCATTTGTTTCGGAATAGTCAGAAGTGTCAAATTCATGTTCTATATCATTTTTAATGTCTGCGTAAAAGTCTTCAGTTTTTATTGTGTATATGAATGAGTCATTATCCATGTAATTTAATTTCAATTTTGACTTGAATTTAGGTTGCATGTATCTATAATGAAAATTATACATCTTCCATTTAGAAAGTTCTAGCACACAAAATCCTAAATATATTGAATCGCTACCATATCTTCTGAAAATATTGCTAAGCTATGAAAATTTGATTTAGATATCCAATTTTGAGCACCCAAGCGGTTTCGGTTTAATGTAGTCCAATTGGTAACAATCCTCACATCTTTCCTTTTGTCCACATTCTCCATGGTTTTCCCATATACTGCGTTGTTGAGCAATTTGAAAAATTTTTTTTCAAAGTTATTTCTAGCTTCGGCTCTGTATTTAGTATTAAGGTCTATATAATCTTTCAACCATAGAGACTGCTTAAAAGTTAGAACTCTATGTATTTTTTTCAAAATCAAACCGTTTTCTAGACATTGTTTAAGTACTCTGTAATGAATTATATAAGAATGTTTTGGCGAAAAATCAGTTATTAGTTTTTTATATTTTGATGCTCAAATTTCCTTGTTTTCGGCGCAGAAAGGAAGACCGTTATGCATATTATGTAAATAAGAAAGATATTCTAAATCAACCTCATATACATAACCATCATTTGAATTATCATCTATTAACTGCGGATTAATATTTAGTTCTTCGCTTTTTAACCATCTGAATCCTCCATAAGGAAGATCTTCAAACATAGCCCAACCGTAAAATTGTTTGCATCTAAATACATAAGAAATTTGGAAGGTTTATTTTTATCAAAAGTGTCTAAATACTTATTATTTGCCTTGGAGTATATTTTACAACATTGGACAATTCCACCTCGTATCCCTCTTTTAAAGAAATTGTACATGTCGGTATCGGTTATTAGCTCTAATTCAATATTTGTATGCTTAAGCATAGCATCCCAAGTTAGCCCCGGGGCAGTATAGTATTGACAGGGATCTAAGCTACAAATTTTTTTACAGACATTTCTAAAATTTTCGAAAATATCCGTTAGGAGAAGCACATTTGTTTTCAAATACAATTCCATATAATCTTTCAAAGTTTTGCAGTTAAAAATTGTCAGACTTCGTTCCCATGCGCATAGTCTTCAATAGAACATTCTTTGTTACTAAGTTATTAAAGAAATCTTTTCTAGGTGGAAGTTGTGTTTCATAAAGTTTTTCAAATGAATCAAGATAATCATAGGGAAAATTCGTTTTCTCCTTATGAGATTAAATTCTTGGCTTGTTTGAAATTGTGCTCTAATAGTATGAAAATCGTTGACGGTAAGATTATTTGCCAACTATTCCAAACTATCGGCCATAAAACGCATTGTATCAAGAAACCTAAGTTCAAGATCTGTACCATCACTCATATTAATAAATTGAGATAGAGATATATATAACTCTTTATTTCACGGAAGGACTTTTATATTTGTCACAACCTTACTTAATTCTTTCACAAAAAGATGAGAATCATAGGATGAATAGTTATGAAAATAAATTGGAATAAACTTGGGTACTTGATAACTTAGGTTGCATCTGTTATGCGCAGCACCTCGATATTTACCGCTTATATGACAATGATCTCTCACACGATCATTATTTAAGTATTGTCCACATATGTGACAAGTTATCGCATTGTAAAATGTTACATTTTCTTCATCTGTCAAGTTCTCCATTTCAATTGTTTTTGTGAGATAATTGTTATATATATCTTGACAATCTTGATTCAAAAATGTAACAAATTTTTGAGAAGCATCTTTACCCGTATAAATTCTCAGCTTATCCAATTTATTGTCATGCTTACACTTAATAAAATAGCTGAATGCGCAGGGTACATGTGACTGATTTAATTTAGTTTTACTACTTACATTAAAGTCTATCTGTTGCAAAACGCATTCAAAATCGGCGTATACAACAAAAGGTACGTCAATTTTTCTATGATGGCTCTTGAACCGCAGTATGGATTCTTCTGCCTTTGGCATTGTGGTAACTATTTTATCACATTCCATTTTATGTTTCTCCATAATATTTTCAAGATGGGTGTATTCCAGACAGCTGTTGCAAAATAAGAGTCGTTCACAATGTGTCGTTGTTTGCCTTTTTAGTAGTCTGTAAGACATCAAACACGCGTATTGTATTATTTAATTTTAAATACTTTCCAATATATTACTTACTTTGAAATATCTTTTATAAAAATATAGTGATGCCCATCCACGTTTTCCAATAGCAATAAGTTAACATGCTTGGTCTTCTCATTTTGGGTTATATAAAATGGTCCAATTAGTTCATCACTCTCGTCGTCATATCCAAACACATTCACACTAACATCATTCTGTCCCTCGAATTCCTTAATATATTTTAGTGACATCGGAAATGTCAAATTTGAAAAATCAATTGTAGTTCCATCTTGAAGCGAAATTAGTAGTAGGGGAATGTTCATTCTGCCCCAATTAAAATTGTTAAATTGTTGCTGAAATTGTTAAATTGTGGGCTGAAATTGTTAAATTGTTGCTGAAATTGTTAAATTTGGGTAATTAAAATTTGAAAATTGTTAAATTCTTGGAAATTTGTGTTTTTTGTTTACATTAGGAGTTTTTGTTTACATTAGGAGTTTTTGTTTACATTAAGTGTATGTCTGTCTGTCTGTCTGTCTGTCTGTCTGCCTGCCTGATCGTAGATGTTTGTGTGTGGAATATTTTGTGTGAATGTATTAAGGCGGTTCATAGTTTGGCGGTTTTTATGTGTGTATATGCCGACGGGAAAATGATTTTTCCTAATGACGACGGGAAAACGTGAAAGTTATTTTTTCTAGTGCTAATGTAGGTGTTGCTAGACTGTGGGAATTTAAGGCTGACCGTGATTTGAGTGGGTGGCGTTGGTGCCGTAATATGTAACCATAGGCATTCGCGGATGTGTCCGTCTGTCTGTGAGAATTTAGGTGAGGGTTTGATTGGAAGGGGCGGGGTGTAGTTGAGGTAGATCGATTGCGTGTGTATGTGTGTGTGTGTGTGTATGTGTGTGTGTGTGTGTATGTGTATATATGTGTGTGTGTGTATGTGTGTGTGTGTGTGTGTGTGTGTGTGTGTGTGTGTGTATGTTTGTAGGAATTTCAATGTGTGTATTTTTGTAGGAGCTTAGGGCTGATTGTGATTTATGAGGGGTGAGGTGTTCTAGTAATATGTAACCGGGGGAATCTGTGTGTTTGTATGTCTGTAGGAGTTTAAGGCTGACCATGATTTGGGTGGGCAGGGTTGTTGACGTAATATGTATCCATGGGGATTTGTGGATGTGTCTGTCTATAGTAGTTTAAGGCTGATCGTGATTTGAGGTAGGTGAGGATGTTGTTGAGGTAAATTGGTTATTTGTATGTATGTATGTATGTATTTTTGTAAGAATTTAAGATGATTGTGATTTATTAGGGGCGACGTGTTCTTGTAATATGTAGCCGTGAGAATCTATGTGTATAGACGTCTGTAGAAGTTTAAGACTATCTGTAATTTCAGGTAGGTGAGAGTGTTGTGTTTTTGAGATTAATCTTATATATTGTATATGTATGTATGTATGATCATGGGAATTTGTGTATGTATATCTGAGGGAGAATTTAAGGCTCGTCATGATTTGCAAAAGGTGGGGTGTTGTTGAAATTTTCTTGGATATTTCTTATATGAATTCTGCTATGTGTGTGTGTGTATTTGCGCTAATATTTATATGTAGATAGAAATAAATTGTTTTCAGTATCGACATTTGGTACTATAAAATACTATCATATGTCTGGACCTCCCTAATCTTATTATGTTTTTATACTTACGCTTGTTTTATATTTTCTCATACTTAAATTTGTCTCGCGTTAAAGTCTGCCTATATGAAATTTGTTTATATTACAGATTTTGTTTATTTCAATCTTTGAATACATTTTTTTTTTGTCATTGATGACTTTTGTTCTTCTTGTTTTTGGTGTTGTTGTTGTAAATATTCGTCTGTGTATAGATGCGATATATTCAGTTTTTTTTTTATTTGAAAATAAAAACGTTTTAATTTTTATCTGCGTTTACTTAAAAGTTTGTGAGGATTTTCTGTTTTTAAGTAAAACTGAATTCCTGAAGATACATACTCTATAGTAATAGCAACTATAATAGAAATATTCCTTATACTCAATTTACATTTTTTTAAAGTTGATGCAACGTTAGTAAGTTAACGTTAGAAATTTTTGGGGTACATAATTTTTTCTAACTATAGACTTTTTTCTTCACTTTCTACATTTGTTTTCGAAATCTTGCTTTGCTTTATGAAAATGTATAAACATTTTTAAATGAAACTGATCCGGCACTCCAGCTTATATACTGATAGTTTTTTTTTCTTTGGTAGTCAACTTACTTCTTTTTTTATTTTTATTGATAAACATTTAAAATCAAAAGGGAGCTTTATATTGAAATTATTATTTTCATAATTGTTGAAAACAATCACTAGTTTTTTTTTTGTGATGAAATCATTTGAAGTTGAAGCTGATATCTTTGCTTACTGTTTTAAATTAAAATTTTATTCAATAGAATAAAAGGAGCTTTTTTCTTAAATTCTGATGCAGTTAAGATCGGATATGAGACTGAATTTAAATGTACTTTTAAATTAGTTATAATGAACAAACTTATTTTCTTGTTGAAAAGCGATCATCAGAAAACGAAGTGGTTTTCAGAGACTTTAGGTATACCCTTTCGACGGTTCCTCTAGGATACAAGATGACTTTGTTTGACGAAATTTCTGTTGCTTTATACTGATAATATTTTTACATTAATAAGGTACATATATGTTTGTTTTATGAAGGGTGAGCACCTTTCACTTTTATTTGTTGTCATATATGATTTTTTTTTTTAATTTTATTAAAGTTCAGCGTATTGTGTATATAGTTCTGAAATGTTTAAGTGTGTTTTGTGTTCCCATCGGACAGAGTGTACGTATTAGTTGGTCAGTCAGTCTATATTTTTATTTATTTTTTTCTTCTAATGTGCCACTCCTTTTTTCAGATTTTACTACTTGGAATAGAGTATTTTTGTCTAATTTTTTGCTGGGTATATACATTAGGTATGTAGAAATTAGTTTACTTACAAAGAAATGTATGTTTAATAAACAACTATTGTAGCAAATCGATCTCAAATAACTCAGTTACCTCTACCAGCAATTCACCGTCGGTGTTTTCATAAAGTGTTAAAAACAATGAAATATCTATGTTTGGGAGAATTTTTTTGCCTCAAGTAGGTATTTCTACATGAGGTTTGCTGGTTGATATGTAATGTAATAATGTAATGATTATCCACTTAAAAAAGGTCATCATCACCATCAATCACTCCCGTATACAATACATTCATGAGTTGGGTTGATCCAGATACAATTGCTGTCTCATCACCTTCTAACAGCTTTATATATTTTGCTAGTATGCATGCCTTAGCATGCTTCTATCGATAGTGACGTAAGAGTCCGAGATGTAGTAGTGTTACAATTAAAAATCTTTACTATTAGAACTTACCAGTTCGCTCTTTTGAATTTTTGCATAGTAGATACATATGTACATATGTTTGTATTTAAGTGACCACAAAATCATAAAATTTCTTTGCTTACAAAATTGAAATTGAATTTTGAAATTATTCATGCTTCAGCATGCTTTCATTTTTTTTTCTGTAAATTTATTTAATACTCATACAGATACAGATATAAAGTAAGATCTGTTTGCAGTATGCATGCTTCAGCATGATTCTAGTTGAAGCGTAAATTCATTCACTAAGTTTGCTTGATACTTATTCATACACATGTACATTCTTAAAGATTGGATATCAAAGTCTAAATTCCGTAGTTTATCTATATTTTCTAAAGATCTGATAGCTAAAGAAA
This sequence comes from Tachina grossa, assembly GCA_949987645.1. Lineage (NCBI taxonomy): Eukaryota > Metazoa > Arthropoda > Insecta > Diptera > Tachinidae > Tachina > Tachina grossa. The sequence goes on along the minus strand of OX465277.1, from coordinate 50,263,015 downwards.
TAAATAGAGCGAAGATCTTCTATAATAATCCCATTTTCATATTGTAAAATTTTGCGTTCTAACGCTTTCGATGGGAAAATGTACATACAACTTTATAAAAAGTGATAATATGATGTGCTGCTGAATATTGCACTATGTTATAGTTTATTTTAAACACTGAAGTTTTAGCAAATTTCATTCAGACCAACAAGTTTAGAGAATTCCACTACACTTAGCTAATTATCTAATTCCACTACATTTAGTTAATTACCTTTCTTAAGACCCATCATTCCTAATCAATCCTACAAAAAACTAGATTTTTCGTTTTAATTTAATTTTCATTTTTATTAAATTCAACATTCATTCTTCAAATTACTTTATACTGTATTAAGCACCTTTTTCTCATTTGTTGAGTTAACTTTAATCGTAAACATTTTAATGTTGAGATAAATTTTTCTATTTTATGCACTAAGTAATTCTTTATATATGTATACCAATCCTTTTATATGAACCATTAAAGCTAATTCTTTTCACATCATTCCTTTTAATGCTCAATTAAATCATTGTACTATTGATGCTTTCATATTAAGTAATGTTTAATCTTCTATTTATGCATGAGTTTTCCAAAGTATTTATTAAAAAATTCCTTAGAATCATCTGTTTGTAAGTTTTTTGTTTTTTTTGGTACCCGTACCACTTCAAAAATATTTTCCATTCCTTGGTTTTTTGAGTGCAGCTTTTATTTTCAGCTGTACTACAATTTGAGAATGTGTCAATTACAGTCTTCAAAAATCAACAATTTCTATTTTCTGTAGAATAGTTCTCCATTTCACCTAACTTAGCTCCATAAAACTTCATATATTCCTGTCATTGCATCTCTACAAGCACAAACAATTTTCGAGTTTTAAAATGGAGTTCGTTTACTAAATTTCTTTTTAAAGACATTGAGTTGTTTTACAGATTTTTTCGATAGTGTGGTGATCTACATGTTGCACTTTCAGCTATTTATACTAACATGTAGTTAATTTTCTAATCTATATATTTAACCGTACAACTCTTCAATTAATTTTTAATTATTTAATTTTTAGAATTCCTTTTCAATTTTATAACTCTCTTCCTTCTCTAATTTTATTTCACGTTGTAGTCCACCAATATGCATTTGAATATATTCTTGAATTATATCAATGCCTTAAGCTATATTATTAATTTGTTCTTTAGTTTGTCGATTTCAGTTTCCAGAAAAATTAACTTATATCATCGTTCTCTGACGGAGAACGATGATGATTCTGTATGCATACATTAGTAGTAATTAAAATCTTTTTATAGATTTCGAGTTCAAATTTATCATAATTTTTTGGTATTTTATCAAACATTAGAGAAAATAGTCCTAGTGTTAGAGCCCATATTTGACCACCAACTTGTATTTTATCTTCATTCAGTTTGAGGTTACTATCACTTTATCAGCTTATCAGGAGCTGGTCTGGTTATGAGATCAGCTTATCAGGACCTGATCTGGTTATCAGATCAGCTTATCAGGAGCTGGTCTGGTTATCAGATCAGCTTATCAGAAGCTGGTCTGGTTATCAGATCAGCTTATCAGGAGCTGGTCTGGTTTTCAGATCAGCTTATCAGGACCTGATCTGATTTTCAGATCAGCTTATCAGGAGCTGGTCTGGTTTTCAGATCAGCTTATCAGGAGCTGGTCTGGTTTTCAGATCAGCTTATCAGGACCTGATCTGATTTTCAGATCAGCTTATCAGGAGCTGGTCTGGTTATGAGATCAGCTTATCAGGACCTGATCTGATTTTCAGATCAGCTTATCAGGAGCTGGTCTGGTTTTCAGATCAGCTTATAAGGTAACAGATCAGGCTATCAGGAGCTGTTCAGATTTTCATTTCAAGATATCAGAGTCAGATTTAGTTATCAGTGTACAAGTAGCTAGCCATTAGAACATTTATATACATGAAGTTTAAAGTCAAATGAAATACGAAAAAGTAAGGTTTTATGTAGTTAAATTATTTTCTATAACGATCATCGTTTAATTCAATATCTTTGCTTATAATCAAAAATTCATATTCAGCCTTTCAATATGCTTTATATTTTTCTCACCTTACTTAAACATTAAAATTACATTATGATGATCTCTTATTAAATGTTTGGTGATTCTGTTGTAAGTTTTACATAAGTAGAATGAATCAACATTCTTATCTCTCCCCATAAAAAAGTATTCTTCCCATACGCATCATCGTTAAATATCATATTGGATTTACTTTGGACTGAAATAACAGATTCACTATCGGTAAATTTTGTAATATATTATTGTTTTAATTGATAAAATTAATTTCTTTATATCTAGGTTGATATAAAGATTTTGAGTATAAATAAATGTTCTCAAATTTAAGTCCATTAGGACTTTCTAGCAAGCCAATCATAGCGTTTTTTTTTTTCGCAATTTGACAGGTCAACTATTGTTGCACGAGTAGAATTTGATATAAAGGAACTATGATTTATTTTTGAGCTATCGTTCGATGATTCATCAATATTTCGTACCAAGAATTATTTATGTTGTGTTGACTAAGGGTATGAGTCAATATTTATAAAATCCATTTCATAAATATCAGCTAATACTCATAGTCAAAACAAAGTATGCTTTAAGTGTTTAAAATCGGTATTACCATAAAAATGGTGGTTTTAAACACTTAAAATATACTTTGTTTTACTAACCGCATTTTATAACTAAATGCATTTCATAAATATTGACGCATACTCATAATCAAAACAGCATATAAATATCCTTTGTTTTGACTATGAGTATGAGTCATTATCTCTTATTATAAAAAAATAAAATGGTATAATTATATGATATCAGAAATCATGTTTTCTAATATCATATAACCATACTATTTGATTCTTTCTATAATAATAGATAATATTTATGAAATGCATTTATTTACAAAATGCGATTAGTAAAACAACATAAATATAGGATGGTATGAAATTTTGATGATTCATCAATATTTCGTACCAAGGTATTTTTAGGTTGTTTTTACTATGAGTATGCGCCAATATTTATGAAATGTATTTCATAAATATTATCTCTTATTATAGAAAAATTAAAAATGTAGCTATATGATATCAGAAAATATTTTCTGAAATCGTATAGCGTATCGTATATTATTTTATTTGTCCTATAATAAGAGATAATGGGCCCTACTCACAGTCAAAACAAAGAATATTTTAAGAGTTTCAAATCAGTATTATCATATAAAATACTGATTTTAAGCTCTTACAGCCTTATTTATAAAACTTATTAAGGCTTTGTAAATGCTTTTTAAAACAAATTTTTTATAAAAAATTTTTCTTAAAAAGTCTTTATAAAGCCCTAATAAGTGTTATAAATAAGGCTGTTAAAATATACTTTGTTTTACTAACCACATTTTTGTAACTAAACGCATTTCATAAATATTGATGCATACTCATAGTCAAAACAAAGGATATTTTTATGCTGTTTTGATTATGAGTGTGGATCATTATCTCTTATTATAGAAAAAATAAACTAATGCAGCTATACGATTTCAGAAAATATTTTCTGATATGGTATAGCTGTATTAGTTTTTTTTTTATAATAAGAGATAATATTTATAAAATGTGTTTAGCTACATAAATGCGGTTAGTAAAACAAAGTATATTTTAACAGCCTTATTTATAACACTTATTAGGGCTTTATAAAGACTTTTTAAGAAAAAATTTTTATAAAAAATTTGTTTTAAAAAGCATTTACAAAGCCTTAATAAGTCTTATAAATAAGGCTGTAAGAGTTTAAAATCAGTATTTTATATGATAATACTGAAACTTTACTTTTTCGTATTTCATTTGACTTTAAACTTCATGTATATAAATGTTCTAAATGGCTAGCTACTTGTACACTGATAACTAAATCTGACTCAGATATCTTGAAATGAAAATCTGAACAGCTCCTGATAGCCTGATCTGTTACCTTATAAGCTGATCTGAAAACCAGACCAGCTCCTGATAAGCTGATCTGAAAATCAGATCAGGTCCTGATAAGCTGATCTGAAAACCAGACCAGCTCCTGATAAGTTGATCTGATAACCAGATCAGGTCCTGATAAGCTGATCTGATAACCAGACCAGCTCCTGATAAGCTGATCTGATAAACAGATCAGGTCCTGATAAGCTGATCTGATAACCAGACCAGCTCCTGATAAGCTGATCTGATAACCAGACCAGCTCCTGATAAGCTGATCTGATAACCAGACCAGCTCCTGATAAGCTGATCTGATAACCAGATCAGGTCCTGATAAGCTGATCTGATAATCAGACCAGCTCCTGATAAGCTGATCTGAAAACCAGATCAGGTCCTGATAAGCTGATCTGATAACCAGACCAGCTCCTGATAAGCTGATCTGATAACCGGACCATCTTCTGATAAGCTGATCTGATAACCAGACCAGCTCCTGATAAGCTGATCTGATAACTAGACCAGCTCCTGATAAGGCGATCTGAAAACCAGATCAGCTCCTGATAAGCTGATCTAGTAGCCGATACCTGAATTTGCTGTTAGCAAACATGGATGAGAAAGTTTTAAAGCATTTGGTGTTGAGAACAAATGTGATTAAGAAAAAGCTTCGTAGTATAAAAACTAGTGAAATAGATACAAATAAACAACTAAGAGATGCATTTAAACCTATAACAGAAGAATTCATAAATAGTTCTAAAAATATTAAAAGAATTCTTATGAAAGAAAAAAGTAAAATCAAGACAGAAGTTAAAAATATACAAGTTTAAAGCATGAGAAACCATCAGTCAAGATAGAGAGAAGTACACCAAAGAAACTAGCAGAAGGAACAATATTTGATAATACCATCTTATTTAATGATGCTAATACTGAAAATGATGATGACGATGATTTGTACTCAAAGACTTCCAATTCCGAAGACTTATCAGTATTGGAAGGAGGAAATGAATTAGATACAAATTAATGGTGATAGTAACCTCAAACTGAATGAAGATAAAATACAAGTTGGTGGTCAAATATGGGCTCTAACACTAGGACTATTTTCTCTAATGTTTGATAAAATACCAAAAAATTATGATAAATTTGAACTCGAAATCTATAAAAAGATTTTAATTACTACTAATGTATGCATACAGAATCATCATCGTTCTCCGTCAGAGAACGATGATATAAGTTAATTTTTCTGGAAACTGAAATCGACAAACTAAAGAACAAATTAATAATATAGCTTAAGGCATTGATATAATTCAAGAATATATTCAAATGCATATTGGTGGACTACAACGTGAAATAAAACTAGAGAAGGAAGAGAGTTATAAAATTGAAAAGGAATTCTAAAAATTAAATAATTAAAAATAAATTGAAGAGTTCTACGATTAAATATATAGATTAGAAAATTAACTATATGTTAGTATAAATAGCTGAAAGTGCAACATGTAGATCACCACACTATCGAAAAAATCTGTAAAACAACTCAATGTCTTTAAAAAGAAATTTAGTAAACGAACTCCATTTTAAAGCTCGAAAATTGTTTGTGCTTGTAGAGATGCAATGACAGGAATATATGAAGTTTTATGGAGCTAAGTTAGATGAAATGGAGAACTATTCTACATAATATAGAAATTGTTGATTTTTGAAGACTGTAATTGACACATTCTCAAATTGTAGTAAAGCTGAAAAAAAAAGCTGCACTCAAAAAACCAAGGAATGGAAAATATTTTTGAAGTGGTACGGGTACCAAAAAAAAACAAAAAACTTACAAACAGATGATTCTAAGGAATTTTTTAATAAATACTTTGGAAAACTCATACATAAATAGAAGATTAAACATTACTTAATATGAAAGCATCAATAGTACAATGATTTAATTGAGCATTAAAAGGAATGATGTGAAAAGAATTAGCTTTAATGGTTCATATAAAAGGATTGGTATACATACATAAAGAATTACTTAGTGCATAAAATAGAAAAATTTATCTCAACATTAAAATGTTTACGATTAAAGTTAACTCAACAAATGAGAAAAAGCTGCTTAATACAGTATAAAGTAATTTGAAGAATTAATGTTGAATTTAATAAAAATAAAAATTAAATTAAAACGAAAAATCTAGTTTTTTGTAGGATTGATTAGGAATGATGGGTCTTAAGAAAGGCAATTAACTAAATGTAGTGGAATTAGATAATTAGCTAAATGTAGTGGAATTCTCTAAACTTGTTGGTCTGAATGAAATTTGCTAAAACTTCAGTGTTTAAAATAAACTATAACATAGTGCAATATTCAGCAGCACATCATATTATCACTTTTTATAAAGTTGTATGTACATTTTCCTATCGAAAGCGTTAGAACGCAAAATTTTACAATATGAAAATGGGATTATTATAGAAGATCTTCGCTCTATTTATTTCTTTAGCTATCAGATCTTTAGAAAATATAGATAAACTACGGAATTTGTACTTTGATATCCAATCTTTAAGAATGTACATGTGTATGAATAAGTATCAAGCAAACTTAGTGAATGAAAATACGCTTCGACTAGAATCATGCTGAAGCATGCATACTGCAAACAGATCTTACTTTATATCTGTATCTGTATGAGTATTAAATAAATTTACAGAAAAAAAAATGAAAGCATGCTGAAGCATGAATAATTTCAAAAAAAAAAAAAATCCTCACGTCATACAATTTTGTAAGCAAAGAAATTTTATGATTTTGTGGTCACTTAAATACAAACATATGTACATATGTATCTACTATGCAAAAATTCAAAAGAGCGAACTGGTAAGTTCTAATAGTAAAGATTTTTAATTGTAACACTACTACATCTCGGACTCTTACGTCACTATCGATAGAAGCATGCTAAGGCATGCATACTAGCAAAATATATAAAGCTGTTAGAAGGTGATGAGACAGCAATTGTATCTGGATCAACCCAACTCATGAATGTATTGTATACGGGAGTGATTGATGGTGATGATGACCTTTTTTAAGTGGATAATCATTACATTATTACATTACATATCAACCAGCAAACCTCATGTAGAAATACCTACTTGAGGCAAAAAAATTCTCCCAAACATAGATATTTCATTGTTTTTAACACTTTATGAAAACACCGACGGTGAATTGCTGGTAGAGGTAACTGAGTTATTTGAGATCGATTTGCTACAATAGTTGTTTATTAAACATACATTTCTTTGTAAGTAAACTAATTTCTACATACCTAATGTATATACCCAGCAAAAAATTAGACAAAAATACTCTATTCCAAGTAGTAAAATCTGAAAAAAGGAGTGGCACATTAGAAGAAAAAAATAAATAAAAATATAGACTGACTGACCAACTAATACGTACACTCTGTCCGATGGGAACACAAAACACACTTAAACATTTCAGAACTATATACACAATACGCTGAACTTTAATAAAATTAAAAAAAAAAATCATATATGACAACAAATAAAAGTGAAAGGTGCTCACCCTTCATAAAACAAACATATATGTACCTTATTAATGTAAAAATATTATCAGTATAAAGCAACAGAAATTTCGTCAAACAAAGTCATCTTGTATCCTAGAGGAACCGTCGAAAGGGTATACCTAAAGTCTCTGAAAACCACTTCGTTTTCTGATGATCGCTTTTCAACAAGAAAATAAGTTTGTTCATTATAACTAATTTAAAAGTACATTTAAATTCAGTCTCATATCCGATCTTAACTGCATCAGAATTTAAGAAAAAAGCTCCTTTTATTCTATTGAATAAAATTTTAATTTAAAACAGTAAGCAAAGATATCAGCTTCAACTTCAAATGATTTCATCACAAAAAAAAAACTAGTGATTGTTTTCAACAATTATGAAAATAATAATTTCAATATAAAGCTCCCTTTTGATTTTAAATGTTTATCAATAAAAATAAAAAAAGAAGTAAGTTGACTACCAAAGAAAAAAAAACTATCAGTATATAAGCTGGAGTGCCGGATCAGTTTCATTTAAAAATGTTTATACATTTTCATAAAGCAAAGCAAGATTTCGAAAACAAATGTAGAAAGTGAAGAAAAAAGTCTATAGTTAGAAAAAATTATGTACCCCAAAAATTTCTAACGTTAACTTACTAACGTTGCATCAACTTTAAAAAAATGTAAATTGAGTATAAGGAATATTTCTATTATAGTTGCTATTACTATAGAGTATGTATCTTCAGGAATTCAGTTTTACTTAAAAACAGAAAATCCTCACAAACTTTTAAGTAAACGCAGATAAGAATTAAAACGTTTTTATTTTCAAATAAAAAAAAAACTGAATATATCGCATCTATACACAGACGAATATTTACAACAACAACACCAAAAACAAGAAGAACAAAAGTCATCAATGACAAAAAAAAAATGTATTCAAAGATTGAAATAAACAAAATCTGTAATATAAACAAATTTCATATAGGCAGACTTTAACGCGAGACAAATTTAAGTATGAGAAAATATAAAACAAGCGTAAGTATAAAAACATAATAAGATTAGGGAGGTCCAGACATATGATAGTATTTTATAGTACCAAATGTCGATACTGAAAACAATTTATTTCTATCTACATATAAATATTAGCGCAAATACACACACACACATAGCAGAATTCATATAAGAAATATCCAAGAAAATTTCAACAACACCCCACCTTTTGCAAATCATGACGAGCCTTAAATTCTCCCTCAGATATACATACACAAATTCCCATGATCATACATACATACATATACAATATATAAGATTAATCTCAAAAACACAACACTCTCACCTACCTGAAATTACAGATAGTCTTAAACTTCTACAGACGTCTATACACATAGATTCTCACGGCTACATATTACAAGAACACGTCGCCCCTAATAAATCACAATCATCTTAAATTCTTACAAAAATACATACATACATACATACAAATAACCAATTTACCTCAACAACATCCTCACCTACCTCAAATCACGATCAGCCTTAAACTACTATGGACAGACACATCCACAAATCCCCATGGATACATATTACGTCAACAACCCTGCCCACCCAAATCATGGTCAGCCTTAAACTCCTACAGACATACAAACACACAGATTGCCCCGGTTACATATTACTAGAACACCTCACCCCTCATAAATCACAATCAGCCCTAAGCTCCTACAAAAATACACACATTGAAATTCCTACAAACATACACACACACACACACACACACACACACACACATACGCATACACACACACACACATACACACACACACACATACACACGCAATCGATCTACCTCAACTACACCCCGCCCCTTCCAATCAAACCCTCACCTAAATTCTCACAGACAGACGGACACATCCGCGAATGCCTATGGTTACATATTACGGCACCAACGCCACCCACTCAAATCACGGTCAGCCTTAAATTCCCACAGTCTAGCAACACCTACATTAGCACTAGAAAAAATAACTTTCACGTTTTCCCGTCGTCATTAGGAAAAATCATTTTCCCGTCGGCATATACACACATAAAAACCGCCAAACTATGAACCGCCTTAATACATTCACACAAAATATTCCACACACAAACATCTACGATCAGGCAGACAGACAGACCGACAGACAGACAGACAGACAGACATACACTTAATGTAAACAAAAACTCCTAATGTAAACAAAAACTCCTAATGTAAACAAAAAACACAAATTTCCAAGAATTTAACAATTTTAATTACCCAAATTTAACAATTTCAGCAACAATTTAACAATTTCAGCCCACAATTTAACAATTTCAGCAACAATTTAACAATTTTAATTGGGGCAGAATGAACATTCCCCTACTACTGAAATTATATTAGCACTAATATCTTCAATGTTATATGAAGAGCATCGATTCGGAAAATTGATAGCCGAGGTACTCATTGCCGCAATTAAGGCCCACTTAAAACAGTAATTATCACTGTTTTCAATGTTAATGCAAGCACCACGACTAGCAAGCTTCTGCGGGGTGCTAATCCAATGAGCTCCTTTTACTAAAGAAGATTTATTAATATTAAGTTCAGCTCGAACTATGCGAACAAGAGTCCACCCGGAATCTCTTTCCTGGAACTCAAACATTTTATTTTGAATTTCTGTGACCTGCTTACAGAAAAATTCGTTCACATCATCTGCTCTAGTCAACAAGCTCATTTTTGCTGTGTGTACTATTATAATTATTTCTAATTCTTCACCAACAATTTTTCGATATTCTGCAACTATACTTATATTAAATTTCAATATAGTATGTTGCCTTAAATGGTATTCAAGCCTCTCTATAAAAGTCGATTCATTTTCGACAACAAAATCTGCAAAGAGAACTTGATCCTTTTTATTTTGTATTCCATAAAAAATAATTTTGTTTTTAAATGTTTTTCTGATTTCATAATATTTCGTACACTCGCCATCAATGTTTATATTATTTGTTGAGCTACTTCCAAAATCATGTGAACCTTGCTGCTGTTGTTGCTGTTGATGTTGTTGTTGTTGTTGAGGGTGATGTTGTAGTGTTTGGTGTTGGTCAGTATTTGGATACCAATGTATTGGAGTAGGAAGTTGCTGCAAATTTGGGTACCATTGCATGGGAGTAGCACTTTGCTGCCAATACATTTGTAGTTGTTGTTGTTGTTGTTCTTGATGAGGATATTGCTGATGAGCATAATGCTGATGAGGATATTGCTGATGAGGATATTGTTGATAAGTATATTGTTGATGACGATATTGATGTTGTTGTTGAAGACATTGTAGTTATTGTTGTTGTTGTTCTTGATGAGGATATTGTTGATAAGGATATTGGTATTGTTGTCAGCGTTTCCACAACCAAAATAATTTTGTAACCAAAATATGAAAAAGAAGTAACCAAAGGCGACAAAAAGTAACCAAAATCTCTATATATTTAAAATATGTACTGTTTTATTTGTACTTCGGTTAAGAAATATATGTATCTGTGGCAAATTTAAAAAAATTCCGGTTTTCACCTTTTTTCTCATGTTCAGGTCCATGGTAGCAAACCGTTGAATATTAAAGGAATCAGTCAACCACCAAAATGTACCTAAGATCTCAATGAACAGCTTTCTAGAACATATGAACTTCCTAGGAATGATTCTTAACGTCTTTTTTTAAATTTCATTTGCTTTGAAATTTTTTACTTTTGTGGCTGCCTAAGCGCTACCCAAACGGTGTTAAGAAGCATTCTTAGGAAGTTCATATGTTGTAGAAACTTGTTTATTGAGATCTTAGGTACATTTTTATTGTTGATAGTTTTCTTGAATTTTGAACTGCTTGCTACCTATGTACCTGAACAGGGGAAAACAGGTATAAAACTAAATTTTTTTTAAATTTTTTGCGATTTTGATCTTGAAGATAATGTTTTTTTAATTTTATGTGTTCACAATTTTTGTTGTATGCAAGACACCCGTCTTTTTTTGTCTTTTATCATGCAGTAATGTTCGAATATGATTATATTTCCATGACTTAAAAAAACACAATATTATATTCGTTATTCAAACACATGACTGAATAGATAAACTATTGAAATATACATACATATGCACTATAGAGTTGGTATTGAAATCAATCTTATTCCTGCATTTAGTTCTGACTAAACCTAGCTGGGAAAATATTCTTTCAGAAGACCCCGAAGTGTGTAAAAATTGCATTAAACTAAAAACAAAATTTAATAAGTCATCAAAAAACTTTTCGTTGAATTCATTTGTATGTTTTGAAACTTTGTCCCAAAATTCAACTTCTTATTTCCAATTTAGAACATCTGAGCAATTTCTCTTGGGATACAATATTTACCATCTGTTTGGAAATCACATCCATATTTTTTTGCCACGAAAATTCTTTCAATCACGTGATAGTTTATCTCAATAGTTAGTTACTTATAAATATTCAAATTTATATACCATATCGAAAGGGTTATTTTTGTGTTGAAGAAAAGTAACCAATATGGAAAAAAAGTACACAAGTACACATTGGAAAAAAAGTAACCAATTTTGGTTAAAATTAACCAAAGCGGCAACGCTGATTGTTGTTGTTGAGGATATTGTAGTTGTTGTTCTTGATGAGGATATTGTTGGTAATTATATTGATATTGTTGAGAATATTGCAGTTGTTGAGGATCAGTGAAGCCTGTATTATTCCGTGGTAGTGGTCGTTCTTGATTTGAATCTCGACTAATGACTACTTGGTTCACTACGCCATGATTTTGGCTGATCCAAAAAGCATTTTTTATATTTATATACCTTTTTACACACATTGCACTCATAAAAGAAAGAATTAAATTTTATATAATTTATACAATATTATATATCTATATATATATATATATATATATATATATATATATATATATTTAATATTATTCTATTTAATATTTTTTTATTCAAAAGTCACTTTGATTTTATTTACGTATTAAAAGCGAAATTATTGAGGATTTGACACTTGTAGATACAATGCTGTACTTGCTGCTAGAATAGAAAACTTCTGAATTTATACCAATTACGATTAAGTCATATGCAAAATGTAAAAGTCAATAGACAGAGACAAATGTCAGCAAGCAGTGAAAATAACAACCAATCTTTGACAATCCTCAAGATCACAAACTTCAATTTCTTTACAAAATAAGTGAAAAGAATGAATGAATACAACACGCATAAATTGTATATTCTATTCATTTCTTCAAACTCCTTACACATAAAAAAATTAAAATCAAACAACAACAAAAACAAAACATTGATATCTCACCAGAATACATAATTACTTTCTAAAATACCCTTCCATGTCCCCAGCTAAAAAACGAATATTACAAACAAAAAAAAGTAATGCCGAGTGCACACTATGATATTTTGTGACATCGCAGCAGTGTGCCCTATTGGTAACGTTTATAATTTCCGATTTGCATTCCATATAAAAAAAACATAATGTGAAAGGCGTTGCACACATTTCAAAAAATGATTAGAACACAAGAAAATGCCAGATTTGTACTCGGCATTGCATATATACATATACGACTACTTACCCATCTGCCAACGCTCAAGTTATTGTAAAAGCATACACAAATACACACGTTTGAGCATAACGTTGGCTCCCATGATCGCGCAACTCTAATTCCCTTTGACAATCCTAAATATCTTACACTTCAATTTTTCCAACCTTCAAATAAGTTCATTGCTCATAAATTACATATTTCGCTTACCTCTTCAAACTCTTTAAATATAGGAAATAGGAAAATCAAACTAAATAAAACCAACAACAAAAACATTCATAGATTTCCCACAAGCATACATAATTTCTTTTTAAAATAATCTTCCATGACCACCAGCTAAAAAAGAATATTGCAAAAAGACCAAAGCAACATTTTTCTCTATGCACACACGCACTTTCACTCTAAAATCATTAACATGCAGCAACCGCTTAACAAACTAAAAAAAAAAACATTCAATTCAATTCAAAATTAAAACAAAAACCTACATAAAATCCTTCGTACCTACATAATTAACTATGTATGTACATCGACGAACGGATATCAAACCATGCTTATCTCACAAACCATATATTTTATTCATGTCTTCGAACTCTTTAAACATAGGAAAAATAAAAATAAAAATCAAACTAAATAAAACCAACAACAAAAAACGTTCATAGATTCCCACACAATTTCTTTCTAAAGTACCCTTCTGCAACCGCTTAACAAACGAAAAAACATACTACATTCAAACAAAAGAATATTACAAAAAAACTAAACTATGCACACACGCACACGCAATATAAAATCATAAACCTGCTGCAACCGCTTAACAAACGAAAAAACATATTACGTACAAACAAGCCCCGCGTGCCTACATAATTAACTATGCACATCGACGAACGGATATCAAACCATAAGATTAAAACAAAAACACATCGACGGGCCGGCATCAAACTACCCTTTTCTATGTACAAACCGTCCATAACTCTCGTCACATCACACCATTGACAGTAATTACCTTAATATGTAAATTTTAGCCCATATATTACAAAATTTCGATTTTAATTACCCAAATCTTACAATTTTAATTGTTCAGGCTCATACATTCTACTACTACTTACATCTGATAAAAACTTAATGTTGATTTTGTACTTGTTGTTGTTTTTATAGTTTCATCATTTTCCAATTGAAGCGATAAATGTACTCTTACATTCACAGAACCATTTTGATGTTTAATTTGAAAGTCTAAATATTTGCTAGTTTCACCATCTAACTTAACATGTTGTTGTTGATTATAAGGATTTTGATTACTATGGAATACAATGTTAAACTGAATGAGAATTATTAAAAATAAATGACTCATTAGAGTCCAGTATACCACCAATATTTGATTCCTTTCCAATTAATTCCTTACGAAATGCCACTATAACGTCATCTATTGTAAACAATTTTTGGGCTGATAATGAAGCAGTTTCATTTATTTTCTTGGATGAATCAGTAGCTAACGAAAAATAATTATAAAAAGATTGATTATTCTGAGTTTCATCATTCAAATCCTCTCTCTCATAGCTTTTCTCCTCTTTTTCAAAGAACGGTGTTGATATAGTAGTAGTAGAAGTAGTAGTTATTGATGTTATATCAATATTATCATTCATTTGATAATCACTATCTCTTGTTTCTAAAACTTTACTTTCTTTTAACATTACAAAGTATATATTAATTTTTAAAATATCTTCGTTGGGTAGTGTAAAATTAAATTCTAAACTTTTTTGTTCTCTTCTATAAGTGGAGTACTGATAATAGACATTGGTCGTGAAATACCATATACCACTTTTAATATAATGAGTAAATAAAAAATAATAAATTTCATTTTACGTTTGATAAGCGATATACCATACACACTGTATAACGGTTAGAGATGATATGATACACATATATTAATATTGCTTCCTTATATACCCTAACATATTTTCAATTCAAGTTCTTCAGTTTCACAATATTGATATATTCATTACCTAACCTGAATAAATCATAAATTAAATAAAAACAAATCAGTTTTAATTCAAAAACATTTATTTATATATTACTTTTCTTAATATTATTTTTACAATAGCTTTTTTATTTCATTTGTAAGAGGAATAGATTCAAACATTCGATCATGTATAATTAAAAAATATGCAGATGTTCCGGTTGGTATATTCTTAAGCGTTTTCAATTCAATACGAATATCTATTGGTCCAGTTTTAACAGTCTCATTTTGTTGATTTAAAGTCTTCTCGTGATAGTAGGGGTTGTGGATCTTATGAATAGTACCTTTGTTGAAACTTTTGATACATATCGTATAGTAGTGCAAACCGATTTCGATCAAATTTCAAGTTTAGATCATCATACGGATATACGTCGGAATTTAGATGTAGCTTTATATTTGTTAAATCACAATGTTGAAATGTGTTATTATCATTGTTGTGAAACTCTAAAAGCAGGAAACGTGGTCTTTCATTTTCACTAGCAAGCTTAACATTCCATAATACAGTAGTGGTTTCTGGAAGTGAAGGATAGTAATACATATCCCAGCTTCTAAAAGACACATTTAGTGACCGGCAGCTATTAATTGTTTTAAACATTTCCAATTTGTGAACATCAACAAGTTGAACATGTGACACTTTCCATGTAATATTTAAAATGGTTAACTTAACTTTTTCAGTTAATAGCTTGGATTTAAAAACTTGTTTATCATCTTTTACTCTTAACAAGATTAATTCATGTTTCGAGTTAACTATTATTTTATTAAAATCTTCAGCAAATCCTAGCAAATTTTTCAATGCCACGCAAAAATTGAAACAACCGCTAATAAGTGTAAGATTTTTGTCACTATTGGTTAGAGCCCATCCAGCATTAATCAAGTTATTGCTTTCAGATGTATTTAATGAAACATAGTTTTTAATTTCTGATGCAATTCCTAAATGTCGTGTACGATCAATTTCTGTTCCATTTAATTCATATCGAATCTCATCAAAGAGGTGAGCCATACAATTGTTCAGTAGTTGTATATTTGCAGAGATTGTTGAGTCTTTTTTTGTTACATAACCTTCAATATAAAGCATGCTTTCACTTGGTAAAACATATAAATCTTGGTTTTGTATTGATATTCGGATTTCATTATTGTTTTTGAAAGATTGTAAGTATGAATTATAGCTGTGGTACTCTTTTTTAATAATAGAATTATCAAATTGTGGTTTGTCTAATATATTAATTAAACTATTCATTTTCATGTTTTAGTTGAAATCCTAAATTTCGTAAAAATTTTCGATTAGTTTTATTTAAAAGGTTTCGTTGATGTTTGCTTGTTTGATATATCAACTTTTTATTATGCAACTTTTGTTTACCAGAAGAAACTCTCCTTGATGTGTGTTGTGTTGCAGATGATGATAGAGTGATTGGTGAATCCTTATACAAACTATTTTTGTTGAATATAATCATTCTTTAATAGGTTTCAAATGTAATCTAATAGATATTTTTCCTGATCGACAACTCTTAAAACCAGTGTAGATATTTCTCTCGAATTTATAGGTAAATATATTGGATTAGCAGGTCTTTCTGTTATTTTATATCCTGGACTAACGTCAAGTGAAAACTGATGAATAGTATGTGCTGATACGTTATTTACTTATGATCCATTCACAATATTACATTCAATGATTACTGTATTAGTATTTGTTATATCAATTGTTTTATCTGAAAAATGTTCCACTTGTTGTCATAATACTCTCTTACTAAAACCAAGCAAAGGTCCAATTGATCGTTTTTTATTGAAATAGATGGGATCTATTGTACTTTTTATAGATGTTAATATAAAGATCCCCTTCATTAGTCAAATCATGATATTTAGCTTTAATTAAATCAACTATATCAGAAAACTCATAAGATCCCACAGGAATCTCTATTATATAATCACCAATATGAAATAAAGTGTGTGAATCAACATTTGGTATTGTGTGATAAGTATCGAACCTTATTAAACCGCAAACATAACTTTTATCAAACACAATAGGAGGAAAATAGTTTGCCACAAGTAATGAAGAATGTCCGTTTAAGGTTAATGTTAACGACATCTTAACGTTCGATGAATGAATAAATCAGTTTTAAGTTAATACGATTTCTTTTATAGTGATATATCGTTAGTCTTAATCCAAGAATTATGTTTTGATGAAAAGCCTAACATTTTAGTTAATTTTAATTATTATTCGAACTCCATTTGTTTCTATATTTGTGATTTGAACGGGCTAAGGTTCGTATTGCTTTTTAAGCCAAATTACATGTGATAATTATTAATGAACAAATAACACCAAAGTCTGTTGTAAGTATTCTGACTAACAACACATAGTTGAACGGAACAGCCAGCCGTTTTCGAAGGCCACTAAACCTTCATCATCAGCGTTCTTTTGTGTTTGGTCCACTGTGTGTGGTATCAGTTGATGTAGATTTCTGCTTTATATACTTAGCATTTTATTGCAAATGGAATATGTGAATTGTTTTTATTCATCGTATTTCAATTTGCTGAAAGCTTTTTTGTATTGTAAGCTCAATTTTACCATCACTATATTTACAACAGTCTTACCATTGTCGTTTTGTTCTTTTTACTAATTATACACATGTTACTTAATTTGCTTTTTTTTTTGTTCTACTTAAGACAAACTTTTTTGGTTTGTTACTATTAAGTATATTTTTATTTAATTTTTGCCACAGGCCCATGGCTATTAAATTTTAGTTAATTTTAATTATTATTCGAACTCCAGTTGTTTCTATATTTGTGATTTGAACGGGCTAAGGTTCGTATTGCTTTTTAAGCCAAACATATATCATGCTTCCTTTTCTCTTTAAAACTTTTTCAATTAAATATGTTTGTGGGTATTTTGTTTCCATCAGCTCAAATTCATAAAAACCACCTTTAATTTCATGTTTTTGAAAGTCTTCTAAAATGTATGTTTTAGGATTTGTGTTTTTTTATAGTTTTAACTTTAAAAATTTTTGTAGTCCAATTTGGTGTATAACCTTTTTCAAATAAATGTTTATATTTACTTATTCGAACATTATAACCAACTTTAAACTTTGGTTTTTTAAAAATTTTCAAATTATTATAGACTGTATCTAAAAGAGATTTTTCATTAGAAGAATTCACTTCATTAGGCGTCATTTTTATTGTTCTATGAAATGTATTATTATATTTATCAACGAATTCTTTATATATATTTATCCATTTAT
This sequence comes from Tachina grossa, assembly GCA_949987645.1. Classification (NCBI taxonomy): domain Eukaryota; kingdom Metazoa; phylum Arthropoda; class Insecta; order Diptera; family Tachinidae; genus Tachina; species Tachina grossa. The sequence continues at coordinate 50,244,729 of OX465277.1, read as the reverse complement.
ATGATCCTTGATAGCTAAACTCTCTCCACATCATGGCTTTTAAGGTTCTATTAAATCGTTCTACTATTGATGCTTTCAACATATAGTGTGTTGAATAGTGTTTAATTGGATATGATTCCATTAACGGTTGAAATTGATTATTATAGAACTCTTTACCGTTATCAGTTTGCAAGTTTTTTGGGTGTCGATTACTGTTATTAAAAATACTTTTCATAGCATTTATTACATTTAAAGAAGTTTTGTTTTTTACCACTACAACCCATGCTTTCTTTGAAAATGTATCTATTACAGTTAATAGATATCGATATCAGTTATTTTTTGCTTCATAATTCCCCATCTCAACTAGATTCGCTTGCCATAAATCGTCAATTCCTTTAACAATAACTCGTCTTCTTTTAAAATTTTTTCTCGCTTGTTTATGTAGCTCATCCACTATTCCTCTTTTATCAATGTTCATATTACATATATGTTTATTACTATAATCGTATAAACATATTTAAGACTCATTTAGTAAATTATATTAGCTTCTCTAAGTTCTTCAATAATATATATTATTTCGATTTTATGATTATTATGACCAGCATCCTCTGATGCAAGAAGTAAACGTAATCTGTCAACTAATTCATTAGGATCATCCCAATATATATAGTTGGTTTTACTATTGACTACAGATTTTAACAAGAGTCCACTGCCTTTTGTTGATATCTTATTAATTAACGGCTTAATTATATTTTGATATTTATATGAATTTGAACCTTTTATTTGAGCTTCTGCTTGAAACTGATGTTTGTGTACCTTTGTAATCATTAAGATTTCTCTATAATTCTCTAAATCTTTTTCAGTGTAATGTAAGGGTTTTGAATGAAATAATAATTGAAATAATCCTGGTGTCATATTCCACTTTGTACTTCCGAATTGAAAATAGTTGTCATCATTAAATTTTAGTTTGTTATTTGCATATCGCCAATTTCCTCTTTCGTCTATGTTGAAGCCATAAACTTTATCTATTTGATTATTATTTAGAAGCAATTTAATATTTTCTTCAAGTCTAGATTTATTTTTATTATTATTATCATTTTCAATAACTTGATTGTAGTCTTCAGCATCATCATAATTATCAGAACTTTCATCGAAACTATTATCATCTGATAGTGGTGTAAGTGTTGTTTCTGTTTTATCATCGTTAGGTTGATTATATTCTGATTGATAATTACCTGATCGATCATCACCATCATTGTTTTTTTTTAATTTTAACTTACGTTTCAACGTTTTTTTAGATTTCATCTCATCTTTCAACAAAATTTTTGATTGATAATCAGCAATTTTTCCACTTGTCATATTCAAAGGTTTAGTTATGGGCTTAAATGAATCTTCTAATAAATTCTTTTTATCTACTTCATTTAATTTTATGTTTTTTAATTTTTCCTTTAATATTTTTCTTGTCTGAGCAATATCTTTTAACAATTTATTATTCATTTTAATCTGTTTTGTATCTGATTATGATCTGGTTTATATCTGCTTTATATCTGGTCACAACCTGCTTTATATCTGATCTGTATCTGATGTATTCTGGTCTGTAACTGGTCTGTATCTGGTCTGTATCCGGTCTGTATCTGGTTTATATCTGGTTATGGCCTCGTTTGTATCTGGTTACAATCTGCTTTATATCTGCACTGCATCTGGTTAAAATCTGCTTTATATCTGCACTGCATCTGGTTACAATCTGCTTTATATCAGTACAAATTCATAAAAACCTTTTCTATATCTTCCTTTATTTTTAGGATCATCCTTGCTTACAACTACAAATCCATATTTATCTTTCCAACACTCCCCACAAATTTTTGTAAACTCTTTAAACGACATATCACCAATAACATGATCATTATATATAAGCCTTAAGTTTATTTCATCTTGTTTAAATATTATAATCATATTTGCATTATCACGTATTAGATATTTAGGAATTTTTGTATATGTTTGACATAGATAAAAACAATCAATATGCTTATGTCTGCCCATACAAAAGTAATCTCTTATTGTATTTTGTTTTTCACAAATAACGTCATCAAATATAATTATAGAATGTGGTTTTGCCTCAGTCGGTCTTAGAACTTTTTCATTTTCCGAAAACGTGAAGAGATTTATCTCCTTTATTGGAATAATTAATGTCTTTAGATAAATATACTTTGGTTGATATAATGATTTAGAATTAATGTAAATATTTTTAAAGGTAAGACCATTAGGACTTTCTATTAAACTAATCATCACATTAGTTTTTCCACAATTTGATGGTCCTACAATTAGTGCTCGTATAGAATTTGGTAACAATGTACTATGCACAATCCTTTGTTTATTTTCTTGCGTTTCATCTGCATTTCTTACAACAATTTGTTTAGTTTGTTTAATTATTCGCATATTGATTGATCGATGACTAAAATTTCAATGATATAAATTAAACCTTATATAAGAAAATTGCACCATTTTTAATTAATTATTTAAATCAGACGCACTTGTAATAAAAATGGTTATAAATTATAGTAAAAGCTATAATCGAGATCAGTATAAGACTGGAAGAAGATTCGTCAACAACTTCATAAATAAATTACCAGTAGAACTACATTTACCTGGATATCAGTTTTGTGGTCCTGGTACAAAGCTTGAAAAACAACTGAAAAGAGGAGATAGAGGAATAAATTTATTGGATGTGGCTTTCAAAGAATATGATATTGCATACTCACAATCAAAAGATATTAATAAAAGACATCAAGCTGATGAAATACTAGCTGAAAAGGCTTGGCAACGAGTAAAATCTAAAGATAGCGATTTAAAAGAACGAGCAAACGCTTGGTTTGTAACGAATGTAATGAAAGCTAAAGTAAAATTTGGATTAGGTATGAAGAGAAATAAATCTCATAAGCTGAAGAAACCAAAGAAAAAAGTATGTAATCGAAAACTGTTTTCATCTACTGTAAAAAATACATTGAAAATTTAAAAACTTAGAAACCTGACAATATAAGAGATGCTGTTAAAATTGCAAAAAAGGCTGTTAATCTAAATTTTAAAAGGAAGAAGAGGATGAATATTAATATACCAAGAGTTATACCTATACCTAAAATTGTTGGATTTCTGCCTTTAATTCCAATTTTAGCAGCACTATCCGCACTTGGAGGTTTGGCTACAGGCGGAGCAGCTATTGCTATAGGAACAACTAGCTGAAGCTACTCGTCACAATAGATATATGGAATCGATTACCATGGCAAAATGTTTATATCTTAAGGCATACAAATCTGGATATGGTCTTTATTACAACCCAGCTCCAAAAAACTCTTAAATAATCTACCTAATAGACCACTGACGGACTTGGATTTATATAAATATTACAGTCAACTAAAATATTTCAGAGGTGTTTTTATGCGAGATGACTTACCTTAAAAACCATTAGCAGAGGAATGTGGTATTGTTAATTTAGATAACTTAAATAGTCCTGGAACGCATTGGGTAGCATATTATAAAAAGCATAATGGTAACGAATACTTTGATAGTTTTGGAAACTTACAACCACCACTTGAAATTATCAATTACTTAAAGCCACCCATCCACTATAATTACAAAAAAAATTTAATACAATTAATTGTGGTCATTTATGTTGCAAATTTTTATTTAATAAATATAATTTGAAATAAAAACAATACTCGTTTTATTTTTTAGAAATGTGTTTATATTAATTTCTCAAGAATGCGAAGAAATGTGTTTTACATTGTAATTATTATTTTTAGATAATCACAGCATGTTTGTTAACGCAAAGGTTTTTAGGTTGAGTACGTTATACCACAACGCTTATCATTTTTAAGTAAAAACTATTTTGAATTTTTATTATATCCGGTCCGGTAATAAGTCTTAAAAAACAACTGATTATATGAATTGTGCGTACGAATTAGAAATTAAAACTTATTTTTTCCACAACGCTTATCAACAGCCATCTTATCAGTACATTCTATAAATTTTAATATTTTCTAATTGTGTAAGAATCGGAAATATTTTTGCGAATTTTATTTTTGATGCTAGGTGCTAATTATATGAGAATTTAAGGTTATCAATTTTAATACTTTAAAATTAATTTTTTTATTTTTATTATGTCTAATCTGTAAATATGGTGTAAAATTAGAAATGTGTGTGTTATTTTTGCATAACTATATAAACCATAAATTTTTAATTATTAAAATCATTCAAGTGCTTAAAATGGAAGAAACAAATGATATTATAGAGCGTTCAGCTTTTGAAACTGGACGGGACGATGATGGTGTTGTTATAATTATAGATGAGGAATCGCGTTCGAGTCCTCCTCCTCCGCCAAATCTATTACAAAATGGTGATGAATATGATGATGATGCTGATGATGATGATGATGATATTGTTCTAATTATATATGAGGAATCGCGTTCGAGTCCTCCTCCGCCAAATCTATTACAAAATGGTGATGATGATGATGATGATATGAAAGATATATATAATCATCATATACAACAAATACAAGAATTAGAAACAATTATTAATCAAAACCTTAAAAAGGTTAAAAAAATACCAAAAGAGGGTGACTGAGGTCACCCAAAAACTAAACATTAATAAAAACAAATTTTTAAAAATTTAAAAAAAGAGGAAAACAACCTCTTTAAAAAATTATATCGTAAGAAAAACAAATGTTTTATATGTTTAAGCAAAAACATTGGATGTAAAATGTTGCATACAAGTTGTATGCATATATTTTGCATCTAATGTTTCTTAAGGTGGAATAATCCACTTTGCGCTATTTGTAGATAACGGGTATATTATGTACAATCACCATCTGTAAATGGTGTTAGGTATGGTATAAAAACATACCTAAATTCAGCTCAATCGTAAAAATAAAAACAATAATGTTTTATTTAAAAAAAATTTTTAACATTGTGTTTTTTATTCAATATACTATTTTTTCAGATTCTACATAAAATTTAATAAGTTTTTCAATAAACTTATATCTGTTATAAAAAATATACATCCACATTCACTTATATTATTCGTTAAAATGTTTTCACAATCACATTTATGAATTTCATCATTAATATATATAAACAGATTATCGATATTATCATACATACTTATTTCATTTATCATTTTTATAAAAAAAATTTTATGAACTTGATTAATTTTCTTGTCATATATATTTAATAGATTTTCCAATTCAGCTGATGAAATCATGATGATGCCAGAATGAATTATAAACTAAATAAAATAATATAATTCCAAGACTATTTATTATAAAAAAGTTTTTTTTCTCAAATAAAGAAATAATTTAAACTCTAAAATTTTTCAATGTTTTCTTTAAAGAAAATTTATTATTTGACATATTGTCTAAAGTGTACATAAAATAATTGAAATTTATTTGCTGGTAGTTTAGCATGTCTATATACGTATTTTATTGGCGCTTGAACCAAATCATCAGTAGACTTTAACCACAAATTTTAAACAGTCACAAACCTCTTACTTTATGCATAGACTTTCAAAAACTATATGAGAATTCATAAGATAACAATACCTCTGAAAATCACAAAAGAAAAAATAAGGATGTAGAAAAATAAAATGAGTTCACCTGGATGTGGATTATTTGCTGGGTTTTGTATCAGTTTCAGGGCCTGCTGGGCTTATTTTTTCTTTTGTGATTTTCAAAGGTATTGTTATTTTATGAATTCTCATATAGTTTTTGAAAGTCTATGCCTAAAGTAAGAGGTTTTTGACTGTTTAAAATTTGTGGTTAAAGTCTACTGATGATTTGGTTCAAGCGCCAATGAAATACGTATATAGACATGCTAAACTACCAGCAAATAAATTTCAATTATTTTAATGTTTTCTTTATTTATACATATACAAAATTAATAAAATTTCTCAATATAATTACAGTTTTTTCAGCACACATTTGATATGAATTGGTTTTATGATGATGATGATGATGATAATTACAGATGTTTATGTTTCCATTATTTTTATATAAAGTTCTTATATTTGGACAATTATTTGCATCTAAATTATGTATACATATTTCTTCTTTCGCAATCTGTTGTTTTATCCATATAGCTTTTTCAAGTCCTTTAACATAAATATTAATATTCCCTTCAAATTTAAGTGTTGTTGTTATATACTCTCTAAATTCGTCTAGTGTAGAGTTTCCATCATTCCAGCGGATTCCATGTAAATGATTATGTAACCATTTATTTGTAATCTTTTCCTTACATGATAGTTCTGAATATTTAAAAGGAGGTTGGTTGAGAAACGTTTTGGTTTTTGAATCAACTCCAGAAACGCTAATTTCTTTTCCAAATAATTTATTATCAATACAAAATCCTTGTACATCAATAACTACAAACCTCTTTTGATTCATTGTTATAATACAACTAATAATTTTAATAAATATTATATAGCTTTTGTATTAGTTTATTATTATTTATTTATTTTTTTTGTTTCATTTCAAAAACATACTTATAATAGAATCCATCTTTAACTTTTCTTATATAATATTCTCCCAGCGAAATATCGTTGACTACTTCATCCGATATATAGTTATATTTCTCAGGTAAAAATACAATTTGATTGTTCAACTCCATCATAACTCTTACTCCATATAGGGTTAGCTTTCTATCACATCTTACTATTCTCATTGATTCATTAAAAGGAAAATCTCTTAGAGATAAAATTGTTTTTTCATATTTTTTTCTCCCAATCCGTTAAGTATTTCTAAAGTATTCTGCATTTTATATTTGTTTTAGTTTTGAAGAATAGATCAAATAATAGATATTTATTCAAGAAATTTTATAATAAGAATGATGAATATCATTATCGACACCGCTATTTATACTTAAAATTATAGATGAAGAGATATATAACTAGAGGAGTAGACCTAAAATATCTGATAATATATTAATGACCTTGAATCAACATCTGCTGTATAAATCCTAATAACATATTGACGACCTTGAATCAACATCTGGTGTATAAATCACATCTAATGTATGAATATACATATTTTAACATTTAGAATTAAAAACAAATGATAATACATTTTAAAACCACATCCGGTGTATAAAACATTTTTTTATGCGTTGAAACAAAACAACTGATAAGAATATACATATTTAATGTTCCATAAAAAAAATATGTTTGAATTTCACAACTACAGCTAACGCGTAAAAATAACTGATAACACATTTTAAAACCACATCCGGTGTATAAAACATTTTTTATACGTTGAAACAAAACAACTGATAAGAATATATTTAATGCTCCTTAAAAAAAATGGTTGAATTTCACAACAACAGCTGACGTTAATATAAATAGAACGTTCAAAAAATAAATTGTTATCATTCTTGAAAAGAAAATCAAAGCTAACTATCATTATTCAACAACAAAAAATAAAAAAATATATTTAAAAATTGCCGGTTTTATTTGCACATTCTGCGGAAAAGTTTACAATTAAAATACATCGTTAAAGCGTCATATAAGATCACATCATGAAGGACCTTCATCATCATTAGTAAAGTGTGCAACATGTAACATCTAATTTACGAACCGTAAAGAGTTCATAATACATTCTCATTTAATAGAACACGTTGAAAATGTAAAGGTTTATATGTATTGTAGTGTATGTAAAAAAGAAATTAAAAAAACAATGCGGCAATATCATTTGCGAACAAACGCACATACAATTAATAATGCTGGGCTAATGAATAATGATAATGTGAAACGGATAAGTTCATCTTTTAAAAATCGATTAGCAACGTACATAATTCAAAATGATAATAAGGATAACTTAATCCCCGAAGTGTTTTTATATGAAATAAAGGCAAAATTTGTAAAATTGTTAAGAGATTCACTACAACAACATTATACTATAAAATTTAACTTTGAACTGTTTTGTGAGTATGTATTAATAAAAGAAGAAGATGATTCATGTAGTGTGGATATAAAATCACATCAAACAAAAATGAGCATTTTATCTTCGTCAACTGATGATGGTGAAATTGAAAACAGTTACATATATCCTTCACGGTGCCACTTTAGTTAAAAAAAACTAGTGAATTTCAAGAACGGGATAGTGGATGGGCATTAATTGAAATTTCTCATCTTGAAATTAATATCAATCAGTATAAATGTTTGAATGGATCTCAATATATATGCTTACCACCTAACATTTTAAAAAAACATGCATGTATCAATGTAAAAAACAAGGACGAATATTGTTTTAAGTGGGCAATAATATCAGCACTATATCCAATCGCTCAAGAACAGCATTCATCGAGATGTTCATCATATAATATTAATAACATACAAGATGAAATTATAGTTCTAGAAAATAGTATAATTCTAAATTTCAAAGAACTTAATTTTCCCTTGTCCGTAAATAAAATAAAGGTGTTTGAGTTGAATAATTTGAACATCAGCATAAATGTGTTTGGTTTGGAGGGGGAAAGCATAGTGGGTCCATATTATTTCACCCAAGAAGAAAAATCAACTCACATAAACTTGCTCTTACTGGAAGAAGGAGAACGACTTCACTACGTGTGGATTAAAAATATTTCAAGGTAAGTTAATCTACATTTGTAATCTGATATTTAGATATAAATTAAAAAAATAAAAGTAATAATAATTCTAGTACTGATAAATAAAAATATATTATTTTTTCCTTACAGATTAATAAATAATCAAGTTACAAAACATAAATGTAAGATTCACGTATGCAATACCTGTTTAATTCATTTTCATTGCGAAGAAACATTAGAAAAACATAAACACGATTGTAATAAGAAGGTGACTAAGATGTCTAGTTTAGATGAATGTAATTTAAGTTTTAAAAATTTTAAAAAGCAAATGGATGTGCCTTTTGTAGTGTATGCTGACTTTGAATGTATTTTAGAGTCGGTTAATATACAAAACTCTACAAGCGTAAAATCTACGCAAAAGCATATTCCATTTACTTATAGTTATAATATTAAGTGTTCATTTAACTCCAGTTTAGATTTATTTCGAATTTATAGCGGTCACGATGCACCAAAACACTTCTTTAAAATTTTAGTTGCTGATGTCTTATATATCGGCAATAATTACCTAAGTATTGTTAAGCCATTGAATTTCTTAACACCACTTCAACAGATAAAACAAAATACAGATACAACTTGTCATATTTGTAAAAAAAATTTTATCAGTTGAAGATAGGATAGCTGACCATTGTCATTTAACCGGTGAATATATAGGTCCTGCTCATAACAAATACAATTTGGAATATCAAATTGCTAATTTCGTTCCAATATGTTTTCACAATCTTTCGGTATATGATTGTCACTTGTTTGTGCGCGAACTTTCATCTATTGAAGGTGATATAAATATAATTCCTTCAAATAAGGAATTATATGTATCCATATCTAAAAAAAATTAAGGTAAATGATAAAAATACTATTGAACTCGGTTTTCTAGACTCATTTCGATTTATGTCCTCTAGCTTAGAAAAGCTAGCAGGATATTTATCAGATGATGACTTAAAAGTTGTGAAATCTGTATATCAAAATGTTAAAGAGTTCAATTTAATGAGCTCTGAATCTTTCCTTACTATTATCTAGATTCAGTCAATCGTCTTCAGGAACCACAGCTACCTCCCCGTTCAGTCTTCTTCAATAAACTTACAAATGAGTCGTGTAATGTTGATAATTATAAACACGCTGAAAAAGTTTGGAATACATTTCAGTGGACTATGGACTATTTACTTTTATATTTAAAAGTAGATGTCTTATTTACTTTGTGATATGTATATTTGAAAGTTTTAGAAAAGTTTGTAAAAGTATTTATAATTTAGATCCCTGTCAGTATTATACTACCCCAGGTCTTTCATGGGATGCTATGCTAAAATATACAGAAATAGAACTTGAATTGTTAACTGATATTAATATGTATAATTTCGTTTTGCGGGGTATTAGGGGAGGTATTGTACAATGTAGTAAGCGACGATCAGTTGCTAATAATAAATACGTTAGTGATTATGATTCTACTAACGAATCAAATTATCTTATTTATTTAGATGTTAATAATTTGTATGGTTATGCAATGTCGCAATACCTTCCCTATAAAAATTTTAAATGGACAGAAAATGTTGAAAATTTTAATGTAAATAATATAAAAGAACTAGAAAGAAAAGTACTATGGGGTATATACTTGAAGTGGACTTAGAGTATCCATCAACATTACACGACTATCATAATGATTTTCCATTTTGTTCCGAAAACAAAAAAATTGAAACTATGAAACAATCAAAACTAATTACCGACTTAAATCATAAAACAAAATATGTAATACACTATAGAAATCTTCAACAGTGTCTTCAAAATGGTTTAATTTTAAAGAAAATATATAGAATACTTCAATTTAATCAGTTGGATTGGTTAAAAAAGTATATTGACTTAAATAATCATCATAGAAAAATAGCTAAAAATTAATTTGAACAAAACTTTTTCAAGCTTCTAAACAACGCTGTATACGGTAAGACAATGGAAAATGTCGATAAAAGAAAAGACGTAAAATTAGTTTGTGAATGGGAGAGTAGAGGTAAACGGTTAGGAGCTAGAGCTCTTATAGCTAAACCTGATTTTCATAGTTCTCTTAAAATTTATGAAGTAATGATTGTCATAGAAATGAGTAGAGTGTATAATAAACCTATTTATATCGGTTTTCTGTTTTAGAATTATCAAAGTATAAAATGTATAATTTTTATTATGATTACATGAAGCCAAAATATCTTGAAAATATCAATATCTCTGCTATATGGATACCGATTCATTTATATATGATGTCAGAACAAATAATTTGTATGATGATATTCGATATGATATCCCAATACATTTCGATACATCTGCATATTCTAAAAAAAATATTTATAATTTCCCACTGATGAATAAAAAAGTATTGAGAATGATGAAAGATGAGTGTAATGGCAAAGTTATTAAGGAATTCATTGGCTTAAGAGCTTAAATGTATTCTGTGGAAATTGATAGAGATGAGAAAGAAATCAAAAAAATTAAAGGTGTAAAGCAATGTGTCACCGCTTAATTAAGTATTAATTTTTTATTTTTTTTAATGCATGTATTAATTTATTGTATCTTCATATATGAACTAACAATAAGTATTCAAATCTTAAATCTATAAAAAAATTATTAGGCCCGACCAGTGTCGGACATAAACTTAGTGATAGTTATAAATAATACATTAGTAGTGATAATCAAAAAAAAAAAGGGGGGGAAAGTATTTTCAAGTAGTCCCATCTGGAGTGTTAGGTATAAGAGCCCGTGTGTCCCTCTTTTTTAAGCGGACGTGTCCAGTAAAGTTCAAAATATTACGAGCAAGCGGATTAGGATGTGATTCGAGTTTTGTTAAATATTTGCCTGCGTATTTTTCAATTTCTTCAGTCACTAGTGGCATATTTAAATCTCGATGTATAATAGAATTTTGGATGTACCATGGAGCCGATGTTATTAACCGTAAAATTTTGTTTTGTCTTCGTTGGATTCTCTCGACATTGGAAGCTGAAGCAGTGCCCCATAACTGAATTCCGTAGCGCCATATTGGCTTCAAAAGCGACTTGTATAATAAAAGTTTGCAGTCTAGGCTGAGTGTTGAGTTTCTGCCAATCAACCAATATATTTGAGTTAACTTAAGTTTCATCTGAGTTAACTTAGAGTCAATATGATGTTTCCATGTAAGTCTTCGATCGAGGTGTATACCAAGGTATTTCACTTGGGAATGTTGAGGAATATTTTGATTGTTGATTCGAATGGGGGAGCAAGTATCTCTTCTTAGGGTGAACGTTATATGGACACACTTTTGTTCATTGACTTTAATTCTCCATAAGTTCAGCCATATTTCCAGCTGGGTGATATGTTCCTGGAGATTGCGGGATGCCTCATAAGGGTTTTCGTGCACACTCATACAGGCTGTATCATCGGCAAAAGTAGAAATATGGATATTATTGCTCACAGGCATATCACAAGTATATATTAAATACAAGACAGGACCCAGAATACTACCTTGGGGCACACGAGAGGATATAGTTTCGGGCACACTCGTGAACTCTCCTTCCACAACAGTGAACTTCCTACCAATAATATAACTTTCCAAAAGCTTTTGAATGTTTATTGGCAGATATGTCTTCAATTTTATAACTAGGCCTTCGTGCCATACTTTATCAAACGCCTGAGAAACATCAATAAAGAGAGCAGAACAATACTTCTTTTCTTCAAATGTTCTTCTTACAACTTGGACCAATCTATGCATTTGTTCAATCGTGCTGTGCTGACTTCTAAAGCCAAATTGATGGTCTGAAATGCACCCATTATCAGTTAAAATTTTGGACAATTTAGTCATGAGCAGCTTTTCGAAAAGCTTTGAGATTGTAGATAGTAAGCTTATAGGCCTATATGACTCAGTCTTGGTAAGATCTTTGCCCGCCTTTGGAATCATTTTGATCTTGGCCAGTTTCCAGTTATGTGGAAAATACTGCATTCTTAAAATAGCATTAAAAGTAAATAGCAGGATTCTTATTGCAATATGAGGCAAGTTCATGAGCATTTTGTTACTAATTCCATCAATACCTGGAGCTTTCTTCGGGTTGAGTTCAGCAATTACTTTTTGTACTTCACGCATCTTAAACCTTAAGGGACGAGGGGGTAGAGAAACTACACACGGTAAATCAGCAGCACCCGTACATGAATTGGGAGTGAATACAGATTTTAAATGCTCAGAAAATAAGTTACCTTTCTCACTATCACTTCTTGCCCAGCCTCCGGTCGCAGTACGCAATGGTGATTTAATATCAACGGGTCGTTTAAGATTTCTAGTAGCGCGCCATAAAGAGTAATTAGATGCGGACGTTACATCAAGACCTTCTAAATACTTTTCCAGTAGTGCAGTTTTTTCCGACGATAGCAGCTCTTTGAGTCGTTTAGTACATTCTTTAAGTCTGATTTTATTTAGGGGTGATCTGTGTTGTTGCCATTCTCTTCTAGCTCTCCTTTTTTCACATACAAGACGTTCAATTTCCGTAGAATAAATTCTGTTAAAGCCGGTCTGCGGATAGGAGGTAGTGGCGTGTTCAGCAGCCTGTTTAATATTTTCGTTAAGATTGGCAATGTTAAATTCAATATCATCGCATGATCTAAGCTGAATGTTTTCTACGCAGTGACTACTAAGATATTTTTTGAATGCCAGCCAGTTGATTCCATTAATCATCTTCACATATGAGTTAGTTAAATCACTCCTTAGTGGGTTGAAAATTGTAACTATTGTTGGAGAGTGATCGGAGGACAGATCTAGAGAGGCCTCTACATGAATTAAGTCCCTATGAATATTTTTAGTGACGGCAAAATCTATAACATCTGGAATTTTTCTTACGTCAGTAGGCCAGTAAGTAGGCTCCCCACTCGAAATGACATCTAAGCCCATTTTTGAAATTGTATTGAACAAGGCTCGACCTCTAGGTGTAACAAGACGCGATCCCCAGTACGTATGTTTTGCATTGTAGTCACCAGCTGCCACGAAACAAGATCCAAGCGATTTGTAGAACTTCTCGTACTGATCTTCGGTAACTGAAAATCTGGGAGGTGAGTAAATTGATGATATCACGAAATTCGCACAAAAATTTTCTACGAAAATATTCGTTGCTTGCAAATATTCTTCACTAACGTTGTCAAGGACATAGTGCTTGAGTCTTGACTTAATCAGAATTGCTGATCCACCACATGCTCTCTCTCTCGGGTCCTTTGTATCATATAAAGTGTAACCATTTATTTTAAATAAGCTTCTTGAGGTCAAATGGGTCTCAGAAACTAACATTATATCAATATTTTTTTCCATGAGGAAGTGCTCAAGTTCATTTTTATGTTGGCGAATGCCGTTTGCGTTCCAGAAACATATTTTTAACGTGTTCATGGTTTATTAACTAATGCTTGAAGCAGTGTATTCTGCATTCGCAGCATTTCTTGCATCATGCTTGTCATATTTGTAGTAAAGTTGTTTATAGTTAGCACCAGATTCTCAATAGTAGCTTCAAGGCGACTAAAGTTAAAGCTTGAGTTTGAATTCGTTGAATTATTTGGCGGTGGAACATTTTGCGTGGGAATTGAACTAGTCTTAGCAGCATCAGCATACGATACACGTGAAGTAACTGGTTGGCTGATTTGAGCAAAAGTGTCGGAGTTCGCGTTTACTTGTAGAGCTGGAGTTAGCTTGGGTTTTTGACCCATAGCCTGTTTAACGAAAGAAAATACAGGGCACCCTCTATAGTTAGCTGTGTGATTACCTCCACAATTACTACATTTTTTTCCTGGTTGATCTTTTGGCTTAGTGCAGCTAGCAGTACCATGCAATTCACCGCAGATAACACACACTGCAGGTAACTTGCAGTAAGTTTTCGTATGGCCATATTCTTGGCAATTATGGCACTGTACGGGACCTGAACGCTTACGTGGCTCTTCAACTGTGATTTTTCGATGTAAGAGATACTTTACGTTATAAACTGGATGGGCTTCATTTTTTTTCAATTGTATGTCGTTCGGCTCCAGTTCAACCCGAAATAGGGGTTGGGGGACCTTTTCTCTATTAAATATGTTGGTAACATTTTTTACCTTGAATCCCTGGTCGACAAGTGCACATTTTACTTCTTCGGGTTCAACATATGAATCTATGCCCTTTAATACTATCTGTAGGCCTTTAGCACTCTTAAGTTGGTATGTGTAAAAATTTGTTTTATTTTTTTCGAATTCAGTAACAATTTTTCGGAAATCTTTTTCATTATATATTTGGATTTTAGTTTCATCAATATTACCTCGTTTAATTGGAATGATGTGAAAAGTATTTTCACCAATGGTCGACAGTAGTTTTTTTATAAGTGCGTTAGAATTTTTTTCTCTCAGATAAATAGGTGGTGGCTTAAAAGACTTTTGCGATGATGTAGAGGGCTTGTCGTCGGTGTTTTGCAATAATGAAAAAGGATTTTGACGATTGGTAGATGATGCGCTGTTATCCCTAGACATCTTTGGAGCAGATGAAATTTTTGAAGAATTTGGGCTTCGCCCACGCTTTACCACTGTTATATATCTGTCCATTCCCACTTGTACCTTGGGTTTTGAGCTACTGTTATCTGTAGTGATAACTTGGTTTAGTGATGAAGGCGAGCCCGATGCGGATGATATCGCAGACTTAAATGAAGAAGTACTAGGCAATGGTAATGTTAACGATTCACTAGTTGGCATTGGACAAAGCGAAGTTGATCGCTGACGAAAAATTGGCTTTGCCGTTAAAAAAAGATTTTCATCAGATTTATTATTTATATTTTTTTCATTAAGAGTTTCAGAACTCACAGTAAAATAAGCATTTCTGCCGTTAGAACTCACTTCAAAATTTTTTTCCTTTGAGGTACTCATACAGAGTATTATTCCTCAAGGGAACTTTGTTTGTGTTTACGGTTTTTTTTTTGTTTTTGCTATTTCTTGCTATGTAAAAAATATTAGTAAAGCCAATAAGCTTATTTATCAAGGTGAATATGTATTACGAATATTTTTTGTATGATTTTTGATTTTGTTGTTTTTTATATTTGTTTCGTATGTATGTATGTAAAAAAAATCCGCTTTAATGTCTCTTCACTATGAAGGTTCAACGAGAACTGATTAAGTATTAATGATTTTAGAAAATTTCTTTTAGAAAAATATTGTATTATGACGCCATGTATATATTTAGATCTAAGATTCATCAAATATATACCCAACATATAAGTAAGTTAACATTAAGCTATTTAGATGATAAGAGATTTATTAAAGAAAATGGTGTTGATACATATGCATGGGGACATTATAGCATAAATACTTTACCCTCATTGTCATCATCAACAACATCATCATCAGAATTATCAAAATCTAATTTAAATTTATATGATAAATTTATGGATGATGATGATGATATATTTCTTACTATAAATATAGATGTTTGATTAGTTTTAATCTGTTTAGAAAATAAGAAAATATTGTTAAATTAATGTTATATAAGGAAACATTGAAAAAAATAAAACTATAAAACAACAATAACAACAAAAAAATTATTTTAATAAAAAAAAGTTATAAAAGAAAATATAGTCCTATATATATATATATATATATATATATATATATATATTAAAGGGTTGCATTTGTATACTCGTTTGTATAGCCAAAACAAATATACCATGGTATGTACCATATAATTGTAGTGTGAGCAACAGAACTAGTATAAGAGTTA
>OX465277.1:50197194-50228194 GCA_949987645.1 Tachina grossa | reverse complement strand
TTGTGTGTGCGTGCTTTTCCAAATTAAAATACAATTAAAACAAATAACACTTGCTTATTGTATTGCTGCTGAGCAACCGTTTGATCTGTTTTTGCTCAAAAAATACATATTGTAATACAAATATATGAAAAAACTACTATTGAAACAAATACATGATGTGCAGATGTATGTGCGGACGTTCGTTATGTTATTTTGTGGCGCAGCCAAAGTATAGAGAGAGAAAGAGACAATTTTGCTCTGAGAGTAATTACAAATGCATGTGTTTCATGTACATGTATCATTTACTCACATATGTATGTGCAATTTTGCTTTCATTCATTCATTCATCAGCCAATTAGATTTTTTCTCAACAGATCATAAGGCGCTTATGATAAAAGAAGTTTTATGTATCTTATTTGCCTTAGAAAAACAAAAAAAAATAAATGTGTTGTTTTCATTTGCTCAATGCCCAACCATACAATAATTGCTTAAAAAATCAACATTTACAACTAGTAACAGAAAACGATAAAGAACATATTTGATCATACCAAAACCAAAAAACACGCAAAACTAGTGCAAACAGATGCTATAATATATATAAATATATATATTTGTTGTTAGGTTCATATTGTTAATAGTAATAGAAGGGTTAGGACACAATATGTCTATTCATAAATTTGGTAATAGCTCAAGCGATATCATTAAAACAGAAAAAGGAAAAAAAAATTCGTCAAGTTGTTGGAATTCTCTTGGATAAAAATAACAATATCGACGTGGAAAATAAAAGGATTACTAATATTACTTAGGAACGGAAATCAGTCAATCACAACAAAATTTAATAACTTTATCAAAACAGCAGCTCAAAAAATTTGATGAAAAAACTGAGATTATTAATAACACACTTCAAGATATCATATCTCGTAGAGAAATGTCATTAAAAATGTATTTCGATGAACAAATGACAAAATTGCAAAAAAAAAATATTTTTACAAATAGGAGAATTGCGAGAAAAAACATATGAATTAGAGAATCTTGCTTTTAATTCAATAATTGAAAAAAAGGATATCTCAAGCAAGGTAACTCCAGCAAAAAAGAAAATTAAAGTTAAATATTAATATAAAATAATTTTTAAACAGATACTAAAATATTGTAAAATAAAATTTTTAATACAAATTTATATTATACATTTTTACTAAAATATAAATGATTTTGTTTCATTGACAAGGGTAAAAAATTTAAATTACACTCATGTATCCAGCATCTCTATTGACAAAAATATACATATATTAAATGCTCTTTAAAAAATTTGTTCTTATCAGTTAAGAAAATGTGTTTGAATTTCACAACCACAGCTAACGCGCATGTGTTCTTATCAGTTAACATGTACATTCCCATCCAGGGCTGGAAACCTCATATTATATATAAATGCTCAAGCGAGAAACATAATTTAAACCTAATACATTCCCATCCAGGCATGAGCAGACTTTTGTACTGAAAAACGGTCCCAGAAGCCCCACAAACATACTACTCACCACTTCATATAAAGCTGGGTTTAGTTAAAAATTTTATTAAGGCGCTAGAAAAAGATAGAAGATCATTTGCTAATTTAAAAACAATATTCCCTAATATATCAACTGGAAAAATTTGCGAAGGCAGAACATTTGAAAATTTGTTGTCACCCGATGAGAAACTTGCCTGGAATTTATTTCGACTAATTGTTTCTAACTATCTAGGAAACCACAGCGGTACAAATTATGAAGAAATCATTTCTAATTTGCTTAAAAACTATTCAAAAATTGGTAAATATAATTAAATGAAATATGAAGTACGTATAATTAAATCAATTTTTTTATTCAATGCTAATTTCAGGAGTCAACATGCCACTTAAAATACATTTCCTACATTCGCATTTGGATTTTTTCCGGAAAATCTTGGTGCCATAAGCGACGAGCACGGTGAACGATTCCACCAGCAACTTAAGACTATGGAGCAACGTTATCAGGGACTCTGGAATGAAAATATTTATGATGGGAGATTTTATTTGGTTTCTTATAAGAGAATCGAAGCCTGAAAATCATAGAAGGCAAATCAAAAGTCGTAATAATTTTTAGATCACACCTGGTAGCTTTGTTTATTTAAAACATTACTTGTTTACTTTGTTTACTTTGTTTAATATAATATGCTAACCGACCACACTTTGATGGCATTAACTGTTGTTCCAATTTTCGCCAATAAATAAAAGATTTTCGACAAAAACCAGGTGTTCTTCTGCTTTATCGAGAATAAATAAAATTCTTGTGTTTGTTTAAAACCACATTTATGGTATTTTTGGCAATATTTTACTCACACATATATGCACATATATTTATATACACACAATTATTTCAGGCTAATCCGATTAAACGATGTTACTAACTTGGTAATAACAAAAGAAAAAGTTTTTCCACTAAAACTAGGTACTTTTGCTTTATAGCGAATAAAATAATCATTTACCCATATATTTTCATAAATGAGAGCTCATTTTGTTTGAATTATATGTAGCTTTTTGAACAAGTAATAAGACTGGTAAATATTTGCCGTTTTTTATTTTTCG
This sequence comes from Tachina grossa, assembly GCA_949987645.1. Lineage (NCBI taxonomy): Eukaryota > Metazoa > Arthropoda > Insecta > Diptera > Tachinidae > Tachina > Tachina grossa. The sequence goes on along the minus strand of OX465277.1, from coordinate 50,225,622 downwards.
TGAAATTTTTAAAATAAAAAATGTTATAGTTTTTTCGAAAAAAAAATTTTTTTCAGACCTTTTTCTCAATAACTCCAGAAATATATAATAGTTGTACAAAAAAATATTATTCAAACATTTTAAAGCAGGCATAATTCAAAATTTGCACACATTTTGCATAATAAAATCGAGTACGTTGTTTCAAAATTATGGTACGATGAATACAATAACCTTTTCAAAAATCTCATATTTTAAAAAAAAATTCTAAAAAAAAACTTACCCATAGAATCTGAAATAATGATAATTTTTGTAGTTAGGTGACCATATCGCACCAAAAAATGTAGTAGTGATCTTAGGTTTTTTTGCTTGTTGCATAGTGTAATAAGCTTATTTAAAAAAAATTAAAATTAAAATTAAACAGTGCAAAATAAAAAATGAAAGTAAAATTATTTTGTATGCACTTAAAGAAAAGGGATAATTGGAAGAAAACAAGTGAACAACTGCATACATATGCATATGATAGACCTATGTATACAACAAAAGAAAACCGATACAAAATAAAATAAACTTAAATCAAAATTATACGTCTATAGAATAAAAGAAAAACTACAAGCATTGTTTACATCATGCCAATTTATTTGGAAGAAAATAAGAAGGAAGAAAAAGCCAAAAGACGAAACAACAAAACCTACAACAGAAGAAAGTGGTGTGCAAAAGTTACTAGACAAAATCTTTCGAATTTTTATGAATTATATGTATATAATTAAAATGTATTATTATTTGTATGTGTAGATAAGCTATACATGTATAGTACTTACTCCTACAATATAAATAAAATTCTTACATTTTTGCATTTAGGTATGTATGTATGAAAACGATTTATTGTATAAAATACGGCAACCATGGCTACACAACAATATAAACAACAGAAGAAAGTCAAGAGCACAAAAATAATTGTTCCAAAACTAAAACAAGAAGAAGCTTTTGACATTCGGCGGATAGGTACAAAGCAAATAAATTAGAAAAAAATATGGTTAGGTATATACACTTTGATTATCTCATAAAAATTCTTATAAGCTACTTTATAAAACTATTTTATTTAAAATTGTACCAGGGATACTACAGTTTTTTTTTAAATTGAATATAAATTGAATAAAAATTTAAAATAAACAAAAAAAAATTTTTTTAAACAAAACTAGAAATTGGATTTGTTGTCGCTTTATTAAGAATAAGTCAATAAATAAATAAACAAAATACATTTTAAAATTTATGCTGGTAAATGTCAACAAATAATTTTGATATTTAAAAGTTTTATGAATTGTTGTCAGAATTTGACAAAATAAAGAAAAGAATATTGCAAAACAGACCAATTTCAAGCAACCAAAACAAAATTCAAAAAGATATTAACCTAATTATTCAAAATTATAATAATATAATAACATATACAAAATCTTATAGTGATTATTTGCCTAGTGAGACAAAATAAAAAGTTCATAACAAAATTTTAAATTTTTTTTAAACAAAACTAGAAATTGGATTTGTTGTCGCTTTATTAAGAATAAGTCAATAAATAATTAAACAAAATACATTTTAAAATTTATGCTGGTAAATGTCAACAAATAATTTTGATATTAAAAAGTTTTATGAATTAATGTCAGAATTTGACAAAATAAAGAAAAGAATATTGCAAAACAGACCAATTTCAAGTAACCAAAACAAAATTCAAGAATATGTTAACCTAATTATTCAAAATTATAATAATATAATAACATATACCATTTGCCTGGTGAGACAAAACAAAAAGTTCATAATAAAATTTTACATTGTAGGGAGTTATTTTTGAGAAGTTTCATCAAATAAGAATGCAAAATAAAAGTTCCATTTGGTGTAAATCTATATGAAGTTGTTCAAAAAGAAATTCTAAGAGATTTTAGTTCCGATAGTGAGGTTGAAAATCCTGATATGAATATTGAAGCAGATACAAAAGTAACAAACAATATTGGTTCAATAAACACATCTAGCGATAATATAATCAAATTAGAAATGGCTTCTATAGAAGATAAAACTAAATTTATCTCGATGTGTTCAAATATTATACGTGAAAATTATGACGGAAATCCCCTTACACTAAGTTCATTTTTAGATAAAATTAATATGATTCAGGATATAACGGCTTCAAACTTGAATACATGTTTCATTTCTTTTATAAAATCTAAATTAGACGGAAAAGCTAGAGAGGCAGGAACAATGCTAAATCAGACTTAGTTAAAGCTATTTTAACCTCCACAGTTTTCCAAGAACCAAGGGATGTAGTAGCAAAGCTAATAGTAGAAGAAGCCAGTGTATGTGAACAAGCCAGAGACAATCCTTGAACTCAAGGCAAACATTTTTGCAGAAATTCGAACGCTACAGCCACAAGTTTTGAAAAAAAAAGTCCATCAGTGCGAAGCTGAAAACGGTGGTCATTTAAGAGACATCATTTTTCATACTTAGTGTAAAAAAGTTTCCATTTTGTATATTATATAATCTGAAAGAAAAAATAAAAAAAGTTAATAAACAAAAAAATTATTAAACGTTTACACCCCTTGGTTTTTTTGGCGCACCCTGTTTTAGAAGAAGCCAACACGGAAAATGATAAACATGTTTTGACAATGAGAAATAGAGCAAATTTTATTCAAACCCCCCAGACAAACTCTCGGTGTTCGCGTGGTAATAACCATCAAAATTCTTATAGGTCGAATGCGCAGAATAATCACTATAGAGCTAATAACCAAAATAATTTTCGAAATAATAGATACTACAACAGAGGTAGAAATATTAACAGTTTTAATTACAATCGCAATTCCAGGCAAAATTCTTCTCAACAAAATGCATCAGTGAGGACTTTAAACGCGGAAATCCCTCAGCAGGACACCTTGAGGGTGGATAAAAATCAATACTAGAAAATCAAAATAGTTTCAAATCAATATACTGTTTTAATTCAACTTTTCAGATTTTATACGGTTAAATTATACTGCATCATACAAAACAAATACATTCTTAGTAGATTCGCAAGCAGATATATCGATTTTAAAGCTTTCATGTATAAGTAATGGGATAGAAATCAATGGGTCGGATGAAGTTAACATTGTGGGCATCACAACGAATACAACAAAATCCGTAGGCACAATTACTACAAAATTGTTAATTTCGAATTCCTCAATACCACAAATTTTCCATATAGTTAGGTTTGTTATACGTCCTCTTTTTCGCCGACACTGTCCTCTCTTTGGGATATCTGTCCTCGCAAAAAATTAGCGTCCGGGAAAGTCCTACTTTTTTAGAAAATTTTTGGTTGACAAATTGTATTTATTAAAAGCTAAACGAAAAACAGAAATAATTGGTATTGGATGTCCAGTTAATCTTATAAATAACACCGTTCATGAGGGTTGTGGTATGTTATTTTAAGACGTAGAATTATTAAAGTTTATTTATAATATGGATGCAGTTTAGTAAAAATGGTCAGAATAATATAGTACTTAGCCTTAAGCAAGAGTTGAAAATCTTTGTTTTATGAATAAACAAGACATTTTAACTTAATAACGAAAGTTTATTTAAAGTCGGTAGACCTATCGTTTGATGTGTAATTGGTTGCACTTGATATTTGAAGCTATATTTCTGTGCGTTTATGTATGTAAATATTCTTAAATGTGTAAATATTTATGTAGGTACAACTTAATTTAAGCATATCGATGGTGTTGGGTAAAAAGATCCAATATTCTATGAAAAATTGTGCGAGATTGACACTTTTCACAGAACACCATCGATAGGCATTTAAAATTTTAGTGCAACTAATCACACCTATCGTGAATAATATGTGAATTTTTGCTCTCATGAAATTTTCATTCCCCATGAAGAGATGCTATATTGAACTTCATGGTGAATGTAAAAAGCGGGAAGAAGACTTGTAAATCTTAGAAATTAATTGAAAATCTGAAATTGTAAGAAATACACAAACTTGGTGTACGAAATTAATTGTTTCTATGTTTTCAAATATTTTATGTGTCGTGGAAAAAATACAATCACCATTAAATTTACTGCATGTAAGCCAAAGAGGTTCATATTCAATGCAAAAGGTGTTGCAGGGAATTATTGTTATTAATCGTGGACATTATTTACTGCTTTCTTCCTACGATAAATGACTTATAATTTTTAATATATAATTGGAAGTATAATATTGAAATTACGCGATGTATTAAGTCAGTTGGCCTGCATGCATGCACGGCAATTTCCTATTTGAATTTTTTGTTTCCCTATTTTTTTCTAATGCTTGAAATTGTTCCCCGGGAGCATTAAGTGAACAAAACCAATTGAAAAGTGAAAAAATCTCCATGAAAAATATTATTCACGATAAGTGGAATGAATAAAGTGAAAACATTTCAAGGGAAAACTTGTTCGCGATTGCAATTTGCGAAAAAGGGAAAATTTTTCGAGGGAAAAACTGTTCACGATAGAGGTGAATATTATTGGAAAAAATCAATTTCGTTTAATTTTGAGTCCTACTTTTTTAAGCAAATCTCCGGTTTTTTCCATCTGCTGTCCTCTTTTTATAAATTAACAACCCTAATATAGTTCCTGATAGTTCTAATATCCCATCTGATGGCATTCTGGGTAAAGATTTTTTAAAAGCAAATAAATGTCAAATAGATTACAATTCAATGACAGTTTCATTTCATGTACGAGGCAAAAACCTAATTATTCCTATTTCTCATGGATTGAGCAACAACTCGTGTTTTTATTCCACCAAGGTCTGAAGTATTTAGGATATTTCAGTTGAAAAATGTCACTGAACCGCTTTTTGTTGATTCACAAGAAATTTGTGAAGGTGTATTTATAAGCAAATGCATTATTACGTATATTAAATACAACAGATAAAATGAAATTTGTGCATAATTATAATCTAAGGACCGAAAAACTTTCCGAGTATTATATTTACTCAATTAATAAAAATATTGTGAAACATGAACGTATTGAAAATTTAAGACTTATTTTGAATAACAAAATACCAGACTATATAAAGGAAGATTTAATGCCACTATGTGAAGAATACGCAGATATATTTACACTCAAAAATGATAAGATGACTATAAATAAAAAAAAAGACTCAATGAAATAAAGAAATAAAGAAGCAAGTTCAGAATTTACTAGAAAATGATTAAATTGAACCAAATACGTCAAATTATAATAGTCCTATAATTTTAGTTCCGAAGAAAAGTCCTGATAATATCAAATCATATCGCATGTGCATTGATTTCCGAGCAATTTATAAAAACTTATAGCTGAGAAATTTCCATTGCCAAGGATTGATGACATACTCGACAACCTTTGTAGAGCTAAACAATTTTCGATAATTGACCTTTTCTTCTGGATTTCACCAGATACCACTCCACGTAGACTCAAGAGATTTAACATCATTCAGTACAGATCAAGGTGCATTTAGATGGAAGGTTTTACCGTTCGGACTGAATGTAGCTCCGAATTCATTTTCTCGCATGATGTCCATAGCATTTTCTCGTTTAGAGCCAAACAAAGCTTTTTTGTACATAGACGATATTATCATTATCGGAAAAAGTAAGTAACAACATTTAAAAAATTTAGCTAGTGTTTTTGCAACTTTAAGAAAGCACAATTTGAAAATTAACCCGTACAAATGCAATTTTCTTAGACCCGAAGTAACATTGTTAGGACACAAGTGTACCTCAAACGGACTCTTACCTGATGATTTAAAAATAATTTCAATACAAAAATACACAGTACCAGCAGATAAGGATGCTGTTAAACGTCTCATAGCTTTTGCTAACTATTATAGGAAATTTATCCCTAAATTCGCTTTACATGCTGCGCCTCTTAATTACATAACAAGAAAGAAAGTAAACTTCGTTTGGGACGAAAATTGTCAGAAAGCTTTTGAAACCATTAAATCAGAACTTATTTCACCGAAAATACTCCAATACCCGGACTTCAATAAAGAATTTATAATTACTGTGGACGCTTCAAAGGTTGGTTGTGGTGCAATTTTGAGTCAGATTTTTAATGGACATGATTTGCCAGTGTATTATGCATCCAAGGCTTTTAGTAAATCAGAACAAAGAAAACCAGTAATAGAACAAGAACTTTACGTTATTTACTTTGCCATAAACTAATTTCGACCTTATGTCTATGGAACAAATTTTTTTGTCAGAACTGATCATCGACCTTTAGTCTACTTACTTAATATGAAGGATCCATCATCTAAGCTAACGAATATAAGACTTAAACTGTCAGAATATAATTTTCTAATAGAATATATAAAAGGAAAAGATAATGTTGGTGCGGACGCTTTATCTCGTATTTCGATTGACGAATTGAAAAGAGGTATAGGTAGTGAACAAATTCTCGCCGTGACAACTCGAGCAATGTCTAAGCAAAATTGTATAAATAAACCAATTTCAGAAGATGATATTCTAAAAAGGTACAAGTATACGATAAGTTCTGCCAAAATTTTAACAAAACCATCTCGAAAATTAGATCAGAAGTCTACTATGAAAATAATAATTTAACGAACATAAAATTAAAAATATACAACAGATTTAAATTGAAATTTTTTATAAATATCCAGATTGTCAACGAAACATTGAATGTTCCAGAATGAAGCAAACAATTATAATATTTATACATTAGAATGGTCTAAGGACGATTAATATTTTTGTAACTACAAGATTGATGAATTAAAAATCCATGGAAATAGAGTGTTATAAACGCTGGAACCAATAGAAATGGTATTTGATCGGGATAAACAGACGAAACTTTTGGAAATTCATCACAATGATCCGATTTTAGGTGGTCATTGCGGCAGAAAAAGATTATACGCAAAGTTAAAGACAAAATATTACTGGAAAGGAATGACTAGAGACATAGCTTCTTTTATTAAAAATTGTACACAATGTAGTACGAATAAAGTTAGAAAAGGGACCAGAGAAAAACTCACACTTACACCTACATCAACCTTTTGAAGTAATAGTGCTGGACACGATAGGTTCATTGCCGACGTCAAAATATGGCAATAAATACGGCTTGACGTTAATATGCGATTTTACAAAATATCTTGTTATTTTTGAAAATTTTATTTTAATTTACGTTAGAATGAAATCAATTAAGACTGATTTAGGTACTGAATTTAAAAATGATATTTTTTGTGAACTGTGCAAGTATTTGAACATTTAGCTAAAGTTTTCAACCGCTTACCACCACCAGACGGTAGGAACAGCTGAACAAAATCATCGAGTTTTTCACTTTCTTTCATAACACAGCTTCAAGCTCCGTTTTGATAATAAGTATACACCATTTGAACTTGTATTTGGAAAAGAACCAATCATGCCGAATGAGTTAAAACTAGATAAAATTTATTTATAATGTAGAAAGTTATTGCAAGGAGGTTAAATACAGGTTACAAAAGTCTCACATCATGGCAAATGAACTTTTAGAAAAACATAAAAAAGAAATAAAGATCTATACGATAAATTTGCAAAGCCTTGTAATCTAAAAATTAATGATAGAGTATTTATAAAAAAAGAACCATATGATAAATTTAAACCAATATATGATGGTCCATTTATTGTAAAAAATATAAATGGGGTAAGTGTTAGAATATATAATGAAACTTTAAAAAAAGAAAAAACATTACACAAAGATAGAATTAGAAAAACCTAAACTATTGTTAAACTATTTAAAAGAAAATTATTTGAATTTAAACTTTTTTTTTAGAAAATATAAGACTGTATTAACAAATTTTCAAAAACCTTTAACCTTTATATATAAAGAAAAAATCTTGAATCAAAACAGCGTGATCAACAGTGTTGATTCAACATTTTTTCCCCAGAAGGGAGGGGTAATAGAATTAACAAATAAATAAAACACTGTTGATACTAAAAAAAAAATTTAAATTTTTTAACAATTCCCATAAAAAACACTAATTATTAACTTGACTGCAACCGGTCAGAAAAATACTTGTGTGGCAACACTCTATTGTTAAATAGCTGTTGTTGTTATTTACATTTATTTTCTTTTACATACTCTTACGACTACAATTTGAAGCTGAAAAAAAGTCAGCCAATGTAGCAATGGTAAAGTAAGAAAATAAAAAACATGTTGATTATTGAGTTCTTGTTTCAACTTTGTTATATGTTATGAGCATCTCATTTGTTTAAATGAAAGTTTATAATATAATAACTCTAGTTGTTCTAAGAAGCTTTGGGTAAAGGTTCCCTGATGATCTGCATTAGCAACAGTGAAATGCGCATAGGATCCAGCTAAACCCCTCAATAAACAATTTCAATGTATTTTTAATAAAAAAATATTTTACTTAATAAGTCAAATATTAATTTGGGATTATTAGTGCGTTTAAGAAATTTTAAACTTAAATTGTAACAATTCCCATAAAAACACTAATTATTAACTTGACTGCACCCGGTCAGAAAAATACTTGTGTGGCAACACTCTATTGTTAAATAGCTGTTGTTGTTATTTACATTTATTTTCTTTTACATACTCTTACGACTACAATTTGAAGCTGAAAAAAAGTCAGCCAATGTAGCAATGGTAAAGTAAGAAAATAAAAAACATGTTGATTATTGAGTTCTTGTTTCAACTTTGTTATTTGTTATGAGCTTCTCATTTGTTTAAATGAAAGTTTATAATATAATAACTCTAGTTGTTCTAAGAAGCTTTGGGTAAAGGTTCCCTGATGATCTGCATTAGCAACAGTGAAATGCGCATAGGATCCAGCTAAGCCCCCCAATAATCAATTTCAATGTATTTTTAATAAAAAAATATTTTACTTAATAAGTCAAATATTAATTTGGGATTATTAGTGCGTTCAAAAAATTTTAAAGTGAAAAATTCTAGTTCATACAATTAGTATAAAGTAACATTTGTAATAAAATTGTTAAAAGAAAATTTCTGTTCCAATATAGAAATTGCATACTGTACAAAATAGTTATTTGTTTTATTTGCTTTTTATTTTCATAAAAAAAATTTTTATTGAATCAAAAAATTTTTTTAATAAAAAAATCAGGGTTTTTTTTCTAACAAATTATTACAAAATTTTGTATTTGAATTGTAGGACCTCAATTAAAAAAATTAATATTTGATTTAGAGAATTTTGTGTTTGAAATGGAAAATTTGTTTTTTCTGTGTATTGGAAAATTTACGCCATAAATGAAAAATGAGGAGACTAACATAGACAAATTAAGCACAGCATGTGTTAAGCTCCGTTTTTAACCTTTTCTACACCCAAATTTCTTGACAGAAGAAATTGAAGTTAAAGATAACAAACGAAACATTTTTGAAAGCCTAGATGATATTAGAAGTGGATTCATGTAAGACATTTTTAGGAGATTTATATAAACAGGCAAAGTAGGAATATATTCAGGACTTTGGAGTTCTGATTACAATGTAGTAAACATAAATTAATAGAATTATTTAACACAACTGTAAAATTCTCAGATGATCATTTCATTCTAAAAACACGAGAAACAAAGAAGAAGCCCTCAGATGTATTCAAAAATACCACAAACAAGAAACTTATCAAGGACAAAAAATACCACATATTTTAAAAACCTTAAAGCACTTATCAAAAATATAAAATCAATTGCGATGTTTGTTGTAGAGCTTCATATAACAGAGGACCCTACAAACCAAAAATTTTTCATAACAGAAACACCCACTGATACGAATGAGATAACACACATAGACACTTTTTATGTGGAAGACAAAAATAGTATAACACTTAAAAAAACATTGCCTCTATTTTAACTCAACAAATTTAAAATAAATTTTTAGAAAAACAAAATAAAAATCCATCTTACAAAACCGAATTCTCATACAAAACCTTGGGAGAAAGAAATCGAAAATTCATATTTAGCAGTTTAAAAAAAAGTATATAGATGCACTGAATGGTACAACAAATCTGTTCATTCTGTAACAAAATCAAGATCAATTGATGTAAAAAACGGAAAAGTCGAGAAAAAACAATATTTATAACTTATTACAAAAGAAAGGCAAATGGCAAAACAAAACCTTAATATAGAAGAATAGCAAAATACTAATAAGGAAGGGTTTGTAAAAAAATTATAAAGTTCTTAGGCATAAACAGGAACCTGGATGCAAAAAATTAACTAGAAAATATCTACCAAACAAATATAAAAAGAATTTCTAAATTTACGGATACATATAACGCTGCTAATGGACAATAATAATAAAGCTTTTTACTGTGAGCAATACTACCCTAATTGTAGAAAATATCAATAGCACCAATGAACAGTGGTTTTTTCCATAGGCCAAAAATAAAAAATTAAAGTTTTTTTAATCTTTATTGCACTAAATTTATTAATAACACTCTAAATTTTATGAATCTAACAAATTTTGTTGTTTTTTTTGCATATATTCTGATTGCATAGTCATAAAAGAAAATTTAAGTTTATCTAAATAGTTATTCGCAATATTGTGGTAGTTGTATTGAAAAAGCCTTTAAACATTTAATTTTAAATCATTTTCTACCAAGTGAAATATTAAAAGCTGCAAAAATATAAGCCCATTAAAAAATCCCTGAAGAATACTTTTTTGACCTTTTCAAAACACATGTTTTTTAAAAACTACTTTTTCACGTAGACCTTTAGTTATTTGGCCCTCGTCTACCCACAACTTCTTATACATCCAATTGTAGATTTTTTACAACTCTTTAAACTAAAAAATATTGAAGCCACAGGTTTTTGCATTTTTTCGCATATTGATGTTATTTACATAGTCATTCGACGAAAAATAATGAAAACTCGCACACGGTTTTGTGAGTACTTCATTCACTTAACGTACAAATTAGCTCTAAGAAAATGGAAACTAGTAAGAACGAACAGTGAAGTATTTTGACGGGAAAACAATTTATTTTACAACGATTTCGGGCCGAAATGGGACTAAGTAGATCCAAAAACTGTTGATTGCGGTAATTCCAGCGATGGCAAAACAGTGCCGAGATTTTTGCAAAATATTTCATCAAAAATAACAGGAAACGATAAGGACATTTTACAAAGATTTGCCACAGTTCTCCGAGCTTTAAATTCTGGATTTGAATTTGATGCCAAAAAGTTTGAGGAATATGATGTAGAGACAGCCAGAAAACTTGTTGAGGAATATCCCTGGCACTACCTCCATCCATCAGTACACAAAATTCTGATCCATAGAGCTGAGGAAATCAAGCATTTATTAGTGTTAATAGGTGAATTATCGGAGGAAGTTGAAGCTAAAAATAAAGATATAAAAGAGTTTAGATTGCAACATAAACGAAAAATATCGCGCATTGCTACAAATACAGATCTTTTAAATAGGCTCTTTTTAAGTTCAGATCCATTTATTTCTGGATCCCGAAACTTACCAACAAAGAAAATAAGTAGTTTAAGTCAAGGAGTTTTAAATTTGCTTAATATTTGATATATGTTAATACCTTATTTTACCTTATAAATACTACTTAATAATACCTCATAGTTATTGCATTATATAACTTTGTATACCTCTTTAATTAAATTTTTTCAGTGTATATTTCGAATGAGTTAAAATTAAATAAAAATTTAAAAAGATTGCTGAAAAAAAAACGTATTTTCATATTGAAATACTTTATTTAAGAATTGTTTCAAAGAAATTTATAAGCCAATTAACCCTTCAAAGATAACATGGTTCCTGTGGCTACAGTTATAAATATTTTTTCCCAAAAAGCTCTCCAAGACCCTAGTTTTTTAAGGTTTGGAGATATCGATTTTTTACCACTTGTCCATCTAAAGAAAACCACTGTGCAATGGTTTCGTTAAATTGCATTAGAAGGCATGGACATAACATACAGCTAAAACACTTTTTATAAATCATTGACTCTAAATAAGTCCAGTGAGTTATAGAAGGGCTAGAAAAACAGAAAACTATTACTTAATTTTAACGACAAAAACTTTTTGAATGCAGAACTAGAAAGACAAAATCAAAACTCCAAACCATCACCATCACTTCGTAGGAACAGGTATGAAATGGCTAAACGGCATATGAAAGACTTTGACAGTCGAAAATTGAACGAAAACAATCATGCAATAATAGAAAACAGAAATATTGAAATGAACCACGTATTTAACAGCTCATACAAAAGCTAAAAAACGCAATAGAAAGCGATAAGATACAAGTTACTTTAAAATTAAATAGAATTTCTACGAATGTTGAAGAATTAGAAAACAATATTTATATATATATATATTGTTAAAAATTAAAATTTTGCTAGATAATGTTGAACACATACAAAATAATGTTATAGTCGAAAAATATACTTTGAACAATAATATATTACCAAGTGAAGAAAAAATTCGTTACAGTATCAAACTTTATAAAATTAAATAATTTTTGCAATTGAAATGCCTAAAGATACAAGATAAGTACGAATAAAGAGATGTACCTAATAAAAATCAAGAGCATTTTTTTAACAGCAAACATATATTTATTTATTGTGTCTTCAAAAATTAACTAATTAGTTATAGTAATTAATAATATATAAATGTAGTAGTAAGCACGAGTAGAAGTTTCATCTTGAGTGCTTCGTATTAGAGCCCCAATGTCCTTATTTTTCAAGCGGATGTGTTTAGTAAAGTGCAAGATGCTACGAGCGAATAATTAAACTCGGCAAATCAACAACACCAGTACATGTGTTTGAGGTAAATATGTTAGCTTTTCAGTATCGTTTCTTCCTTAATATCCGGAAGAAGTACGTAGAGGTGCTTGTAACTCAATTAGACTTTTAACCTTTCTAGTAGCACGTAAAGAGTAATTAGATGCTGGCGTGACATCGATACTTTCCAGACAATTTTTAAGAGACGCAGTTTTTTCAGATTCCAGCATCTCTTGGATTCGTTCAGTTCTGATTTTATGTAAGGGTGATCGATCCTTTTTATCTCTTTTTTTTCACATACGACACATCCAACATCAGTAGAATAAACGTGGAAAGTGGCATGCTGAGCAGCCTGTTTAATGTTTTCGTTAAAGTTGGCAATGTTACAATGTTTGCTGATATATCTTTTGAACTCCGGCCAATTAACACGACTGATCATCTTCACATAATAGTGAGGCAAATCACTTCTTAATGTGCTACAGATTGTAACAATAGTGGAAGAGTGATCAGAGAAGAGATATAGAGGTTTTTTTTAAGACATGTTTTTTATTTATTTTATCTTCAAATATGAACTAACAATAAGTATTCAAATCTTAATCTAAAGTATAATTATTAGGCCCAACCAATGTTGGACAAAAACTATGTGATAGTTATTAATAATACATAAGAAGTGATAAGCATAAAAAAAAATATTTTCAAGCAGCTGCATCTAGAGTATTGTTTATTAGAGCCCTGTATCTCTCGTTTTTAAGCGGATGTGTCCAGTAAAGTTCAATATATTCCGAGTAAGCGGACTAGGATGTGGCTCGAGTTTTGTTAGATATTTGCCTGCGTATTTTGCAATTTCTTCAGTCACTAGTGGCATATTCGAATCACGATGTATATTTGAATTTTTGATGTACCATGGAGCAGATGTTATCATGCGTAAAATTTTATTTTGCCTTCGTTGAATTTTCTCTACATTTGAAGCTGAAGCAGTGCCCCATAGTTGAATTCCGTAACACCATATTGGCTTCAAAAGCGACTTGTATATTAAAAGTTTGCAGTCTAGGCTAAGTGTTGAATTTCTACCAATCAGCCAATGTACCTGAGTTAATTTAAGTTTCATTTGAGTTAACTTAGAGTCAATGTGATGTTTCCATGTAAGTCGTCGATCAAGGTGTAGACCAAGATATTTCACATGTGAATGTTGAGGAACAACTTGATTGTTAATCCGAATGGGGGAGCAAGTATCTCTTCTTAGGGTGAACGTTATATGGACACACTTTTGTTCATTGACTTTAATTCTCCATAAGTTTAACCAAAGCTCCATCTGGCTAATGTGTTCTTGGAGTTTGCGGGATGCCTTATCAGGGTTTTCATGAATACTAAGGCAGGCTGTATCGTAGGCAAATGTGGAATTATTGTTATTAATGCTCACAGGCATATCACAAGTATAAATCAAATATAAAACTGGCCCCAGTATACTCTTCTGTGGCACAACGGATGAAATAGTTGCAAGCATACTTGTAAAGTCTCCTTCCACAATAGTGAACGTACGGGAAATAATGTAACTTTCCAAAAGATTTAAAATGTTTATTGGTAAGTACGTCTTCAATTTTAAAATTAGGCCTTCATACCACACTTTATCAAATGCCTGGGAAATGTCAATAAACAGCGCAGAACAATACTTTTTTTCTTCAAAAGTTCTTCTTATAAATTAAACCAATCTGTGAGTTTGTTCCATGGTGCTATGCTGACTTCTAAAACCAAATTGATGGTCTGGTATGCACCCACTACTAATTAGAATTGGAGACAATTTTGTTTTAAGCAGTTTTTCGAAAAGCTTTGACATTGTTGATAGTTGACTTATTGGCCTATATGACTCAGCCTTGGTTTGATCTTTGCCCGGCCTTAGAATACTTTGAACCTTGGCAAGCTTCCAGCTGTATGGATAATACTCCAGTCGTAAAATGGCATTAAAAATAAATAACAGGATTCTCATTGCAATACAAGGCTACTTCGTCAGCATCTGGTTACTAATTCCATCAACAACCGGAGTTTTCTGCGGGTTGAGTTCGTGATTTTATAAATCAGGCGTCCTAAACTTTATGTGATGAGGGGGTCAAGCAACTACACTCGGCAAATCAGCTTCACCAGTACATATGTTTGGCGTAAAAACGGATTTTAAGTGCTCATCAAATATGTTACCTTTTTCAGTATCGCTTCTTGCCCAACCTCCGGTAGATGTGCGTAGAGGTGGTTTAAGCTCAACGGGTGTTTTAACCTTTTTGGTAGTGCGCCACAAAGAGTAATTAGATGCTGGTGTGACATCAAGACTTTCCAGATAATTTTTAAGAGATGCAGTTTTTTCAGATGCAAGCATTTCTAGTCGTTTAGTGCACTCTTTAAACCTGATTTTATGTTGAGGTTATCTGTGCTGTTGACATTCTCTTCTAGCTCTTTTTTCACGTAGGAGACGTTCAATGTCTGTAGAATAAATTCTATTATAACCAGTCTACGGATGGGAGGTAGTGGCATGTTCGGCAGCCTGTTTAACATTTTTGTTAAGATTGGCAATGCTAGATTCAATATCATTGGGTGTTCTTAGCTTAATATTTTCCGTGCAATGACTACTGCGATATTTTTTGAACCGCAACCAATTAACACGATTGATCATCTTCACATATGGGTCAGGTAAGTAATTCTTATGACGCTAAAATCAATAGACTCTGGATTTTTTGTATTTCAGTAGGACAGTAAGTGGATTACCTACTCGAAATTACGTCCAACCCCATTTTTCAGATTACAACAACGCTCGAGCTCTGAGTGTAATAAGAGGCGAACCCCAGAAGGTATGCTTTGCATTCTAGACGCCAACTTCCACGAAATAAGGTCCAAACATTTTGTAGAAATCCCCGTAATGATCCTCAGTGATTGAAAATCTGGGAAAGGAGTACATATGTGTTCATTGCTTGTATTTATATTTTCTTCACAAATGTTGTGAAGAATATAATGCTTGAGTCTTGACTTGACTAAAATTGCTGATCCACGGCATGCTCGTCGTCACGGGTCCTTTGAACCATAAAGGGTGTAACCGTTTATTTTCAAAAGACTTCTAGAAGTCCAGAAACATACTGAAGCTAGTTAAAAACCAGCATGTTAAAGAAATACAATTTTTTTTATATATTCACAAATAAAATTCTTTAATTACCTTTCATTGTAAGACTTTCCAACTTCCGTATATGAGAACTCCTCATGTTTAAACTTACATAATTTAAGGATTGAAAGAATGAAAGTAATTGAGGAAATAAAAACGCTGTGTGCCTGGGCTGAAACTTGGCCTGGTGCATTACCATGCGCCTAGATGACATATACATTATAGCTTCATCAAAACACGTGCAAAACAAAATGTAGATTTTTTACGGTGCTTAAATAAACATTTTCTGGACTGGTCCATACAACATTTTTTGCGTTAATGACTTGTAAATTGGCAAATGTGATTTTTTTTTTTTTTTGTAAGCATGTATTTATTTATTGTATCTTCATATATGAACTAACAGTAAATATTCAAATCTTAAATGTATAAAAAAAATTATTAGGCCCGACCAGTGTCGGACATAAACTTAGTGGTAGTTATAAATAATACATTAGTAGTGATAATAAAAAAAGAGGGGGGGGGGGGGAAATATTTTCAAGTAGTCCCATCTGGGGTGTTAGGTATAACAGCCTGTGTGTCCCTCTTTTTTAAGCGGATGTGTCCAGTAAAGTTCAAAATATTACGAGCAAGCGGATTAGGATGTGATTCGAGTTTTGTTAAATATTTGCCTGCGTATTTTGCAATTTCTTCAGTCACTAGTGGCATATTTAAATCACGATGTATAATAGAATTTTGGATGTACCATGGAGCCGATGTTATTAACCGTAAAATTTTGTTTTGCCTTCGTTGGATTCTCTCGACATTGGAAGCTGAAGCAGTGCCCCATAACTGAATTCCGTAGCGCCATATTGGCTTCAAAAGCGACTTGTATAATAAAAGTTTGCAGTCTAGGCTGAGTGTTGAGTTTCTGCCAATCAACCAATATATTTGAGTTAACTTAAGTTTCATCTGAGTTAACTTAGAGTCAATATGATGTTTCCATGTAAGTCTTCGATCAAGGTGTATACCAAGGTATTTCACTTGGGAATGTTGAGGAATATTTTGATTGTTGATTCGAATGGGGGAGCAAGTATCTCTTCTTAGGGTGAACGTTATATGGACACACTTTTGTTCATTGACTTTAATTCTCCATAAGTTCAACCATATTTCCAGCTGAGTGATATATTCCTGGGGATTGCGAGATGCCTCATAAGGCTCTTCGTGCACACTCATACAGGCTGTATCATCGGCAAAAGTAGAAATATGGATATTATTGCTCACAGGCATATCACAAGTATATATTAAATACAAGACAGGACTCCGAATACTACCCTGGGGCACACCAGAAGATATAGATTCGGGCACACTCGTGAACTCTCCTTCCACAACAGTGAACTTCCTATCAATAATATAACTTTCCAAAAGCTTTTGAATGTTTATTGGCAGATATGTCTTCAATTTTAAAACTAGGCCTTCGTGCCATACTTTATCAAATGCCTGAGAAACATCAATAAAGAGAGCAGAACAATACTTCTTTTCTTCAAATGTTCTTCTTACAACTTGGACCAGTCTATGCGTTTGTTCAATCGTGCTGTGCTGACTTCTAAAGCCAAATTGATGGTCCGGGATGCACCCATTATCAGTTAAAATTTTGGATAATTTAGTCATGAGCAGCTTTTCGAAAAGCTTTGAGATTGTAGATAGTAAGCTTATAGGCCTATATGACTCAGTCTTGGTAAGATCTTTGCCCGCCTTTGGAATCATTTTGATCTTGGCAAGTTTCCAGTTATGTGGAAAATACTGCATTCTTAAAATAGCATTAAAAATAAATAGCAGGATTGTTATTGCAATATGAGGCAAGTTAATGAGCATTTTGTTACTAATGCCATCAATACCTGGAGCTTTCTTCGGGTTGAGTTCAGCAATTACTTTTTGTACTTCACGCATCTTAAACCTTAAGGGATGAGGGGGTAAAGAAACTACACTCGGTAAATCAGCAGCACCCGTACATGAATTGGGAGTGAACACAGATTTTAAATCACTATCACTTCTTGCCCAGCCTCCGGTCGCAGTACGCAATGGTGACTTAAGATCAACGGGTCGTTTAAGATTTCTAGTAGCGCTCCATAAAAAGTAATTAGATGCGGACGTTACATCAAGACCTTCTAAATACTTTTCCAGTAGTGCAATTTTTTCCGACGATAGCAGCTCTTTGAGTCGTTTAGTACATTCTTTAAGTCTGATTTTATTTAGGGGTGATCTGTGTTTTTGCCATTCTCTTCTAGCTCTCGTTTTTTCACATACAAGACGTTCAATTTCCGTAGAATAAATTCTGTTAAAGCCGGTCTGCGGATAGGAGGTAGTGGCGTGTTCAGCAGCCTGTTTAATATTTTCGTTAAGATTGGCAATGTTAAATTCAATATCATCGCATGATCTAAGCTGAATGTTTTCTACGCAGTGACTACTAAGATATTTTTTGAATACCAGCCAGTTGATTCCATTAATCATCTTCACATATGAGTTAGTTAAATCACTCCTTAGTGGGTTGAAAATTGTAACTATTGTTGGAGAGTGATCGGAGGACAGATCTAGAGAGGCCTCTACATGAATTAAGTCCCTATGAATATTTTTCGTGACGGCAAAATCTATAACATCTGGAATTTTTCTTACGTCAGTAGGCCAGTAAGTAGGCTCCCCATTCGAAATGACATCTAAGCCCATTTTTGAAATTGTATTGAACAAGGCTCGACCTCTAGGTGTAACAAGACGCGATCCCCAGTAGGTATGTTTTGCATTGTAGTCACCAGCTGCCACGAAACAAGATCCAAGCGATTTGAAAATCTGGGAGGTGAGTAAATTGATGATATCACGAAATTCGCACAAAAATTTTCTACGAAAATATTCGTTGCTTGCAAATATTCTTCACTAACGTTGTCAAGGACATAGTGCTTGAGTTTTGACTTAATCAGAATTGCTGATCCACCACATGCTCTCTCTCTCGGGTCCTTTGTATCATATAAAGTGTAACCATTTATTTTAAATAAGCTTCTTGAGGTCAAATGAGTCTCAGAAACCAACATTATATCAATATTTTTTTCCATGAGGAAGTGCTCAAGTTCATTTTTATGTTGGCGAATGCCGTTTGCGTTCCAGAAACATATTTTTAACGTGTTCATGGTTTATTAACTAATGCTTGAAGCAGTGTATTCTGCATTCGCAGCATTTCTTGCATCATACTTGTCATATTTGTAGTAAAGTTGTTTATAGTTAGCACCAGATTCTCAATAGTAGCTTCAAGGCGACTAAAGTTAAAGCTTGAGTTTGAATTCGTTGAATTATTTGGCGGTGGAACATTTTGCGTGGGAATTGAACTAGTCTTAGCAGCATCAGCATACGATACATGTGAAGTAACTGGTTGGCTCATTTCAGCAAAAGTGGCGGAGTTCGCGTTTACTGGTTGAGCTGGAGTTAACTTGGGTTTTTGACCCACCCATAGCCTGTTTAACGAAAGAATATACAGGGCACCCTCTATAGTTAGCTGTGTGATTACCTCCACAATTACTACATTTTTTTCTGCTTGATCTTTTGGCTTAGTGCAGCTAGCAGTACCATGCAATTCACCGCAGATAACACACACTGTAGGTAACTTGCAGTAAGTTTTCGTATGGCCATATTCTTGGCAATTATGGCACTGTACGGGACCTGAACGCTTACGTGGCTCTTCAACTGTGATTTTTCGATGTAAGAGATACTTTACGTTATAAACTGGATGGGTTTCATTTTTTTTAATTGTATGTCATTCGGCTCCAGTTCAACCCGAAATAGAGGTTGGGGGACCTTTTCTCTATTGAATATGTTGGTAACATTTTTTACCTTGAATCCTTGGTCGACAAGTGCACATTTTACTTCTTCGGGTTCAACATATGAATCTATGCCCTTTAATACTATCTGTAGGCCTTTAGCACTCTTAAGTTGGTATGTATAAAAATTTGTTTTATTTTTTTCGAATTCACTAACAATTTTTCGGAAATCTTTTTCATTATATATTTGGATTTTAGTCTCATCAATATTACCTCGTTTAATTGGAATGATGTGAAAAGTATTTTCACCAATGGTCGACAGTAGTTTTTTTATAAGCGCGTTAGAATTTTTTTCTCTCAGATAAATAGGTGGTGGCTTAAAAGACTTTTGCGATGATGTAGAGGGCTTGTCGTCGGTGTCTTGCAATAATGAAAAACGATTTTGACGATTGGTAGATGATGCGCTGTTATCCCTAGACATCTTTGAAGCAGATGAAATTTTTGAAGAATTTGGGCTTCGCCCACGCTTTACCACTGTTATATATCTGTCCATTCCCACTTGTACCTTGGGTTTTGAGCTACTGTTATCTGTAGTGATAACTTGGTTTAGTGATGAAGGCGAGCCCGATGCGGATGATATCGCAGACTTAAATGAAGAAGTACTAGGCAATGGTAATGTTAACGATTCACTAGTTGGCATTGGACAAAGCGAAGTTGATCGCTGACGAAAAATTGGCTTTGCCGTTAAAAAAAGATTTTCATCAGATTTATTATTTATATTTTTTTCATTAAGAGTTTCAGAACTCACAGTAAAATAAGCATTTCTGCCGTTAGAACTCACTTCAAAATTTTTTTTCTTTGAGGTACTCATACAGAGTATTATTCCTCAAGGGAACTTTGTATGTGTTTACGGTTTTTTTTTTGTTTTTGCTATTTCTTGCTATGTAAAAAATATTAGTAAAGCCAATAAGCTTATTTATCAAGGTGAATATGTATTACGAATATTTTTTGTATGATTTTTGATTTTGTTGTTTTTTATATTTGTTTCGTATGTATGTATGTAAAAAAAATCCGCTTTAATGTCTCTTCACTATGAAGGTTCAACGAGAACTGGATGTGATTTAAAAAACAATTTTATAGTATTTTTTATGTAAAGCACAGTACTTCTGAAACTAGAGGCTCTAGAAAAGTAATAAACCTATGATCGTAATCAGAGAACAAAGATGCATAAGGATTAGTTATATTAGGTTAAGAAAGTTATAATCAAAAAATATCAAGGACTAAGCTAGAAACACACAATTTCTAACATATTTACAATAATAGTAAGATATCCTGATATACTTACCAATGTGACTTCAACTACATGAAAGAAATTTTTGTGTAGATTAATAATCCGGAAAATATTTTTAAGCTTGGAGGACTATTCTTGAAATATTAACGGAATAATACAAAAAGTGGTGTATATTATGCAAATGCTAAATGTTACTATATCTTTAAAACTAGAGCTGATAAGGAAAAGCTAATGAGGCTACCGTAATCAGGATATAAAAATACATAAAAAGCGGTAATTTTTATTTAAACACCAAGACTACTGTTGTGCAGTGGTATCATATCATTTATTTAAATTACATTTGCTATTTTTGGAGTGAGCAAAAAATAAACATTAATTTGTATTAACTTGTGAGCATAATATTTCTGTTCATTTCTACTTCTCATTTTTTTCATTTGGTAGCGTGTCTGGAGGAAGACTGTGTTGATTTTCAAGGAAACTCTGTTAATCATGGTATGCTGTATGTGCCAGGACCAGGTGTTTGCAGTCTATGTGTGTGTTACCACTCAGAACCGTTATGGTGTAAAGCAATTTACTGTGATCCTCCCTACGTAAGTACTGAATAATTGACACTGACACTTTTGACCCTTTATTTATATTGAATATATTTAAGAGTATCTTTGTTTCTTTTTATAAAAATTAACGTAAAACAAAAAAATGCTCGTGTAGTTTTGCAAAAACTTTCGAGTTGGAGAAAGATGTTGTGAGTTTGAGTGCTTAGATCCACCAGGCGAAGACAACAAATATCAGGTGAGTGTTACTTGTTGTATTACTTTGCCTTCACGATTTCTTAACTACTATATATATATATATACATCTATATTGTTACGGAAATGGCCGTCGACAGGTTTATTGCAGCGTTATGCAAAAATATTCCAACAGGGTTAATGTAGGGTTACGCTAAAATATTTCTAAAGGGTCAATGCAAAGAATAATCTAGAATAGTAGCAAACAACTAAATACATGCGTAACACATACAAGCTTGATTAAACGTAAACAAGCAATAACAACAACAAAAACAGTTTGCTCGTTAAAAAGGTGCACATGTCTACATACATATGTACATGCATGCCAATTCAAACGAAAAACAAAAATAAAGTAAACAACTCAATGAATTAATGATGTATGCATATACACATGTATGTACATAGTTACCACATGGACTTAATTGGGCACTTTGTAAACAACATTTAAGATAATAATGATAGCGGTATTTGTGCGAAGTATAAAAAGAGGTGACGTATGCAATGGCGAGTTAGTTACAGTTGAGTCAGTTGCCAGTTATAGGCTTAATCAGACGTGACATAACCATAGCCATAGAAAACAGCCATTCGAACCAAACTAATGGGCAACACTGTATTGGATTATAGGTGACTCGCCATAACGGTGAGAGTTACCATAGAAACCAATTTAATTTAGGTTTGGTTATGGGTATTTATGGCTATGTCACGTCTAATTTAAGCTTAAATCGTCTGTTGTGAAGAGATCATTCAAAAGAGTTCTCTACTAAAGAATTCAGTTCATTTTTGTGAAGCAAGAGTAAATCTCAGTTGAAAGTCGTACAAAGTGTGTGTTATAGTAAAGCAGTGGACATTTTGGTTGTACAAAGAAATGGCGTCAATAAGGGAAGTCTTCGTCTTTGACTAATTTAAGTTGTATTAGTGCATTTAAGCTCTTGATTAATTTGGTTTAAGTGTATTTATAAATAAAACTTGTATCATTCTTAACCCTAGTCACTACACTGGAGTCTTTCATTCATTTGCAAATCTTTGAGCCCACGTAAAAGCGTTTTTAAAGAGATAAAAACGTAACAATTGGTGTCAGAAGTGGGATTTGCAAATACAAGCGATATGTTTAAAAAGGGTTAAATTTAAAGTAAGAGTGATACGAAAGGTACAACCTTATACGCTTGAAGATGTTAAACGTGAATAAAAACACATACGTTTGAAAAGGTTAAACGTAGCAATTGGTTTGAAAAAATTAAATTTTAAGATCTTAAGGATAAGCAACTCAAGAAAGAGTTGAACAATCTGGATCTGCCTACAACTGGTAACAAAGTCGAACTACAGAAAAGATTATTGGAAGAGTTCCAGCGGCGCAACATCGACATAGAACGCTATGAGTTCGATGGAAAAGAAAAAAATTGATTTGTTTACTCGTGCAGCAGCAAACAGTACAGACATCAGCGCAATGTAGGCTGTTATGATGAGCAAAATAAAAACAAACAATAAGAAAATGGAGGCGAGACTTCTAGCTCAAATTAATGATGATAATGAGAAAGTTGATGAAGTTAAATTGAAAATAAAGATTGAAACAAAGATACTAACTGAAGTCAGGACCAAAGTACGAGCAACATCTAAGGCCACAAATGACAAATTTGACAAATGGAAATCGAAAATTGTGACTAACGTTCGAGAACCATCTGGAGCCAGAAATGAGAAACTTCAGGAAATTGCTGAAGCCGTAAACAGACCGCCAGAAGGTGTAGAAATGCAAGTCAATAATTTTTTTTAATTTTTATTTATTTATTGTACTTTCATATATGAACTAACAATAGGTATTCGAATCTTAAATCTAAAGTATAAATAATACATAAGTAGTGATAATAAAAAAAATAATAATAAATAAATTATCAAGCAGTCCCATTTGGAGTCTTGAGTATAAGAGCCCTTGTGTCCCTCTTCTTTAGGCAGATGTGTCCAGTAAATTTCAAAGTATTAGTAGTAAGTGGATTAGAATGTTACTCGAGTTCAGTTAAATATTTGCCTGCGTATTTTGCAATTTCTTCTATCACTAGTAGCATATTTAAATCACGATGTATATTTGAATTTTTGATGTAACATTGAGCCGATGTTATTAACCGTAACATTTTGTATTGCTTTTGTTGGATTCTCTCGACATTGCAAGCTGAAGCAGTACCCCATATTTGAATTCCGTAACACCATATTGGTTTCAAAATCGACTTGTATATTAAAATTCTACAATCTATACCAAGTGTTGAATGTTTACCAATCAGCCAATGTATCTGAGTTATTTTAAGTTTCATTTGTGTTAGCTTTGTGTCAATATTGTGTTTCCATGTAAGCCGATGATCAATGTGTATACTAAGATATTTCACATGTGAATGTTGAGGAACAACTTGACTGTTGATCCTAATAGGGGAACAAGTATATATTCGTAAGGTAAATGTTATCTGTATGCACTTCTGTTCGTTTTCTTTTATTCTCCATAAGTTAAAACATAGTTCAAGCTGTGTTATACGTTCCTGAAGATATCGGGTTGCCTTATGAGGGTTTTCGTGTAAACTAAGGCAGGCTGTATGATCGGCAAATGGAGAAGTGTGGTAATTACTGCTCACAGGCATATCACAAGTATAAATCAGATACAAAACTGGCCCCAGTATACTCTATTGTGTTACACCGGATGAGATAGTTTCGGGCGTAGTCATAAATTTTCCTTCCATAACAGATAACTTGCGGCCTATAATATAACTTTCCAAAAGTTTTAGAATGTTATTTGGTAGATATATTCTCAATTTAAAAATTATGTCATCTTGCTTAACTTTATCAAATGCCCCTTCAAATGTTTTCCTTATAAATTGAACTAATATATGCGTTTGTTCAATGCTGCTATGGTGACTTCTGAAACCAAATTGATGGTCTGGTATGCACATATTATCTGTTAGACAAGGGGAAAACTTTGTCATGAGCATCTTTTCGAAGGGTTTTGACATAGTTGACAGCAAACTTATTGTCCTATATGACTCGGCTTTGGTAAGAACTTTGCCCGGCTATGGAATTATTTTGGCCTTGGCAAGCTTCCAGTGTTGTGGCTAATACTCCAGTCGTAATATGGCATTTAAAATAAACAGCAGGATTCTTATTGCAATATGCGGCAAGTTCATCCGCATCTTGTTACTAATTTCATCAATACCAGGAGCTTTCTTTGGCTTGAGTTCAGCAATTAGTTTTTGTACTGCACGCATCATAAACTTCAAGGGTTGAGGGGGTAGAGCAATTACACTCGGCAAATCAGAAATACAAGTACATGTGCTTGGCGTAAATACGGATTTTAAGTGCTTGGGAAATAATTTTAATTTTTCCTTATCGCTTTTTGCCCACGGAAGGCCAATATGTTGAGTTCTTCGCAGCGCATAACCACCTATTGCAACTTGTGTATAAACCGATACACCTTCCGTGTGTTGAAGGGTACTAACAAAATACACTCGACGTCTTTCGCACTTCACACCCTGATAAGTATGAAGTAAGTGCTAATGCACCTCTCGGTAATTCAGATCACTCTACCATTTCGGCCTCGTTTTCGTTCTCATCACTTCATAGCATTTCACCTACAGCTACAAAACGACTAAAATATATCTACGAAAAGATCCGTTGGGCTCAGCTCAACGAATTTTTTCGTCATTTTAATTGGAAGCTATGTTTCCTAGACAATGATGTCAATGACAATGCCAAAATGGTCGAAAGTATAATTTTGATGGGCATGAAAGCCTTCAGACCATCAAAAAATTCCAATTAAGCCAAAAGAGAAACTCTTGTTTAATTAGACATGCAAAAACACAGTCAGATCTAATGAGGAAGCATTCAGTATTTGGCGAAGTAATCAAAATGCCGATACTGATTTGCTACGCAAAACGGCGAGATCTTTGTGTGCCAAAGTACTGAGTAGTGAAAAACGAGAATCGTCTCCGTGCTACAGCTCTTGCTGTATTCGTTAAAAGAGTAAAAAATAATGCTAGTTCTTCAATTCCGACTCTTTTAAAGCATGTCTTAATATTCACTGACTTGATATTTCAGCTGAAATATTTGCAAGTAATTCCTATTTGCCGGAAAGCAATCAGCCTCTGCCTATGCTAGAGAGAGTATCCACGAATCGCGCAATTTTTAAAATATATACCTTTCCTTTAATTTTTCTATGGTTAACACTCCAAGTTTTACTTGAAATAAAAATGCAAAAACAATTATATCTACACAGAATTACAGAATATATTTCATTATAATTGCAATTCATTTCCTTAAAAGGTATTGTGCTACTATAATTTAATAAGCATGGAAGAATGGTGAATTTAAGTTACGTAGTATGCAACGACATGATATCAGCTGTAGCTGTTTTTCGAAGCAACAGAAAACTCATAAAAGGAACTTTTTGAGGTTGACGATAATGAAAAATGAACAACAGTAGATAGCAAAGAATGAGAAAAAATTTTCAGGGACCAAATCGTAAATGTTGTCATGTTGAAATCTGCAGCTTATGCAAAATAAAACTTGTATCAAATTTCGATGAAGCTTTTTGCCCTTATTGTATATGTAGTGTGGAAGATTTAATGGATATATACGTTTGAAAAAATTTATTTATTAATTTGTATAAGCATTTATGTTGATCTTGAATTTCATGTCTATGTTTGTTTATTAAATAAATAAATATTGCACTTTAAAGTTACTTAAAATTGGGAAGGGTACTGGAAAATTTATAGTTCTACCAAGATAATGAACGCATATGAAAAAATTTAAATTTTTGAGCCTACCTAGTTACTTATCTAAGATCTATTGCGTAGCAAAATTTTTTTTCGGGGGCATTACGACTGGTGATTTTTATGAGTAATATTAAAATAGATAGTTACAGGCAATTCTTAAAAATTCTAGGGTGACGAAGAAATTCTTTTGGAGAGAGGACCATTGCTCCTTATCCGGAATGCCCATTGTACGCCTATGCGAAGGTCTTTAGTTATGTTGTTCTTTTCACTTTGAAATAAAACCTACTTTTGGGGTATAATTTCATTTAGTCTATTGGAGTGCATTTTCATAATCAAATATTTTTCGTATTTTTGAGATCATATTTCATTTGAGCTTTGGGGCAAATTTTAATTTTTTGGGGGTTTTATTTCATAAAAAATGTTGGGGTTTTATTTCATAATGCATAATAACCCTAAGTTTGGGGTCATTTTTCATTTTACACTTTGGGGCCTTATTTCGCACCGCCATGCTGGTGTGACATCAAGACCTTCCTGATAATTTTTAGGAGATGCAGTTTTTTCAGATGCAAGCAACTCTTGGAGTCGTATAGTGCACTCTTTAAATCTGATTTTATTTTGGGGTGATCTGTGCTGTTGTCGTTTCCTTCTAGCTCATCTTTTTTCACACAAGAGATGATCAATATCCCTAAAACAACTTTTATTAAACCCATTCTGCGAATGGGAGATCGATCATCTTTATATATGGATGAGGTAAGTCACTTCTTAGTGGGTTACAGATTGTAACGATAGTGGGGGAGTGATCGGAGGAGAGATCTAGAAAAGCTTTAACATTAATTAAATCCCTAGAAATATTTTTCATGACGCCAAAATCTATAACATCCGGAATTTTTCGTATGTCAGTAGGCCAATAAGTGGGCTCCCCACTCGAAATGACAACCAAGCACATTTTAGGGATTGTGTTGAACAACACTCGACCTCTAGGAGTAAAAACCGCGATCCTCAGAACGTGTGTTTTGCATTGTAGTCGCCAGCTGCTACGAAGCAAGTTCCAAGCGATTTATATTAATCCTCGTATTGATCCTCAGTGATTGTGAATCTGGGAAGGGAGTAAATTGAAGATATATCGAAATTCGTACAAAAATTGTCGACACAAATATTAGTTGCTTGTAGATGTTCTGAACAAATATTGTCAAAAATATAGTGCGTGAGTGTTGACTTTATTAGAATTGCTGATCCACTGCACGCTTTTCCACTCGGGTCCTTTGTATCATATAGAGTGTAACCATTTATTTTAAATAAGCTTCTTGTGGTCAAATGAGTCTCAGAGACCAACATTATATCAATATTTTTTTCATGAGGAAGTGCTCAAGTTCGTTTTTATGTTGGCGAATGCCGTTTGCGTTCCAGAAACATATTTTTAACGTGTTCATGGCTAGTTAATTAATGCTTGAAACAGTGTATTCTGCATTTGCAGCATTTCTTGCATCATGCTAGTCATATTTGTTGAAAAGTTGTTAATCGTTAGCACCAGATTCTCAATAGTAGCTTCAAGGCGACTAAACTTAAAGCTTGATTTTGCATTCGATGAATTATTTGGCGGTAAAACATTTTGTGTGGGAATAGAACCAGCATTACCAGCATCGGCATACGATACACGTGAAGTAACTGGTTGGCTGGTGTAAGTAACTTGCAGTAAGTTTTTGCATCGTCATATTCTTGGTAATTATGGCACTGTACGGGACCTGAACGCTTACGTGGCTCTTCAACTATGATTTTTCGGTATAAGAGAAACTTTACGCTATATATTGGATGTGATTAATTTTTTTTTCAATTGTATGTCATTCTGTTAATTAAGTTAGTAACATTTTTTACCTTAAGTCCTTGGTCGATAAGTGCACATTTTACTTCTTCGGGCTCATCATATGAATCTATGCCCTTTAGTACTATATGTAGGACTTTAGCACTCTTAAATTGGTAAGTGTAAAAAATTGTTTTATATTTTTC